>JARFJB010001442.1:6192500-6792500 GCA_036346205.1 Vesta saturnalis
AATGCGTTCATAACGAAAATAAGCAACATTGTAAAAAAAAACAATAATCAATGTCAGATCGACGTTTAAAACTTCATGTCAAATACAGGTTCATATAGGTGCTAAAAGAAGCCGCCTGGTTCTATTAAATACCGATAATACAATTTAACCATTATCAATCCTATTTAACCAGTTTTTAGACTTACTTTGCTGTATATTAAGAAACTTTATAAAGAAAAGTTATGTAAAATAACATTTTCTTTAAAAAGTATGTGTGCACATTTTCTTATAAAATGAATCTTTATTCAGATATTGAAAAAAATTGAATTAACACTTAAATTCTATCTTAGGAATTTCTTGCCGTTAAATTACAAGCCGTATAAAAAAATTGCGTGCCACATAATTAATCGATATGTTTGAGGTCTATATGTAGGTATTTGATATCTTTGAAATATACAGCTGTTACAAAAATATTTGATAACAACCAAAAACTATTCTCTCTCGCTTAATTTCTTCAAAAATCTAATCAGCCCAAATAAGTATAAGTTTTCCAACTTTCAACTAAACTCAAATGACACTACCTTCTAACCTAAAACGCCGTAAAAACAACAGTAATTATTTAAGTCAGATATAAATTTAAACCTTTATGTGAGACAGACGATAATTGACATTTAGATGGATGTAATTAATTAATTAAGTATTTAATACTTATTTGGTTGCAAATCAAAAGTTCTTGCAATGGAAAGTTACGTAAATTTGAATTATGATCAACAGAGATGTCTACACATTTTACTATAAAGATGGCCGTTACACACACACGCAACAGCAACACGCACACACGCACACACGCACACACACACGACACACACGCACACGCACACAGCACACACACGACGCACACGCACACACGATCACAGCAACGCACACGCAACACGCACACAACACAATCACACAGCATACACGCATCACGATACACGCATACACACAACAGCATACACGCATACACACACACATACAGCACACGCAACACGCACACACACGCACACACATCGCACACACGCAACACGCACACAGCACACACCACACACGCACACAGACACGCACAACACACAAACCACAAACACACAACACACAAACACAAAACACACAAACACACAAACACAATAACACAAAGACACAAACACACAAAAACACAAACACACAAACACACAAACACACAAACACACAAACACACATGGATGCGTTACTACAGCACAATACTTCAAAACAGTTTAGGCATAAAATTATTATCATTAGGCTAACAAAACTCTTGCATTTTTGTTCCCTACTACATTTCTTTAAATTAAATGTTACAACAAACGATGCATTTGGATACTGGGGGGGCACATATGTGTTGTTTAAATTCCCGCAATATACCAACTCGTCAACCATAAAACCATTATAAATTAAAATTATCTGCTTCATTCCGTGTTATCTCTAACCTAACCACTAGTAATAAAAAGGATTTTGCTTTCAAAACCAAATTTCTATTTAATTATTTTACACTTATTGATGTTTTTTGCATTCAAACTGCGGTTGAATGACTGACGATCTAAGCCAAAAAAAGTCTGTTACGTAACATCTTGAACCTCATTCACACGATGACACCTATCTAAAGGATCACCACAAAGCTAACGGTTTTATATTTAGACTAAATTTTTTAAGGAAAATTAAGTAAGCCATTAAAATTCTATAGCAGTTAACAAATTTCTGTCTTCCTGTTATTAATAGTTCATCCATTGCAGTTTAAGACACCTACACTCCTTTAAACGTTAGAATTTATTCGTATCTTATACTAAAATCTAGTATTATGTAATTTTTTTGAACCATTAAGAAAAGCATTCGAAAATTTACTTGTAAACGAGCGTTTTTTAAATCAAAATCTTGAAATCCAAAAAAGGAATAAACTGCTAATATTCTATTTTGGTATACTATTAAAACAATTATACAGTGTATTCGTAAAGTGGCGGATAAATCCAATTAAAATTCGAATGGGAGTGTAGGAAGAAAATGATCTGACCGGTCGATTTTTATTTGGAATTTTGAATTTTTTACGTAAAAGTGAAATATACAGGGTGTGACAAGAGAAAGATATGACGTCATTGACATTTTTTTAAATAACCCCCATTTTTAGGTCCGACAAGATAAATATGGATGATGGTTACATAAAGAAATATTGAATAAAAATTATCGTAAACATTAAAAATGAGAAAATTTCATTGTCAATGTACATTTTGTTAAAATTTTTTAATTATTTGCATTTAGCAACCTGTGTTTGGTTTTTTGATAGGCGACAGCATTGTTATCGTGAATTTATCTAGTAGTTACTTTACCCCTATTTTTTGAGATATAGGAAATTAAGCGAACGTGGAAGAATTGAAATCCTGTGTATGCTTAGTTTGCGCACTCAATCAGAGGTTGCGTTGTTTAATGCAACTCGCCCTGATCGACTGTCCATTAGCCAAAGTATGGTAAGCAGAGTAGGAATTTCGGGAATGAGAAAGTCTGGTCGAAGGTCGATAAGTGAAGAAGATCAGTTGAACATTGTGTAAGCAGTGCAAGATAATTCTAATACCACCATTACGGACACGGCTAATAATATTAGTGTGGCGCGATCTACGGTGGATAAAGTGGTGAAAAGAAAGGAGTTGCATCCCTACAAGATATGCTTACTTCACGAACTGTCGGAAGATGATTTTGATCGGCGAAATGAATTTTGTGAACAAACGCAACAATTGTGTTATGGTAACGCCACTTTTGTAAAAAAATTCCGACGAAACAACTTGTGCTTTAAACGGCTATGTGGACAGACAAAATTGTCCTTATTGGACAACCGAAAATTCTCATTGGTTCACGGAATATCACACCCAAAACCCTCAAAAATTGAGCGTTTGGTGCGGCATAGTTGACGGAACAGTCCTTACTTCTTCAAGGATACTCTCACTGGTGCAAGATATTTAGACTTTCTTCAAAATTACCTCTTCCCCGCTCTAATAACGTTGTATCCAGATTTAGAAGAGCCCGACATGCACCACTTTTTTCAACAAGATGGAGCGCCGCCACACTACGCTTTACCTGTTCGCGCTTACTTGGATGAAGTTTTTCCAAATTGTTGGATAGGTAGAGAAGGGACAATTCAGTGGCCAACCAGATCGCCAGATTTAAATCCTCTAGATTACTTCTTGTGGGAATACTTAAAGAGTGGAGCTATACGCGACGTGACCGGCCAATTTAGAAGATTTAAGAACACGAATTCGCCAAGAAATTAGAAACATTACCGCAGATGTCATCCACAACGTTCAAAAATCATTTGTTAATCGCCTTGGCTATTGTCAGATTGTTAACGATGCTCAATTCAAACTTCTAATTTAAATAAGTGGAATCAGTTTACAACTAAATTAGGCCTAACCCCAAACAATTGCCTGTGTTTCAAAATACATTTTATTAAAAAAATCATTTGAATATTTCTCAGTAGAAATGATACTGTAACGCCTCTTTCTTTACAATAATTAAATTTAAAAGGGTTCAATTTAATTTACCTCGGTCTAGCTCAAATCGGGTCTTGTGTTAACAAGACGGGGGTGGTTCGTATCGTGGTGCTCAACACAGTACTCTTTGAATAATACAACAGAACTATTTTAAACGTATATTACCTATTGTTTTATACATCTAAGATAATCTAACCTACAGGAAATAACAATAATATAACAAAAATGACAATAATATAACAAAAATGACGATAATATAACAAAAACAAATCTTATTGGGTGTTACCCGGGATGTCCTGGTTAGAAGAGCCCGTTTGGCTGGTCTCCCGTGGACGGTAGTGGTCGGTATTGGATCCTGAGCCGTTTCTGTGGAAATATAAATTATTCAGGTTCAATGGTTGGTGTGTTATGACCCAAAAATCCTACTAATGACAATTTAATTTTGTCTATTATGACCGTTCAGGACTGCCCTGTTCACGGTAGCCTGGTATTTGTTCAGGTGGCGCTATGTAAAATTCTATATATCTTAGATAAGCTGGGGCAACGAAAGCGTTGGTGTCTTTAAGCAGGTCAACGAGAAAATCAATCATTTAAAGTAACCTTGGTGCGCATGACTCTTCTTATACGTGATTTGGCTTTCAGACTGACTGGATGAGCTCAGTACTTGGAATGCTTTATACAGGACAGGTTACTATTTACATGTATTAAATGCAAATTGTACGTACGCGTTTAATTATCTACCCTAACTAAACAAGCTGATCTCAGGAGTTCTTAATTAATGGAGAACGTATTTACAGTAATGAAATGAATATCTAACATTTAATTATGCCCTAAAATAAATGTATTAATTCTTTATTATACGAAAACCGTCTGTTTTTGTTAAACGCGGATACTTTTCGTATTAGCGAAACTTACTCTAACTAACAAATACAGGGAAAACGGAGTTTATCACGATCTTTTACGTTAATAATTATTAAAGATTGCTTCTTTATTAATTGTTATAAACGGATTAATCGGAGGCGAGTTTACACGACCTTTTAGGACTACGTGTAATAAATTGAACAATTCTGAGAATTGTTTCCGACGGAATGCAGGTGTTTCAAGTAAGTGATTTATACGCGATTGCGAGACGCAGGAGTACGTTTAATGTAATTTATCACATAGATGCACCACGGGTTCGTCTTTATATCTGGAGGATCACGCGGGTGATCTCTACGAATGCGGCTTCTGGTATTGAGATTACCTCTAGGTCAAGGCGTCGCTTGTTTGTATTGCTATTTTCCTCAGGATCAGGTCGGTGTATTGTGTGTGTGTGTGTAATGAATGTGTAATATCTGGTTAATGGAGAGCCCTTGCTAAGATTCTGGGTCCAGCCCGTCGACTGCTGTACCAAGGGTTCTACCTGGGGGAGCGTTAGAATTTGAGCGAGTACCCTTCTTTCCGCTGGAGTAAATGGAAGATGCCTTCTGGGCGTTAGCCCGAAGTAGCAACGTCCTGGTTTGTGTGTATGTGTGTCGAAGGCAACTTCAGGCTTTACAGCCTGGCGTCGACTTCTAGTGTGTGTACTGGTTGCAGAAGGTAACTTCAGGCTATACAGCCTGGCGTATATTTCTAGTGTGTGTGTACTAGAACGGTTAGATAACTTCAGGCTCTGCAGCCCGTCGTTTCTCTAGGTGTCTGGTGTAATGTTTTAGAAACGTAGTGCAATAAAACTTACGTGCTGTTAACCTTAGCGTAACTCAACCAGCAGTTTGATCGTACAAAGCTGATTGACTGGTGACGGCGGCGAAGTAACGCGACTAAAAAAATGCACGATGATTCAGGATAAACGGATGCGGTAATCGGCAGGTCGGCGACGTATACAACGACACTAACTACGGCAGGTGCGCGGTCTGGATCTCGGTTCTGGCTGCTGAAGACGCGAGCGTATCAGGATAGCGGAGTCGCGAAGTAACAAGTAGCGGCAGGTGGTCGCGGAATCGCGGAGTAAAGAGTAGCGGAATCGCGGACAAGAAGTAGTCGCGAACTCGCGGAGTACGTAAGTAGGATTTCTTCCGGTAGCGCCGCGGTTTTTATAGCTGATTCGCGGTGGGTGGATCCGGCTTCTATGCAGGGGTCCTCTGGCTGTGATTGGCTGAGGGTTCTCGGACGTAATAGCATTTTATGCTTTTTAATATCTACGTCGGAGGGGATTGAAATTAATTATTTATGGTGCAATATCGCGCAATCTTTTGTAATGGGTTTTAATTTTAAACAACTGTACCTATCTTAATTACGGTAGGGCAATTAAAAAAATTAATTACATAAATTTTAGTAAAGTTAAGCTGGATCTTTACAATACATGGTATCCATTTAGGTACGATTTTTTTCTTCAAAATGACATCTTCTAAACTACCTTGTAGCTAAATGCAAACATACAGGGTGTCTCATTTAAAAAAATCTGTTTTGTTTACCCTGTATGACCTAAAATAATTTTAAAATATGTGCCTCAGTTCTTTCTTCTACACTTCAAAATTTTGTTTCCTAGTCCATCAAATAAGGAGGTATCGCCCGCGGACGCAAGTTTGGGACACCCTGTATTAACATCATCCATATGTACCTTGCCGTACGTAAAAAGATGTACCCTTTCTAATTCTGCAATATACCCTGTATATTTCACTTTACGTAAAAATCTAAATTGAAAATAAAAATCGATGGGTCCGAGAATTTTATTCTTAAACCCCATTCTAATTTTTATTGAATTTATCCGCTATTTTACGAACGCACCGTATACTTATTGCTGCACTTTGTTTTACAATTAAATGGGCGAAATTAAATAGATAAGTATACCTGATCAATATATACACGAATACGTTTAAAGTGATTTAAGTCTTGCGTTAATTTACTATTCTTACTGTAATTCAATTTTTGATAACAAAGACAAGTTATTTTTTAGGAACGAATTTTATAAATTCTTTACGTTTGATATATTAAAGCGAAACTTTTATCAGATAAAATACATGGAAAACAATAGGTCGGTACTACATTCTTGGGTAATAAGAAACAAGATGGATTGTACAACTTTATTAATATCAATCTACCATTCATAAACTATGTAACATAAGATATCTAAAATCAGCATAGAATTTTTCTTTCTAGGCGTAATTAATCAAGTCAACTTTAATGACTAGTTTAATATTCGTGGGAGCTTTAATTTAAATCTGAGATATGTAATAAAATCGGAAAAAAAATTTGCTGTTGTAAGTATTTGACTACATGGAGAGATGAAATGAGAAATGGTTCTTTTCCCTAGTGGATTTTTGTACACAACTGCGTATGTACGGGTGACTCACTTCCATTACTTTTATAAATCCCTCTTATATTTGGAACCCCGGTATTATCACTTATAATACAATTTGCTTCATTTCGTTTTTGCCAAATTAAGATAAAATTACAGTTACGCTGTATTTGGTGTTTGCTGTATAAATCCATAACTAGTATTTAGAGTTATTGATTTATGTATTCAATGTTTATTATAAGTACCTAAACTGCTTATGTTTACGTAATCAGCGGTGAGTAAGTATTACTTACTACCTCATAATAATAAAAATAATAATATAATTATTGCATATAGAAGTATTCACTCTGTAGGGGTTGTGCAGACGACTAGACATAAAGATTAATAATCCTCTGTCAACACAAACATACCACGCTATATTATTTCTCACGTGTAAATACAGTATTCAACAGTTGAATGAACACTTCTCTATTGATTACCTTCCGGATTTAATGAATTCTATTTAATATTTTTTTGAGAAGTTATAGAAATCTTAAAACACTAAATGTAGAATATGGAACAAAAATTGAAGATAGAAACATATTTTTCATTATAACTCTCTGAAAATACTATGTTTACATGTCTATTTGGCGCACAGGAAAATTTTTCTCGTGCGCTAATGATATTACCCACTTTCAATAAAATATACTATTCAAAGTTCCTTAATAACTGAAAACAAATGCTTGTTTGTTTTCCTTAGCAACGTTAAAGAATGCTATTGTGACAGTTTTTCGAATCTGTATTCAAAATATTTTTAAAATGATTTCTCCAGAATAATACAACAGGTGAGCATACTTCTGTATGTCACTCATTTACCAGAGAATCACCCAATTGGAGGTTGTTGGTAATGGTAAAAAACTTGGGTGTCAGTCTCAGAGAGTGGCCATTTTAGAGAACCGACGCCATCTTTAATTTCAGTATCTCAATATATAGTGAATTTTGAAAATGCATCAGATAGGCACGTAAGGTGTTACTTTATATGTTTTTGAGGGTGCTGAAGACGTTACGCGTAGTATAAACACTGAAAAGTGGCGCAATCAGCACCAGAAATTAGGGGGAGCAGCGGATCTATGAAAAATGTGGGTTTATTTGTGCTGGGACTTACAAATAGGGTATTCTTGTTGCATATTGGCCTGAACTTGATTTT
Organism: Vesta saturnalis; assembly: GCA_036346205.1. Taxonomy (NCBI): domain Eukaryota; kingdom Metazoa; phylum Arthropoda; class Insecta; order Coleoptera; family Lampyridae; genus Vesta; species Vesta saturnalis. The sequence goes on from JARFJB010001442.1 coordinate 6,200,470, forward strand.
ACACAACTTATACATCTTAGAATGTGTCATATGCGCTGAAAATATGAAAATTGTTTAGCTCATGTCACGCAATATAAGCAATGCAGGCTATAAGCAATATATACACAGTCCATTACCTGAGTATACTTCTGTATGTCATTTATTTACCAGAGATTCACCCATTTGGATATTGTTGGTAATAGTGGTAGTGACTGAAAAAAACTTGGGTGATAGTCTGTGCGAGTGGCCATTTTGGAAAATGGACGCCATCTTTGATGCGAATTGAAAATTCACAGCATAGGCATGTGAGGTGTCATTTTATATGTTTTTTAGGGTGGTGAACACGTTCCCGATGGAATAAATACTGAAAAGTGGTTACTAGTTTATTTAGTAAGACAGATACAAATCAACATCTTTTATTTCTGTACTATTCAGATATACATTGTTTCATAAAACACGAAGTAACCCAAAATGACTAAATCAATGACATCACTAAGTAGTTTACTTATAGGGCATGACTAATCTATAACAAAAAACAATATATTATGACTCCTTATATCTACAATTTTAAACAGCAGAGGTAAAAACTTACGTAAAAATTTACTTATTACGACAATCAATAATGGCTACACTTCTGCAATGGCAGTAAATGCAACAAGATATTCCAGCTGAAAAACACATACATGAATCTCTTGCACACTTTAGACATGAGCAACTAGGCACAAGTTCGTTGCTGGGAGGAAACAGTGAAGTTATACGTGAGGGCTGTAGACAATCACCTACATCTTCGTAACCAAACTGTATAGGATCAAGTTGCGTGATGGCATCATTTAAACGTGTTACATACAAATGTGTGTTGTAGTAGGTCCTTAAAATGTGGGATCTAATTAATGCACTGGTCGGTGGGAGATCTTCTATGGAAATGTTTTTCCCATGTGTGTAAAGAACATTCGTAATGCGTCCATTGTTTTACAATTAGATCCCTTTTTCAAAACTTGTACGAGATATTCTTCTGCTAATTGTATCGACTGCTCCATTATAACTTCACTTGCAGGAATTCCGAAGTTTGTGAGAAATGCTTCGGGTGTACTTGCCATTCCGGCATGTTTAGTAACTACTTTGCTAGTGCAGTCTGACCCTGTTAGGAAGTGTAAAGCAGGAAGTACATGACATATTGCAATTCGTTCCGCCATTAAACGAACGGGAACTTGGCGCGTCGTAGCTCCAACACCTAGACGAATCCACAATTCCTTCAAGATTCTTGAAGGTAGTCCAATGATATAACAGAAGAACCAGAACGTCTGTATCATTCGATAATACCATCACTCTCTCATACCCTCTGTTTGTTGCATGTTTAATATGGGGCATAATACGGAGATCTGCCTCCTCTAACATGGCAAATTGTAGTTCTTCGTGGGATTGTCTTAAACCGGTTTGCTGTATGGACATGCATCTGGTTGAGTTAGGAAAAGATGTTGCACTACAGAAGACCTGCATATTTGGCTATATAGTGCTGCATTTTTTTAGTACATACGATTGGAACCATTCTTGAGGTTTGACTTTGTTGGAACTAGAAGACCAAAATTTGTCTTTTGTACAGGAAAAGGTGTTGTTGTTTTTATGGAGTGAAGGTTGATTGATCCACATTTGCTGCGACGAATTCGTTCAAAACTCTTTGGCGACTTTTCCAGATAAGATGACATAACAAACATTGTAAAAAAAGTAATAATTTTTAGCTAACAGTGTTCCAAATCACAATGTAAGTGATTAATTTTGATGGCCTAGGGTGACAGCGCATATGACACATTCGAAGATGTGTAAGTTGTGTAAAATCAAGTTCAGGTCAATATGCAACAAGAATACCCTATTTGTAAGTCCCAGCACAAATAAACGCGTATTTTTCATAGATCCGCTGCTACCCCTAATTTCTGGTGCTGATTACGCCACTGGTAACCACTTTCCAGTGTGTATACTATGCGTAACGTCTTCAGCACCCTCAAAAACATGTAAAATAACTCCTTACATGCCTACCTAATGCATTTTCAAAATTCGCTATATATTGAGATACTGAAATTAAAGATGGCGTCGGTTCTCCAAAATGGCCACTCTTTGAGACTGACACCCAAGTTTTTACCATCACTAGACCATTACCAACAACCTCCAATTGGGTGATTCTCTGGTAAATGATTGACATACAGAACCATGCTCAGCAAATGGACTAGAAAGGCAAAATATCATTTGAAGCAGCGAAAGTAAGTGCAGAATTACTGCACAGGAAGTCTTGTGAGAGGCATGAAAATGAGTACCGTCTATTCTGCAGGTGGTGCCAGCAGAGTAAGTGATGACACTCCTCTCGTTTATTTGTCCGAAAAGACAAATTCAGAAAGTATAATGCAAGGTATCATTCATTATACGTCCATAAATATTTTTCCCTTACTTGCATGACTTCCCGTCACGACTCACATGGGAATTTGTCACGCGCGCACGGGAAAAGACTGGACTCCTAATGCTGTATACTATATGTGTGCGTCAGGTTTAACGAAACGAGTGGTAATATGCAGTATACAATAATCGAACGATATTAAACTCGTAAACGACTTATCCAATATAGTATAACAGTGCAGATACAAAGCTGTAACTTGGAACTGACTGGCGGGAAAGAATTAAACAGGACCTACTGATTTGGTGTAGGTTGACTCAACCACAACTTACAATTTTAAATCGCATCACCATATTTGTGATACCTTCAATTACAGGCGTCTTTAAGCTCTCTTCATCTAACTAAGATAAATTAAACTCATTTTATTGTCTTAAACTAAAAACAAGTCTTTTTTGCTATCTACTAATAAAAACTTCTGCATTTAATCCGTTTAGTAGTCAAATGCATCATCTATTGTCAGATTCTCATCTAACATTTCTGAAGACCACTCGAGGAATGATGTGCACTATAGTTTCTTTGGATCATCTAATGGTGTAGGTTGAGTATTGTAACCTGAATTTTTCAAGTGAAGTCAGCAGAAATAATCCACTTGAGTAAATTATCACCCACACACCAATAGACGGGTAAAACATAATACCGTGGTGCGCAATCATGCTGAAAATGTTTTCATTGTTCTTCCGGTTTGCGTCTAACCGATTTACAAATTTACCAACAATTAATGTTTCGATGATAGTTTCTAGTATTTGTCATTAAAATTGCCTTCAATAAATTCCAATGATAGTACCTCTTAAGATTCTCGCCCAAACGTTAATCTTTTCCCGATAGTTGTTCTTAAAAATATGGCGATTTTCCTTAGAGCGATATATGCAGTTCTGTTTGTGTATAAAACCGTTTGACGAAAACACATATACCTCTTTTAAAAAATGAGAATTAGTCCGGTTAGATCAAGTATGGTTTCGCTGAAATAAATTCGTATAACTAGACCATTTTTTTAATTATTCTACCATGTCTCATATGAGTCCTATGTGCATAAAAACGATTAGTGTTTAACGCTTGTTATACTGTTACCTTGAAAATTTCTGTAACACTTTCGACATGACGTTAGGACAACATAGAATTTATAGCTACATGTCCCATTACTTCTACTTGAATTGTTCCGTCTAAAAAGCTACTACCTATTCATCATTGTTTACTACTGACGCAATTTCTTCAAATATTGAACCCAGTAGAAATAACATAGCAAGTTGCTACGATATCTTTATTGGGTTTATTTGTTTAAGACGTTTTACACTGGTTAATATTGTGCCCAATTACGACCAGCTTTTTAATATACACATGGTTTACATCATTTCCTTGCTAAGTAGTAAAATTATGGATTCTTAACATGCATACATCCTGTATGTGCGCACAGTGGGCACCCATCGCCTCCCGAATGATAACTAGAACGTGTTAGCACTGGCCTACCAACTCGGCTATACATAACCATAAATACGCATAGTCAAATCTTATTTGACTTAATATGAACTCATAACCTCCCTAATGCTAAGTAGAGCGTGTTATCACTGACTTACCATCTCGTATGTACATAGACATAAATACGGATTGTCAAATTTTATTTAACCTAATATGACATTCTATACCACATTCAATCGCTATAAACATATATAAAGTACGTATTCCAAAATATTAACGTAGATCTTGGAAGAGATATTTCGAAAAAAGAGCGTGATTTTAAAAACATACCCAAGGTCCTAAAATTACGCAAATTTCCTACCACAACTGTTTAAATATAATGTCAGTTTTAAGAAGTAAATATATTTCTTGCTGATTTGCTATTAAGTCTAAGGACAATGTTCTTTTTATCTTCCAACCAATATATACATATGTAGGTATAGAAGATTATGCAATTGACTTTTTTTTCACTATCACTAAATCGACTTATTAGCACATTTTACAACCTTTTTCCGAGTTTCGCCAAGATCGGCCATGATGTCTGTGTGGATGTATGTTGGTATCCACGATAACTTTAGAACTAAAATACCAGCGTACTTAAAATTTTGTATTTAAGCTTTATTTCATTTCGTTCAGAGCTGATTAGATTTTGAGAGAAATTTAGCGGCGCGATGGGGGGGGGGGGGGTGATTTTTATAAATATTTCTGAAACAGCTGTATATTTAATAAAATTCGAGGTAGAATTTAATTTTTTTCAATATCTGAATAATGATTAATTTTATACGAAAATGTGTAGACATATTTTTTAAATAAAATTTAATTTTAGATAGCTTTCCTTTATACATTTTTTAATGTAAAGCGAAATAAATGTAAAATTGAAATAAATATGATTAAAAATGCTTAAGTTGCATTATCGATATTTTTACAGAAACGGGCGGCTTAGTCATTTCTTTTAAGTTAACATCTAGATGTCTATTAACCTCTATCTGACGTGAAGTTTTAAACGTGTGTTTGACATAGATTATTGTTCTTGTTTTTACAGTGTTGCCTATTTTTGTAATAGGGGAAAGTGGTCGAATATCGACCACTTTAGAAGGAAGCCCGATTACTCGCTCACGTGGGGAGTTATTTGTCTGGATTTAATAGCCAATTACTTACGAACATTTATCTAAACAACCCGTACTTCGGTTTTACTTACATTGCATTTTTTCTTGTTTTATCACAAAATTTAGAAAAAATTATTTTAACGGGTAATATCGACCTTTCGGGTAAATTCGATCAGATTGTCGGTAAATATCGACCAAACATTTTATTGGAAATAAGACTGTTGAACATAATATATAACATAGAAAACACATAAAAAAATTTATTACAAAGCTCAGCAGTTTTCACACTGATATTCATTCGCATTTTCAATATTCGTGCAGTCGGCGTGGGCCCAAGAACCACACGAACGACACCTCCACCATAAGTCATTATTTCCTCCAAAATTATCACAAACGCTGCATGTTTCGGTTGTTGCAGTATTTTCTTTTTCTTTTTTGGACAGAAACCACATTTCTCTTGACTTTTCTCACATCTTGCGGCCTGATCTTCTTTTTCTGTTCTTTTTTTTCTAGTTCAGCTTTCAAAGGAGTCGAGGTCATAATTTTGGAATGTTGGGATCTTCGTGACATATTTTTGATTTTTGATTTCGGCAAGGGCAGAAGATCAGTAAAACTTTTCTTAGCCTGCTTCGGTTGAAGAGTCTTGTCAGTATCATCACTTAACTCATCCTCTGTAACCTCTTCTAAAACCAAATCAGAAATATCAGAATCTGACGAAGATTCACGGTTACGTTTACGTTCGCTAAGGGCATCAATTCTTCGTTACTGAACACAAAACGGTTAAAGGGAAATATTCCGGTTGCTTCAAAAGCTCGTACACCTTTCTCGATTGTGGTTACCCTATTGAAGGCATTTTTAAATAATTCCGCAAGATCAGTTTGTAGGATTTTTTGAAGATGCCTTGATTTTATATATTTGTCGCATTCATGATTGTACGCTATCTTTAATGGTCCGAAAAAACATACATCAAGGGGCTGAAGCCGATGCGATGTGTGAGGGGGAATTGAAATGACCGTAATACCATTTTTTCTGCAAAAGTTGTATGTCGGTAAGCTAGAGTGGGTTGAATGGTTGTCAAGCACTAATAATACAGGGTCATTTTTACTAGATTTTGTGTAAGATGCAAAGTGCTTAATCCATTCTGTGAAAAGCTCCTCAGTAATCCACCCCGACTTAGAGCATCTATATATTGCTCCAGTAGGACCATTTTTTTGAAGGCCTTCTTTCATCCGCTCTCTTTTGAAAATAAACATTGGCGGAACATAATGACCTGCCGCGCTCATGGCAGAGACAACAGTGACCAGTTGCCCCCTTTCACCACTCGTAATAGCCCCAACTTGTTTCTGGCCCTTTGGCGCTGCAATTCGGCTAGGTATGTGTACGTTGCTAATGCCAGTCTCATCGACATTAAATATCCGATGAGCATCAAATTTATAATTGTCATAGATTTTTTCAAGATTATTAAAAAATATATCTATTTCCACCCTGTTAAAAGCCAACACTCTGCTTAAACTAGTAGCCTCTGGCTTACGGAAGCTTATATTTGGGTTGCGACGCATAAACAAGTAAAGCCAATCTTCCCACACATCTTTTTTTCCTTGTTAAATGTGTGGGAAATTTCATTATCTTCGGCAAATTGATAAGCAAGCTGTCGGATACATTGTGGTATAAGTCCATAAAACAGTCTAGACATAGCGATAATATGGTTGGTAAGTTCTGATTCTTGTTCAACGGTGAACACCGACTTCCTACCTAACTTGTATTTCTTAGGATCAAATCTTCCCTTTATTCTATCTTGCAACGTTCCGTATGGTACACCGAACATCTTTGCGGCATTTCTTATAGATGTAACTTTGTCCTGTACTGCTTTAACGGCACGCTGCATGTTTTCTTCTGTCCACGAAGAACGGTTACTCTTACGCTTATATCTTTCACGGGGCATCTAAAACAAGTAATATTCGTAGCAGTGTAATATCGACCACCTTGGGGTAATATCGATCACAGTGGTCGATATTACCCGAAGTTTTTACAGAAAAATATTTCAATCGTCAAGAAAAACTAGGTTAGAATTTCACAACATTGGTAGCACGAATGTAAGTACAGACGTGTCACTTGTATCTTACATAAAAATAATAAATCTAAGTGCCATTAAAACTCTGAATTACCTTAAACTAAACAGCCTGTCCTTTATTAAAATCGGCACAAAACCGAACAACGTACCGGTATCACAACACAACACTTATTTAACAGCAACTTGTTGTATTGAGTGAAGTTAGCTACCGAATTACTAGACGCTGCGATCGCAAAACCCATTCAGGGTTGCCAAAACTGCATTGGTCGATATTCGACCGCGGTCGATATTCGACCACTTTCCCCTACACTTATTATAAAAGATACTGCATAATTTGTACTAAAAAATTTTTTATTAAAATTATTAGTAATTACTAGTTTGTTTTATATAATTTTAAAGGTGGGTGGAATGCTCGCCGTCTGTATAGCAAAAGCAAAATTATATTAAAAATGATAGAAGACTTTGTGTCAATGTCCTTGAAACGTTTCATTTAGGTACTACCTAACTGCAAGTGCCTAATTTGACGTTGTTCTGATTTATGTATAAAAAATGGCATAGAAACATCTTTTTCAAGATCAGCGTGTTTAACAAGGTATTTATTCTGTTATCGAAACACCAGGTTCTAATAACGTGATACCTAAATCTTTTCTAAAGTATATCACATCGATTTTGTCACCAAAGCGAGGAAATGGTAACTTCCTAGGTTTCCACCTGGAAATTACAAACGGGATTTATATTACAGAAGGGAGGTACCTAGCTTTTCCACCAGGGCACAAAATGTTTAAAGGGCGTATTAAGTGAAATGAATGCAGTAAAATTAAACCGCACAATCTGTTGGAGGATTGAGGTAGGTCTGGTTTCTGGTATAGGCAATTTAAGCCAGGAATCAGGTGAAATGTGTGCGGCATAAGAAATTAAACAAGGAAATTATTTTCAGTCATAGGTGTTAGGGTTTGGGATCTTCACAGTATTTCCAATCTTTCAAAGTGAATTTTTAGTAGAGTGGCGATGTATATGTGCAGAATGTTACCGTTAAGTGTAAAAATATAAGAAGGTTTAAGAACCAAACAATGAGGACTGTTACCCAAGGGCGTAATTCGTTTACTGTGATTAGAATGTCGCTAGCACATTCGTCCACTTTTGAAAGATGCAAAATAAGAATTAATAGTTATTTATTTACCAAGGGCTTAAAATAGGCGTTGATGGACTACACGTAAGGTTCACAAAACGCTGTTTGCACCCGAAATACATAAAAAATTTTATGTAAGATCGTTTCAATGACCATTTCTTAATAAATATGTACTCTATTTTCTCTTTTCATATTCGGTGAGTAGTTTAACATAAATGTTGTTTTCAGTTGTATGAATTTTATATCTTGATATTATCAAAACTCGCACTGTATTATAATCTGCTTCGCGTGGAATTCTGAAAACAAAAAATGTTACTTTACCGCCCGCGGGTGCTGAAGTAGTTCGCGGGCGCTAAAATGACATTTTACGCCCGCTAAGTGGATTCATAAAATGTACTTCATAGCCCGATCTTGTATAAAAGTAATTCAAATTCGAAATACTGAGTTACGATCGGTCGTTATATAAATATACTCAAAATTTTACGGTGACCATCTTGAAAAATTGCACAGAGCTTTTTGGCCAAGTCATCCATTTAGAATACAAAGTTATCTATAGGAATAAAACTTATCCTGAACTAGTGTAACCATCTAGTGACATAATTCAAACTAAGTCGGCTGTGTTATTTGAATTTAGTTACACCTTTTTGGTAGAATTGTTTTCATGGCAGTTTCTTTATTTGATTTTGAACTATAAAACTGTCCAAATGGTAGCGTAACTTAAAATCTAGTAGACTATATTGAAAAATTACTAAAGCTGTTTTGACCAAAGTATCAATTTTAACAACCCTATCTACCTGCGTAATTAATATCCTAAACTATTGCCTATATTTACTGACAGAATTCCAACTGGGTCAAACTTAACTTTTGGCAACTTACTTATTTAAAAATACGGCAATTATTATTAAAGTGATTCCGTTTTACCGTCTGCAAGATAATGTAATTTACGGGAACATCTTATATGCAAATGGTAACGGTGGAGATCTGCATGAGTGCTATTGGTGTATTTATGCCACCAATGTTCGTCTTCCCAAGAGTTAGGGCAAAGCCAGAGCTCCTGGATGATGCTCCTCCTGGAAGCACAGCTCATTATCATCCATCAGGGTGGATGCAGAAAGAAATATTTTTGAGCTGGTTTGATAAATTTATTTCTTTTTCCAATCCCTCAAAAGAACACCCTGTGCTTTTGCTTCTTGATGGGCACGCTACCCACACCAAGAATCTGGAGTTGATTCAAAGGGCCAGGGAGAACGGTGTTGTGTTACTATGTTTTCCGCCGCATACAACTCACCGCCTACAACCTCTGGACGTAAGTTTTATGTCACCACTCAGCACATACTACAGTTCAGAAGCACAAAGATGGATGCAACAGCATCCAGGCAGGCCTGTTACGATATCTCAAATAGGCAAACTTTTTGCCAATGCCTTCATGAAAGCTGTTAGTGTTCAAACAGCGGTAAGTGGATTTAGGAAAATAGGTGTGCATCCACTAAATCCAGAGATATTCCCAGACTGGATGTTTGAACCAGACGAAACTACAAATAGACCTATACAATCCAAATAGTCAAACTATAGATAACGATAACCTGTGACCTGAAATTACAAATTCTTCCCCAAGAACATCATCTATGCCATCAACAAGAACACCAACGGGCACACCACCGAAAACACTACCGAGAACACCACCAAGAACACCACTGAAACCTTTAAACATATAACAATAATTAGCTTCAAAAATACTAATGTTGTATAATAATGTGCCTCTGACTCAGTGGTGGATTGAGATAGGGAGAGTTCTAATAAATAATAAAATTAACCTACCTGAGATGCTAGTTGTTTCGATACTGCTGGATTGTTCCCACTTAATGGCATAAAATGTTATTAAAAATTATGAATAAAATAAGAAATTCTCGAGCGCCATGTTATCTTTAAATCAGGAAAATAACAAAACCCTAAATAATGAACAATAATAATTTTCTATAAATAACAAAATTAACAATGTGCCAATTAGTTTATTTACTCCATAAATGGATTGTTAAGGAGAGGTACGAAAAGGTTTTAAAGCTAAGCGTAATAGATTTAAAATTTACCACAAAATTCCTCAGCATAATATTTTCTATGGACAGCTTCCTGTTATTAACTACGGATGCGGAACGGTCAATCAAGACGAAGCGTTTCTACTTCTTTCTTTCTTACTCTGGATGTTTTATTGAATTAAACTTGCTTTTTAATATTATATTATTATTTTTCTTCGAAGAGAAACTTGTGTAAATAAGTTACTTAAGAGTCATTTGTAATATAAATATAAGTACGTAAAATAAAAGTGCAAAAATAGAAGTAAAGTAGAAATATTAACGTGTTTAAAAAATTAAAAGGTGGTGGTAGTATAGTGCCTAAAACAAACAAATGCTTAATTTTAAACTACAATGAGAAAAAAGAAACTCACCACCCAAAATATGATGGCACTAATATAAAACATTAAGTTAGATTCATTCTTATTGCTGTTAACAGTCAGCATACACTGAATTACTCAAAAGCTTTCTGAATCAACCAAGTATAAAAGTTTTCATGCGTTGCGCTGTTACATAATATCAATCCAATTTTTTTAAAAGAGAGAATTAAAACTATTTATGTAATATTACACACAAAAGATTTGTTATATGAAGTGCAAATTAAGTTGCCAGTTTTCAATTTTATATGAAAATAATTAAAACTCCTCTAATTTTAAGCCAAATAAATTAATGATCTTAGATTAATGTATTTATTAATACAACCACCAAAAAGGTTGTTACACACCCTCCTAAAATTTGGACTCGGAGATCACCAAAGCGGAGATTCCAAACACTAAGCTAATAAATGAAATTATTAAAATTTAAAAATACAAAATGTTAAGGTAATTAAAATATAAGCAATACTTAAAAAATAACAAGAAAATGTACGAAGAAGTACGGAAAATGTGGTGACGTCGGTCAGGAAAGACCCTCGCAACACCAAAAAAAGCTAATGACGCGCTACCACCCGCACACGCCACTAGTCGAGAATCAAGGACCCGAAACCTTAAATAAAGTCAAAAAACTTTAACTGGTGGGGTTAGTGAAGCCAACCACCATCAGGAGAGCAAAATGAGTATCCGGTAAAAAAATTTGAATCTAAGGTAAAAAACGAACGGAAACCGTAACCTACCATGACCTGAAGGGACAGTGGGCAGAGAACCCGGAAACGGTCATCGTGCAACTTCATAAAAAATCAAGGCTAAACGCCACTCTACTCGAGAGTATAAATATTAAAAAAACAATCCTTTCGGACTAACAATAAATAATCGCGAGATTTGAGGTCGAGAGAGAGCGGTTCAATTACCCTACCCCGGTGGTCTCAAACCAAGCCTCCTAGGTACATAACACAACTACCACAGTCACGTTCGATAAGTAAGTCAAAATCGGTAAACCAAGATACGACTATTTCATTGCAAATTAGCTCAGGATGCTTCGTCGTGGAGAACAAGAGAGGCCACTCTACCCTTCACGAGATTCAGGTTTCATGTTGTTCCACAGTCATCGTCCAAGACTCAACATACCCTAACTAACACGGACATTTTATAAATCAATCGAAATCTAGGTGAGATAGCAAAGAGAAAGGTGATGCACTCTTACGAACACAACCCCCTCCTAAAACTACCAAAACGTCATAATCAGGAAGGGAACTAATCGAGGTTGACACGAGGCGAACCGAAGTCCTCAAGCACCGTCCAAGAATAGTAACACTACACAAATCAGGAAAAATAAAATAATTAAATCAATCAAAAAATAAAAATGTATAGAAGCATTACTAGTTTTCTTATCAATGGTTTAGAGTTTACACGTCAAATTAACGATCAGAGGTAAACTCAAAATAGTTATCTTCAATTTTACTATTGTAACAATAGCAAATGGAAAATCCAATAAATAAAGATAATCTGCCTGAGAACTAATGTCCCACAAAGTCGGCAATTCAATCACACAATGGGATCTAAATATCAACCATCGTGTTAAACAAATGTAAACAAATGTAGCAAAAATCATGCTAACAAATGTAAAAAATAATTAAGTGGTTTGCAAAGCCACAACAATATAAAATAAAATAATGTGCGAAATAAGACAAAATAAAATTATTTTGAAAAATTATCAAAATAATTAAAAATATGAATAAGAAAACCAGAATGTAAAAATACTAAAATAGAAAAATAATTAAAAGAATACTAAAAATAATAACTAATGTGGTTTTAAATCCTTAACATGAAAAACACCTAAGGGTTTATTATCAATAGGTGGCCAATCGGTACGTAGTTGGACCTACCACTTCAATAACTTTTGCTTCAACAAATTTTGGAGCTAACTTTTGACTATAATTTTAGTCGCATCAGATAAAGTAAAATTTTTTTCCAAACCAAATCGCCAACGTTTAATTTCAACGGACGACGTCGCAAATTGTAAGATTTTGAATTTCTTTCGTAAGCTGCATATAATTTTGTTTAACATGTTTAAAAATGGGTGAAAGTTCTTTAAATCTTGAACTAATTGTTCACGGTTAGTAATAAATAAATCATCCTCTTTGAAATCCTTTAGTCGACCATAAAAATCTCCAGAAATCGGAACTGTCCGACCAAACGCCAAAAAGGAAGGTGAAAATTTCGTAGACTCATGAACAGCGTTACGAATAGCATGCGCAATTTTGTGAATTTCAACATCCCATTCCTGTGATCATCTTGAATATAAGATCTAATCGCAATACCTACTACTTTATTAACTCTCTCAACAAAATTTACTTGAGGGTGATAACTTGCATTAAACCAAACGGATTGAACTTTGTAAGAACTCATTAAATTTTTAAATTGTGAACTTTTAAATTGAGGACCATTGTCCACCATACAAATTTGAGGAACACCGTATACTAGAAATACATAATTCTCAATATATTGACAAATACTTTTAGCAGTAGCACTGCGCATAGGGTGAATCAAAGTAAATTTAGTAAACCAATCACAAATAACTAATAAAACTGTGTTTCCACTCTTCGATCTAGGAAAATGGCCCACTAAATCAATAGAAATACATTAAAAAGGATAGGAAACATTTTTCTCTTTACCCATAAAACCATAATGATTAAATTGTGAAGACTTGCTTCGATTACAAACATTGCAATTCCTAATATATTTGGAAATATCTGACTTCATTCTAGGCCAATAATAAAATTCTTTAATTTTTGAAAAAGTTTCATCATGAAATTTTCGTAAAATATCTTTCCTTAAAGATTTCGGAACAACTAATTTCCATTCCACTAAATTGGATTCGATGTTTAAATCATTTGAAATAAATTTGTAGAGTTTATTATCTTCAACTCTCCAATTAGGAAATAATTCAGGATTTTTAAAAACGTTGGCTAACATCTTCTTATACCAATCGTCTAAATCAACTACAGAAAATTCTAAAGAACTAACTTCCAAAGGTGCTCTAGAAAGTGCATCAGGAACACCATTTAATTTACCTTTACGATGAAGAACTTCAAAATCAAATTGTTGAAGTTTAACACTCCATCTGGCTAATCGACCAGAAGGATCTTTTAAATTATTGAGCCAAATCAATGAATGATGATCAGTAATAACTTTAAAATGGGTACCTTCAATATAAGGTCTAAACTTTTGAATACCAAAAATAACTGCAAGTAACTCACGTTCTGTAATTGAATAATTTTGCTCGGCTTTGTTTAAAGTACGAGAACCATAGGCAATAACAACTTCATCCTCTCCTACTTCTTGTGTTAACACACATCCAACTCCACAAATAGATGCATCACATTGTAAATAAAATGTTTTAGAAAAATCAGGGCTCGCTAAAATAGGAGCATCTACTAATAAAGATTTAATTTTTAAAATGAATCATTCGCTTCGTCATTCCATAAAACTTTCTGAGATTTCTTCTTACCTTTCAATAAATTATTAATCGGAGATAAAATAGTGGAAAAATCATGAATAAAACGTCTATACCAAGAACACATTCCAATAAAACGTTTAACTTCTGTAAAAGTATGTGGTTGAGGAAATTCAGTAATAGCTTCCACCTTTGAAGGATCGGTGTGAAGACCATTCTTATCAATAACAAAACCTAAATATGATAATCGAGGTTTACAAAATTCACATTTATCTAAATTAATGTTCAATTGGGCATCATAAAGCCTTTTAAAAACTTCTCTTAAAATCGCAACATGTTCCTTGAATGTACTCGAAAAAATAATAATATCGTCTAAGTAGACAAAAACTGATTGAGATAAATCATGTCCTAAAATGGAATCCATAAAACGTTGTAATGTACTGGGTGCATTTGTAAGTCCCATGGGCATAACAGTATACTCAAATAATCCTCTACGTGGAACAGTAAAAGCAGTTTTTTCACAACTCTCAGCGTCTAAAGGTATTTGCCAAAAAGCTTTCTTTAAATCAATTGAAGTTAAATAACGAGCATCTCTTAATTTATCCAAAATATCGTTTAAAAATGGTAAGGGGTAAGCATCTTTTTTTGTAACTGAATTTAATTTCTTCGCATCAAAACAAACTCTAAAATCACCTGTCTTCTTCTTAACTAAAACCATTGGAGAATTCCAAGGAGAAGAACTGGGTTTAATAATTCCTTGCTCTAACATATCATCAATTTCTCTGTTCGCATGCTCCAACATAGCAGGAGATAATGGAAAATAACGTTGTTTAATTGGTACTGCATCACCAGTATTAATTGAATGAAAAACTTTATTTGTCTTACCTAACTTTGAAGTTGATAAGGTTTTAAAAGGTCAATAACTTGATTTAATTCAAAACTTGATTATTATTAAGATCATCAATACTCTTAATCATAGAAAAGTTGTCTCCGCAGAGTTTGCAACAAAAGAATTTTCACCAAAATCAGCTTTAATTTCAAATAAACGACAAAAATCTACCCCAAAGTAATTGCAGTAGTAATAAATTCAGAAACAATAACAGAAATAGTTTTAGTAATACCATTAATAGTCAAAGATAAATCAACACTCCCCAAAATGGATTGTGAAGAACCATCAGCAATAACCAATGATGAAAAAGGCGAATTCCTATTTAATTTTAAATCATATTTATCAATCAAATACAAAGCAGGCTTACCTAAAATTGTCACGGTAGCTCCACTATCTAATAAAGCAATAAAATTCTCATTAAAAATCCTAACATTAATAAAAGGTCTAACATCATCATTCTTCTCTACAAATTTAGAACAATTTTTCGAAGTTCCAAAAAATTCCTTAACAGTAATCAACCACTCGTTAAAAACATGCTTGTCAGCCTCTGAAAAATCATAAGAAATGTGTCGACTAACGGAACACTTTTCATTTACAAGTTTTTGAAAATTTACACCTCGGACAATTAGAAAAAGTAACATTGGAATAACCACATCTAAAACAAAAGATTCTATCATCACCCTTATCACAGGTGTGAAAGGTATGACCCAACTGTCTACATTTAAAGCATGTTGTTGAAGACTTAGCTGTATTAATTTTGGAGTTGTAAAAGTAGAATTCATATTTTTGGTTTAATACCTGAAAAATGGACTTTAGGTTTAATATTTTGTTTCACCGCCGAAGAAGGCTTATAATCAGATTGTCTTTGAATCTGAATAAGAATTAAATTTGAATTTAGAATTCTGAGCTTTCACTTGTTGTAA
Source organism: Vesta saturnalis (assembly GCA_036346205.1). Taxonomy (NCBI): domain Eukaryota; kingdom Metazoa; phylum Arthropoda; class Insecta; order Coleoptera; family Lampyridae; genus Vesta; species Vesta saturnalis. The sequence continues at coordinate 6,216,359 of JARFJB010001442.1, forward strand.
TTTTTACACAAATCTACTAAATGAAAAATATCATTAACACTAACAAGGGCTAATTGAGTAGCAAACCAAGGTTGTAAATTTTTCATTATAATCCTTAATTGTTCACCTTCCGAAGGAGGAATCTCTAATTGAGAAAATAAATTAACCATTTCAGAAATAAAAAGGGTTGGAATTTCATCAAAAGCCTGTTTACGATTTTTAATATCATCTAACAAAACTTCGTCATGTCCTTCCGGTAAAAAGTCGCTTTTAATTTAGTAATAAGATCGTCCCAAGTATGTAAAAACGGTTTAACCGCCCTATACCAAACCAAACCTTTCCCTGCAAATAAATCAACACCTGATAAAAGCATTTCCTTCCTAGAAATATTTCGAGCAATCATTAGCTCCTCACATCTTTGAATAAAAGTAAAAACTTCTTTCTCACTACCATTAAACTTTAAATTTAATTTATATACAGGAACAAAACCTTTTGAAATTTGCAAGTTATCTATTAATTTTGAAAAATCTTCTGTTGGAATATTAACTGAAGTATTAACAGGATCATTTTGTGACATCGAAATATTGGAAGTATCTAAATTTGAAACATCATTATTTAATTCAATATTTTCATTTATAGATTCAATTAATTCTAACGATTCGTTACATAAAGTCAACAATTGGTCATGTAAATATAAAATTCATCATCAAAAGTTATGTAATTCAAGCGTTTCAAAATATGTAATAATCGTGTGTAGTCTAAGATAAACTGATTTCGAGGGCTTATGTTTAAAAGTTTAATTGAAGACTGAATATGATTTAGCTTTTCCTTCAATAATTCCAATTCTACTGCTTGATTTATATCGCACTTCGGTATGAATCAAATAAATTTGGATTGATTTTCTCGGCATTTAACAAACGTCTTAAAATTTTACGCTTCTCATCCACAATTAACCCTTCTGCTCCACTTACATTGCGAAATTGTAATTCGATTAATAACTCATCATTATATAGAACATCAACTAAATAATTTACAGTTGACATCGTAACATATTATATAACACACTCAATAAAGTTCATTATATAAACACATAAAATACCAAGCGTAGTAACACTCCTTAAAATTCTGTCAACTCTACATAAAATCAATCAAAAATATAAACAATCACAAGTGGAATAATTAACATTGAAACAACTGCAATTCAGGTCCCTTTTCTGGCCCCACACAAAGCAATAAATTTCAAGTAATAAAATCAAAGTCAAGTCCCTGCTCCTCGGTCGCCAAAGTATAACAATAATTAGCTTCAAAATACTAATGTTGTATAATAATGTGCCTCTGACTCAGTGGTGGATTGAGATAGGAGAGTTCTAATAAATAATAAAATTAACCTACCTGAGATGCTAGTTGTTTCGATACTGCTGGATTGTTCCCACTTAATGGCATAAAATGTTATTAAAAATTATGAATAAAATAAGAAATTCTCGAGCGCCATGTTATCTTTAAATCAGGAAAATAACAAAACCCTAAATAATGAACAATAATAATTTTCTATAAATAACAAAAATTAACAATGTGCCAATTAGTTTATTTACTCCATAAATGGATTGTTAAGGAGAGGTACGAAAAGGTTTTAAAGCTAAGCGTAATAGATTTAAAATTTACCACAAAAATTCCTCAGCATAATATTTTCTATGGACAGCTTCCTGTTATTAACTACGGATGCGGAACGGTCAATCAAGACGAAGCGTTTCTACTTCTTTCTTTCTTACTCTGGATGTTTTATTGAATTAAACTTGCTTTTTAATATTATATTATTATTTTTTCTTCGAAGAGAAACTTGTGTAAATAAGTTACTTAAGAGCCATTTGTAATATAAATATAAGTACGTAAAATAAAAGTGCAAAAATAGAAGTAAAGTAGAAATATTAACGTGTTTAAAAAATTAAAAGTGGTGGTAGTATAGTGCCTAAAAAACAAACAAATGCTTAATTTTAAACTACAATGAGAAAAAAAAAACTCACCACCCAAAATATGATGGCACTAATATAAAACATTAAGTTAGATTCATTCTTATTGCTGTTAACAGTCAGCATACACTGAATTACTCAAAAGCTTTCTGAATCAACCAAGTATAAAAGTTTTCATGCGTTGCGCTGTTACATAATATCAATCCAATTTTTAAAAGAGAGGAATTAAAACTATTTATGTAATATTACACACAAAAGATTTGTTATATGAAGTGCAATTAAGTTGCCAGTTTTCAATTTTATATGAAAATAATTAAAACTCTCTAATTTTAAGCCAAATAAATTAATGATCTTAGATTAATGTATTTATTAATACAACCACCAAAAAAGGTTGTTACAAACACCCTACAAAAAATTCAAGCACGAGATCAAGAATATACTGCAAATACCTTAAACTCACAAGATACTACTCCAGGTACAATTCCCGCGAAGCATTTTTATGGGAATGCCACTCCTTCATGTTCCCACAGCACTGAGAATTTTGTTGTAACGCCAAAACAGGTTGTTCCACTCCCTCATTCAGAAAGAAAAAAATATCAAAACGACAGAAGATGGGGTAAAATTGTAGTGTTAACATCGACGCCATATAAAAACGAACTCGAAGACAGTATCAAAAAAAGCTCTGCAAAGAAGCCAAAATTAAACATCGATGACACGGAAAAAGCAGCCCATATGACCAAATTGAATAAAAAAGATAATGCAAATGCAAATAAGAAGACAACTAGAAGAAACATAAAAGCAAAGAAACTAATTAAGAATAACTGCAGTACTTCAGAAAAACAATACACGAAAGTAGCAAGACAAGAAAATGCCAATAAACAAAAAATTAAAAGAAGGAAGCAGACTGAAGACACTGAAGATTCAAGTTCTGAAGAAGAAAGCGAAGAAGCAACATGCATATTTTGCAGTGAACTTTATGCGAATTCTAAGTCAGAAGATGGTTGGATAAAGTGTCCGCATTGTCAAGGTTGGGGTCATGAAGCGTGTGCAGGAGTGGGAATCGACGACGATGAAGTTTTTATTTGTGACTTTTGTCAATAATAATAATAATCTAAGCTTTTTTTGTGAATGTTCCTTTGTTTAGTTTTTGTAGAATATACTAAAAATCATTTCTCGTAAGCAAATTTTATTTTGTATTTTTTTTTATTTTTTGTATTACCTACAATAATTATTTTGAATTACTTAGGCTGTCTCCTGAAGGATAAACGTTATGAAATCTGCAATAGCTAAGTATCCCGTTTTACCCACCTAGTAGGGTAAAACGGGATACTTGCAACGTAAACAAAATAATGTATATTTCTCTGATATATCATCTAATTTTTTATAAATGGTAATTGCAATCAAAAGTGCAATTACTAGTGAAATTAGAGGTAAAACATTGTCCTCTGCAGTACTCTATTCAAAAAGTTATAAGGTCCTAAACACTAAGTATCCTGTTTTACCCAACTCTCCCCTACCATTATCCATTTCCATCTTCCCAATACACCTCATTTTTTACTAAAGCAGATATTGGTTACGACCGCATCTTCATTTACAAAATCTAATGTATACATAATATAACGTCAGGCCGGTGGATAGGGGGTCATTTAACTTGGGCACCGCGATCGCCAGATCTGTTATCAAATGATTCCTTTCTCTGGGCTTATTTGACATCTCAAAGGAGGGGGCACGTTTTAAATGTAAAATACCTTTCGGTCAGAATTTAACCAAATTTTGATATGTTCTAGAACTTGACCAATTGATCAAATGTCTTCATTGCCCGAAAGATCAAAGCTCAACAGTTTTTGATATACAGGGTCTGCAATATCACTATTTGATACTTTCAATATATCATAAAATGGACATTTTTGCCAATATTAACGCAACACTTAGTGGAGTGTTATTTTTTTGAGCTACTGGTTACAACCTTTTCTTTACTTTCATTATTTTTGTACACACACCTGATATACAGGGTGAGACCAAATATATGTATCTGAAAAGAATTATACGGTGGTATTGTTTTGATATTTTGGTGAATGAAGTTAACACATATATATGTCCATTTAAATTATTATTGCAAGTTAATATAGAGTGTTTCATTTCTTTAATAGATTTAATTGAGTATTATTATACTTCCTAGTTAATTTTTTGATAACTTAATTGAAATGTCTATATTAAAATAAACTATTTGCTAACTGTATATACCTACATAATGGTCACGATGTGTTTATACTGATACTGGGTGTCCAAGTACAAAGGACCAAAGCGATATCTTAAACTTCATGTAGGTACGGAAAAAACCGTTAACATAAAAAATCCCTTGCAATTGGATGTCGTTTTGAAATACAAAGCTTTTGGAGATTGACAGATAGAAAGGTTAGATGTGCTTCATTTATTATGCTCACTATTTTCTAATAAAGTTTTCAGTATATTCTTTTGATAAAGAGGCGCTTGTCGAAGTTCATCTTTATCTTGCAAAACTAAGAAAAGAAAATTCTTTAAGATACTAGTGTCTTCACTGTTCACACCATTGACAGACCGGTTTCGCAGGTCTACCTCCATCATCACTACCGCTTTGTACAGTCATTGGAAATAAGAAATGTTTATGTAGAAACGTTAATGAACGTATTTCAATATATTAAAAATATCTAAGCTTAATAAGATATCAGTTAACTGAACTGATATAACCATTGTCATAGAAATCAAAAGTTGCATAATCAAATGTTAAATGTCTATCACCTCCACATTATTTGCATTTAGTATATGATTTAAAACATTTGTAGAAGGATATTTGATTAGCTCTAGACACCTAGCGTATCCTAAAAACCATAGTACAGCTGCCACATGAGAACAAGTACCTAAAGTTCTGGCACCAGTGTTGCAGGTGCAGTAAGTACCTAATATTGGGTTAGGTTCTTCTTCCTCATTATTCGGCACAAATGCAATCCACAACTGGTAACGAGTAGCATTTCTGAGGCGAAAATATATCCTTACCCGTATAAAACCGGGTTCGTAGTTTTCATCAAATTGATATTGAACCTGGCGGTCCTCTATTTCATTGTCCTGTATATAAGAAGGAGCAAGCTTTAATTGAAAAATACCTACAGCTAACTCTTTAAGATAGTAATGTGACAAACGTGAGAATGAGGGAACGATAATTTCATTTAAATCAACCCATCTGGCCCTTCTAGCGCGTAAGTTTTCCTCCTCAACCCTGGCTTGAACAACATTTGGCTCTTGAACTTTTTGAAGAATATTTTCAGCTAGCTCAATAGTAGCATCTTGCATTAAAATGGGTGGAAAATATTTATTTATAATTGCTCCAGCAATTTTAAGAAAATCAGCAATATTACAAATGTGGGGTGTTTTTATCTTAAAGCTAAAAAATTTAAAAATTGATTTTAAGTGCCCATTGCGTGCTTCTACGATCCACTTGGTTTTCGTAACGAGACGACTATCATTAGCCTCTTCTGTGGATAACTGTAGCTGACCTCTGGGCAAAAAGGCTGGCATTTTTAAATTAATACCTAATCTATTTAAAGCTGGAATAGCATCCAAGTACCCGCGGTCGAGAATGAAAATATCTCCTTCATTAAACCATTCACGCATTCCATTCACATCTCTATTAAATTCACTTATAAGTATGTTAGCATCGTTGTTTTCAGAATTTGAGAAATATGGCCCTTGAATGTCTAGAATAAATCCGCTCGGGGCAACAAGCAGAGATCGGTTGATAAGATGTTTACCCTTATAAGTACAGTAGGACTGTCGCAACACTTTGAAACAAGAACTTTTCTCTATTTCTAGATAAGTACAGTCATTATACACTATAACTTGAGGCCCATCCAGGTTTTTATTATATAGACGATTTTCAAAAGGAGTTACATGATTTTCGATGTAGCTGTCTCTTGTTGTAGCAGTAAATGCAATATTTTGTGGTACAAATCTTGCAGAAAGAGATTGTCTAACTAGAGATATAGCTAAACTGGCTTGTTGTCTTGTGGAATAATTAAAAATAACCGCTAAAAAACTATCACTAAGACCTTGTCGTAACTTGCACAGGAACGCTAAGAGATCTTTTTTACTTACATATCTCAAAGAATTTCCTATTCTAACGGGGCCACAAAAGTTGAAAAGATTATTAAATTGATCTTTGATTATAGGAGAAACTGCTTTAAATTGAGAATCTGTGAAGTTATTTTCGTCTTCATAAGCCGTGTGGTAGCTTTTTTTCTTAATTTCCTTACCGTAATGCTTGTAAAAAAATATAAATCTCATTACCTGCTAATAATGGCCGATTTACATATCGTAACCCAGGGAGCAGAAACTCAAACAAATTACCATTCTCATCCAAATGAATATTACAGCAGTACGTATTTTCTCTCAACAAAAATGTTAATTCTACCTTTCATGGATATTTTATGTATATCATTCCCATCGTTACAAATGCAGCATAAGTGAGTTGACCTTTGTAGCACATTTAATCGCAAACAATTTGGGTTATTGTCTATTGCTTGAATTTCCCTTACAATAGAAATATTGCAGACATTGCAGATTCGAGTTTCTTCTATTATGACCCGCTGTGGTAGATTTGCTTCGCGGCGACGTGCAATCACAATTTCCTGCTTTCTTGCATTTACCTCACCATTTATTTTCACCATAACCCTAGGAACTAAAGCATTTCCACAAGTAAAACATGGAATTCGATTCATTTTTGACATAAACTCTTCAACGATTTTAATTCAAAAAGTAGATTTGCAACTAAGCATCAACAATATCACTTAATTAGTGGATTCATTTTTGACGTTTCATAGCCACCTACTATATTGTTGTTATTTTATAAGTTTGGGAATAGAAAAAATAATAATTGTAGTATGAAAAACGGAAAGAAAAGTGCAAAATCAGAAAAAAATCTAGTTGTACGAATAAAAGCAGAAGAAAAGCGCAATACCACATTACGGTTTTGGTTTAAACGAATAAGTAAATACTAAATATAACTTTATTAGAAAATAGTGAGCATAATAAATGAAGCACATCTAACCTTTCTATCTGTCAATCTCCAAAAGCTTTGTATTTCGCAACGACATCCAATTGCAAAGGATTTTTTATGTTAACGTTTTTTCCGTACCTATATGAAGTTTAAGATATCGCTTTGGTCCTTTGTACTTGGACACCCAGTATCAGTATAAACACATCGTGACTATTATGTAGGTATATACAGTTAGCAAATAGTTTATTTTAATATAGACATTTCAATTAGGTTATCAGAAAATTAACTAGGAAGTATAATAATACTCGATTAAATCTATTAAAAAAATGAAACACTCTGTATAACGGACGTCTAGGGGACTTAACTTGCAATAATAATTTAAATGGACATATATATGTGTTAACTTCCATTCACCAAAATATCAAAACAATACCACCGTATAATTCTTTTCAGATACATATATTTGGTCTCACCCGTATATCAGGTGTATGTACAAAATAATGAAAGTAAAGAAAAGGTTGTAACCAGTAGCCCAAAAAAATAACATTCCACTAAGTTTTGCGTTAATATTGGCAAAAATGTCCATTTTATGATATATTGAAAGTATCAAATAGTGATATTGCAGACCCTGTATATCAAAAACTGTTGAGCTTTGAGCTTTCGGGCAATGAAGACATTTGATCAATTGGTCAAGTTCTAGAACATATCAAAATTTGGTTAAATTCTGACCGAAAGGTATTTTATCTTTAAAACGTGTCCCCTCCTTTATAATGAAGCTCCCATACAGAATGCCGACCAATTAAAAAATCGTACACTTACTGTATGAGTTGAACACCATTTTTTTACAAAATGCCGTTCCAGAATTTCATAATCGCTTAGGCTACCGTTTAGAATGTCAAGGGGGACACATTGATAATTATTTTCATATCATTCACGTGCAAGTCTTTGTATTACAATTATTTAGCATGCACATAACCCACAAACCAGCCACTAAAAGTACCTGGTTTGTGACATAACCTACAAATACTGAAAAGGCTGGTTCAGTTTCAATTGTGAATTGCGCTTATCCTATAGGTTGACGCGGTTTTTTTTTAAACTGAACGTGTGGATAATTATATTGTGTGCAAAATGATACGTTTGGATTAAAAAAAAAACGCGCTGTATATTTATTGCAACAAACGTCTTAACTATGTTTATCCTACATTTTATTTGAATTTTGTATCTATTTGCCAAAATTTAAACAAAATAAGTAAATAATTCTTATATTATACACATCTTTTATACGATACAAATACAAATTTCCTAAGTATAATCGTGTTTAACCAATGCATTTATTATATAAAATCAAAGTGATGTAAGTTGGAAATTATGAAATTAAATTCTCTTGTAAAAATTTGATAAAGTAAAAACAGAAATAACACGTCATCACAACGGCGCATTTAGTACAAATGATGAAATTTTAATTATTTTTGTACATTATCTCAATGAATCTCTTTTTGTGTACTTATCTATGTAGGTAATCCAGACATAAAAAGTGAAGAGTAAATCCACCAACTGGGGTATCAATCCATTTAAATTCCCCTTTGTTATACTCAATTATTTAATGTGTGGTTCATTTAAGGTGGTGTATTAAAAAATGTAGGGTTAAAAAAATAGTTATTTTGTTAGTTGATACTTGCTAGGGTTTAAATTTCAAGTGGAAGTATAAAAAAGGGGCAAAAATGGTTGATCAATTATGTTGTTAAGGGTAACAGGTATGCGATGAAGAAATCAATGAGTCTCGACGTACCATAACGCAATGCGATCAATAACAGCGTTAATAACAGAAAATAAAAGAAATTGTTTTTTTGTGACGTAAGGTTATGACTTGTAAAATATTTATTGCACGAAGCAATATTATATTGCCAGGAACTCCCTAACTGCAGGGGTTGTTGGTTTCATTTATAATTTATGTTGTGTATTACGACTTTAGCTTTTCTTAAAGATATTCTTGTTCAATTTATGTCAAAAGATCTGTAACAAATTTCTTGCTGCATTTTCATATGATGGTTTCTAAAGAAATAATAAATGTTTTCTTTCAGCCTTATCACCATAAAAACCATTTGAATACAAATCCACTTTATTTAATGGTTGTGGTTCAAAAGCGCATTTTCTTATTATAAAAGATTAATTATACTGAGTTTTTGAAGTTTTCACAATGCTGTGAATGCAGTCGCTAAAAATAATGCTGGTTACCACGATTTCATTATTCGCAATTTTGGTCTAAAGTCTCATATATTGACGGCGTTTATAAAGCTTCAAATAAAAGTTATTCCTAGAATTACGATTCGGCGTGACGGGAAAAACCCATCTAGGTTAATAAACGAGTCTTGGAAATTCTATTATTACGATTGAATTTTGTAACGTTAGAATATACGGGCTTAAAATTCCCTGAATAAAAATTCAAATAAAATTGGACGCGGTTAAAAAGTCTATACCTTTTTATCATTTTCTCGTAATCTTATTCTCGGTATTTTATAATTATAAATCTTTTTAAATTGTTTACAAACACAGATAAATTTTCTAACACTATTACATAGGTAGGTACCTAAATTATTTCTAGAGGAACTGTTAGGTATTATCTGACAAGGAACTTGTTAAATTAGCCTTTGCTATTTTTAAACTACTGAAATAAAACAGGTAACAAAACAAGATTTTTTTGCAGCAACTACATCGAAATATTTGTAGGTAGGTATCTAACGTTCACCAAGCACCTTTAATTTAAAATTATTTACCCATTTGCAACGGCTGAGTTGAATTACCAATAAGATTCAAGAACTGGTCAAATTTAACTAAAGCATAATTTTTTCTCGCAAAAATTATACTGACAGAATGAAACATAATTACGGATTAGCACACATTGGTAAATAAAGATAGATCAAAGTGGAAAATCTATTAATGTTTAAATGGTAGACTCTGAAGAATGACAGTGACCAATTAGTAAAGGCCTTTATTTATAGTAACTGTATAAGGTCCTGAAAGTAGGTAAATATTTTACTATTAATCCAGGACCTGGTCTAGGGTGCTGTTGGAAAATTCATGGAGAATTTTTATTCAGGAATGGACATCCGCCACCTTGTACATTTTCGAGCTATGACGTCATCAACGATGTTAGCCGCTCGATCATAGAACTGCTCGTATCTCAGGCAATACTTGACCGATTTGCATGCAACTTGGGTCAATTTGTTGTAATTACTATTTTTAAGGTGAATAGCAATGTGTTTTATACTATACACCGTGTCCATGATATGGTTGAACAGCATGTGGATCTTGAAAACGGTAAGAGTTACGAAGGCGGTTAAATTAGAGAAAAGTTGTATAATTTAGGGCATGTTCACACGTAGTTTGCAAAAGTTCATTATTGTTTATCGTTTTCGAGGTTTAAAACAAAATGCGATTTTTGGGTTTTTCTTTTTTCGTAATTGCTTCATTTATTTTAAAAGATTTTTAAAAACCAAAGGTACTTCTTCATTATCACTTTTTGAATTCTATTAAAGTATTAAATTTTTACACTTATGTTGTATATCGAATTTGAAAAAAATAACTTAGAAAATTTCTATTTGGCATAAATGACTTTTGAATGACAAAATAATCAATTTTTATAATTTTTTGCAGTAACTTTTTCAAATATTTTTCTTTATTTCAATTCTCAATTATTTGGTTTCCATGGTGACCACGAACAAGAAATACTAGATTTAAGTATGTAGCTCATTTTTATCACAAATTTTAAAATTGAGACTTTTTTGATAATAAGTATGAAACTGTTACGTTTAGGCAAATAAAGTTTCAAACAAACTTACCTTAATTTTTGACGTTAAATCGATCTGAGTAATAAAAAATAGGGGTTTACATTTGATTTTTTTGAGTAACTTGCATTTTTTGATAGTCAAGTTTAGACATTCATAATTTTATTTTTATCAAAAATACAAAAGCCATTTTTTTGCAGACTGTTGCAATAAACCTTTGCCTACAACACCTCAAAGTTTTATTCAAATTGTTTGACAGGAACAGAACAATTAACGAGTCAATTTTTTTAGAAAAATGTTTTTTTTAAAACGACTGAAATTTCGGATCTAGTTTATTTAACAAACTTACCTTAAAATTCGACATAGAATCCAAAAATGTATTAATATACGGGGTGTTCCATTTAAAATAAGCGACTAAGTACCGACTTCCGGTATAACCGGAAGTGGTACGAACGTGAAAATATTTTAGATGGGTTAGCCCTAACATCATTACCCTGTCACCAAATTTTCAAAATTATAGTAAGTTTGGTTTAGCAGATACTCATAGGATCAGCTCCCAAAGGCGGACCCTGTATATATATATATATATATATATATATATATATATATATAGGGTGAGTCGTTAAGAATGGGAAATCTGGAAACTGGGAATAGTAGAGCCTAAAATATGACGATTGAGCGCAACATGCCTTATACAAATGTTGCTCGTTTAAGAGATACAGGGTGTTCAAGTTAATAATATTATTTCTAAATTTGAAAATTGGTATTATTATGTTTTTCAGCATGACGAATAAGAATTTGACATCAATTTTAGCTTTGCTCATAAATGGCGCTAGTTACACACTGCTGAATAGATAAATCGATGCTTATCTTTTTTGTTTGTGTAGAATCACTTAAACTGAATTGAAAATTTGAAAGAGAAACCTTTTTTACATTGTTAATACATACTTGTTTGATTTTGATATCTTGATCCGTTTTCGAGATATTTGACTTCTAAAGTTTCAATACAGTTCGTCCTATTGACACAATTTTTAATTTTTAAACACGAAACTCAGTAAATAATAAATAATAACAAGAAATAATGCATAGGTACACAGAGTATTCAATAGGCCTTACGGCCACATAGTGTTCGCAAGAGGAAGTTATAACGTCTCTAAAGTGTTCATAGTAAAAAAATAACAAACATGTAAATAATGCCTTCTAAAATTGATTTTTCAAAAGAGTAGCAAGTTCATACAACTGTCATATGTAATGCAAGCGCCCACGTATTTTGCCGGTGAATAACTTATTTAGATCAACTGCTCGAAATGTCCACCACCCACTTCAATGTTAAAACACAATCCTGCCTTCTTTCTGATGATATTGGCAGATTCTTGAATTTTTTGAAGCAATTCTTCACGGGAATCAGTTCTTTTCTTGTAGACGATTTCCTTCAAACTAGACCAAACTGAGAAATCTAGGGGGCTAAAATCTGGAATTCTAGGTGGCCAAGGAAATTCACTTTCACGACCAAACCATCGATGTGGAAACTGTTCACTCAGATAATCGCGCACAGGCAGAGGGAAATGTGGTGGCGCTCCATCGTGCATAAGCCACATGTTTTGTCTTAGTTCAAGCGGTATATCTTCTAGCAGTTCATGTAAATTTTGTTCAAGAAAATCTAAGTATAGTTGACCGTTCAGATTCGGCGGAAGTACAAAGGGACCAATAAAAAAATCATCCCACACCAAATGTTCATCTTGAACTCCTGCTGTAAATGTCTTTCCCTTATGGCATGTGGATTCTCGGAATCCCACAAATGATTATTCCTCCAGTTGATAACTCCCCGTCTAGTAAATGTTGCTTCATCGGTGAAGAGAATTTTGTCAAGAAAATTTCGGTCTTCGTTCTGTTTTGTCTGTAAACATTGCGAAAATCGTAGACGTGCCGCAGGATCCTGTGGTAATAAATTCTGCACGGGACTGAAATGATAAGGGTAGAGTTGCTCTTTTCGTAAGATTCTATTGATAGACGTTTGACTTATTCCTGTCGCTGCACTTAGACGGCGAGTACTTACGCTTTGGTTTTGGGTAACACGAATTAGAACTTCATCCTCTTGTTCTACCGAAATTGTTTTTGGAGCACCATTATGACGCTTAGGACGAAAACACCCAGTTTCTCCTAGGCGATAATAAATATTTCTAAAAAGTTTATGATTTGGTTGCCTTCGATTAGGATATAATTCTAAATATCTTCGGATTGCAGCAAGTCCATTAAAATCTGTTTGAGCAAAAACACAAACCATATCTCCCATTTCACTGTTAGAAAACTCATTATGCCGTGGCATTTTTTTACTATTATTCTTGTACAAATAAAGCAGAAAGAAAAAGATAAGGCTACTTACTTAGCACTCTTTGATATAAGCTTAACAAGCATAAATAATGATAGCTGTCAGATGCATTTAAGCCAACTTATCTTTTTCAGAGCAATAAGCCAACTTTGTATTTGAAGGACTAAAAGTTTTATTAATAGGCTGAACTGCATTGAAACTTTAGTAGGCAAATATCTCGAAAACGGATCAAGATATCAATATCCAACAAGTATGTATTTTTCCTGTAAAAAAGGTTGTTTTTTCAAATTTTCGATTCAGTTTATGTGATTCTCCACACACAAAAAAGATCAGCATCTATTTATCTATTCAGCAGTGTGTTACCAGCGCCCTCTATGAGCAACGTTAAAATTGATGACAAATTCTTATTCGTCATGCTGAAAAACATGCTAATACTAATTTTCAAGTTGATTCTATAAAAACTTAATGAGTTAATGGAAAATTTAGAGATAAAATTATTAACTTGAACACCCTTTATCTCTTAAACGAGCAACATTTGTATAAGGCATGTTGCGCTTAATCCTCATATTTTAGGCTTTACTATTGCCAGTTTCCAGATTTCCCATCCTTAACGACTCACCCTATATATATATATATATATATATATATATATATATATATATATATATATATATACGGTAATCAAATTCAAGCGTGCACTATTGCTAACTTTTTTATTATTGAAGCTACGAGGTCGGTTAAATTAGAGAAGTGGTAGTATTCCTTCTGCTGATTAACGTGGTGGTAACAGAAAAACAACTGAACATCGCATTTTCCAGTTATTTTAAAAAATGTAGTTTTCTTAAATGGGACACCCTGTATATTTATACCCTAATCAATTTCTAACGCTTTTCTTAACTTAAAAGGTTATTATTTCAGCCTGAAACCAAAAATAAAGGAGATATGAGCCTATTCACTTTTCGCTTACAGGATACCATAAAATTTAAATAAAAACGAAATATAATACAAAGTATGCTATATTTATTATTTAAATTAGTACCAAAGTACGTCCTTTAATTGTGTTTAGCTAGTTTTATTTCTAAATCATCTAGTTCGATGTTATTGTAACGATTATGGTAGACTTCGTTTTTTAAAAATCCCCAGAAATAAAAACCCATTGGTGTAACGTGTGGAGAACGTGGACGCCAATGAACTGGTCCTCTGGTAGCAATATTGCGATCATGAAAAAATCTACTAATCCAAATTCTTGACATTTTGAGTATTGTGTGGAGGCGCACCATCTTGCTGCAAAAACACTCTCTGATGATCAGCTAAATTAAGATCATCAAAAACTCTTCTAAAATGGTTCGGAGAAAATTTAAGTAGCGATCGCTTGTTAAAGTGCCTTCGTAAAACACTCGTCCGATGATTTCAGAACCAAAAAGACCACACCATACATTTAAACTAAAGTGTCTCTGTGGATTACACGGGACACTTCGCATTAGATTTTCATTACTCCACTAATGATGATTTTTTTCTATTATACATGCCTCTATTGATGAAATTAGATTAATAGCTCCAGAGAATTAGCCTTTCGAAATCAGGGTTTGCGTTTTTTGTAATTACAAACCATTGGAAAAAAGATTGAGTAGACCTGTATTTATACGGCAAGTATTTATGTTTTTCAAAATATTCTGTATAGTTCCGAAACTTAATCTCTCATGCAATCTCGTATGGAATTTTTGCCATTTACTTCAAAATAAGCTAGCACATTTATTTCCATTTCTTCATTCATCACAAATCTTTTTTATTTAACTTACTTTTGGCAAAAACGTTTTTATTTGATCTAAATTTTCTGTGTAAGCTATTCTTTCTGGAAACAAGGCATTATATCGTTCAAGAAATGAATACTTTTACAAACATAAAAACGTAAAAATGACAAGGTTTATTGGTTTTATTGTTTCGCATAGCAGCCCTAGATGATTTAGAAATAAAACTAGCTAAACACAATTAAAGGACGCACTTTGGTACTAAATTATAAATATAGCATACTTTGTATAATATTTCGTTTTTATTTAAATTTTATGGTATCCTGTAAGCGAAAAGTGTATAGGCTCATACCTCCTTTATTTTTGGTTGTAGGCTGAAATTCATAATAACCTTTTATGTTAAGAAAACCGTTGGCAATCGATTATGGTATATAATTAGGGGTGTCCCATTTGAGAAAACTACATTTTTTAGAATAACTCGGAAACGCGATGTTCAATTGTTTTTCTGTTACCACCACATTAATCAGCGGGAGTAATACTACTACTTACCTAATTTAACCAACCTCGTAGCTGCAATAATGAAAAAGTTAGCAATAGTGCACACTGAATTTGATCACCGTGTATATCAACATATAGTTTTAGTATACCTACTAGCAGTTTTTCGATGTGAAAGTGATGAAACGTATAATATAATACATTCTTGACAGATGAATTAAATTGTCGGGCACCAAATTATCTTCTATCACTGCAAAACCAAAATCACATGGGTCTAAGCCAACAAGCTCATCATCAAACAATGTCGCTGAAGATATGTGTAGAAATATTATCTCTACAAATGGCTTCTAACACTTCTGCTTGTAGGCGGCAAATCTTCAATGTCGATATTCTTGGCATGATGATACAGCCACAATCTAAATTCGTCTAAGAACTTACAAGATGACCCTTTTCGTAATAACAGCACTAGGTACTACTCTGCAGATTTGAGGCTTTGAACTATGTCATCCCAGTCAGATAATACCAAAAGTGTTTCACAAGTATGCCAAAGATGCACTATTAAGAGCTGCTTTTCGGTGCCAAACTTACTCGTATAATATGATCCAGATAGTGCGTGGATAGCTGGAAGCAAAGAACATAGGTTTTGGCCAATTTTTGTGCGAATATCATGAACAGGCGAAAGCTAACTCCATTATGTCTGTCTCAGCACTAACGAGAACGGCTTTATTAAACCTATACAGACATACCTGCATTCTGAAGTCTGTTTCCTCCACCGACATATAATTTATTTATGGATGATTAACTTGCCTTCCACCTTGCACAGATGTGCAATTGAAGGTGGCTTCATCTTCTTGGTTACCATAATAGGCGCTGAAGGTGCGGTTGGTAGTAGATGGTGTTTCATTTAAAGAAGCTATCAATGTATTGGCAGGCAATGAACAACTGTAAATTCTGCTTGTTCCTCGAAGACCCCCCGAAATTTCTGAGTTGAACAGGCAATGGAACGTCTTCAGATATTCGGGGGAATGTATGATAATACCGCTACCTTATCTTATCACTCTCTCAAGATTTTTAGTGATAGTCTGTGATAATTGTCAAAAATATAATCCACTCTTCCACAGTTCTTTGTTACGCCCCAAAATAGGATAAAAGCAGAAACTGCTTCGCCAAATGTTTTCTTTTTATTTCTCATAACTTTTCTTGTGGAATTCATCACATCTACTATAAAACAGGCCTTGTCATCTGACTTGAAAAATTTCCCGTCCCTGAGGTGCCATACCGTGTTTCTGGTACTTTTAATAATGCACTTTTTTGTGCTTTTGCCATTAACCCCTGTTCATTGAACAATGAACAGTTATCAGATAGGTCATATCGAAAAAGATCCTGCATGTCATATGCACGAGCCTGAGCTATTTGTATCATACGGTGGAATGAACTAGACTGTTTTTGGTAGCTTACCTGTAGACCCTCCACTTATTGTTTTAGTGCTATGAAATGCTGCGAACGAGAGTTTGTGGATGGTACTTGAGATTCTTATAGTTTCGTCTTCGTAGTGGGTATTCCGCATGTAGAATACAAAGCTTCATCAGTCTAGTAGTATCTTCTCCTTTGCGTCATGTGAACCAGTGCTTTTGTCAGTAGATTGTGTAATGGATAAGGAAGCATAACAAACGGGTTACCTTTTTGTAAAATATATTTAAACATTGAGGTTACCTGTGGATCTACGTTCTGTGTTTGCTTCTTAGAAAATTTATGGTGGATGTTCAAACCCTTTATAAAAGCTACACTTATCTCCCATTCTACTACAAACTGTTTTTGTTCAGCACGCCTAACAATGCCAGATGCGCTGCTCTTTTTAGACCTATTAATGGTCAGTTTCAAGCCAAAGAAATGTTGATGAGATGCATAAGGCTCAATGGAATCTTCCTCCAAAAGTGACTTCTCTTCAACCTAAACATGGTTTCTCCCAACGTAAGCGTTCCTTTGGCTTCCCTCACATAGTTCTTTCTTTGTAAAACCGGCCCCGCCACATTTACTCCTTACACTGAGCATTAAATAAACACATTGGATATTTCACTCCCACGAAGATATTTACCTAAACAACCAAGCATAACTTTAACCATATGGAATGCTCCCAGCACCAGTACAATATTTGAAAACTTATCTGAATTTCTTAGCTGGACTTCGCGAGTTATAGCGTATACACCTTCACAGGCTACTGGTAAGTAATTTTGGTCCAATTGGTCGATGACTATCGAAATTTAATAAAGGTGTGTAAACAGTCGCATGCTGAGTTACTGGTTTTGGAATCACTGGAAAAAATCCAACTTGTTTCCCCTTTATATTCTCTTTTGAACAAAGTGCATTGTAAGCACTCCACGATGGTACAAGCTTTTCAAGATTGTCTTCTGGATTAGAAAGCTCGCAATCTATAACAAAATCAGAACTACGTAAAAGAAATGGTGGAATTGTTGAAAAGTGCCATAACGTGTCTGAATTGTCGTATTGCTTCTTCTCATCCTCATTCATAGTAAATAAATTGGAATCAACTTCGTAATCACTTGAGAGATCAGCACGTTTTGCTGGTTTGTAATACGATTCTACCTTTTGACAAGGAAGAAGCCCTTGGATTGCTTTCAAAACTCGAGTCACATACATATCTGATAAACATGGTTTAACTGGTATATCTAGTGGTTTGTCTTGAAAAAGTACACATACAGTGTCATGGGAACCTCCTATACCAGATAAGGTAGATTCCTCATTGTCAAAGTTACCGAAGGCACCAATGTTGTATGATCAGTTTCCTAAATGAGTACTTCCCCTATCATCATATGCAACGGTGTTTTTTTAGTACCACCATACATACTGTAATACACTGTTTGTAATATCGTTTGTGTCTTGTGATACCACTTATGTGAATGCTTGGGTTTGTTTAACTCTTCGTCCTCTTCTGTTTCGATTGGCATCTAGTTCTATGTCAAGTAGAATGCTGAAAAATGTTATTAAATCATCAGGTATTTTACTTGTATTCCAAAAGCTTTTAAGGTTCTGAGCATCACAAAATTTATCGTTGAAACCATGTAAAGATTCTCTCAACAGAATGGCGCATTCGGTTATGGGATTGCAACTTGTAAGTACATCTACTGCTTCTTCTGTTTCTAGAGCGGCAGAAAAAAACATTAGTGGTTTATCCGCCTCTTTAGGTTTTGTAAAAACTATGCTATCTTCAGAGTAGTCACACAACATTAGTTTTACTACCCTGTTACTGACTTTGATGTCTTAATTTTGTATATTAATCCAGATTCAATACCTTGAGGTATAAGGGAACAGGCTGCCACCCTTTCAGAAACTTGAAGTAAACTCTTGTCACCTCCTTCATGTTTCCGTTTGCACCTCAGGAAATATCCAGAAATATAGTTCACATGACACAGTATATTGGTTCCAAAAACGCTTGATACGTCCTTCAAATCACAGGTACGGATGAAAACATTAGCTTGTGAACATAATGTGGCTTTGAAAAACTCCTTAGCTCTTGGAAACTTGCTGATTCTATACTTCTCGTATATCCGACTATGTTGGCCCTATGGTTGAGATAAAACAATCTGAAAATAAAGACCTGCTTCACCTAAAAATAATTATCAATTCCATCGCCCATTCAATTTGAGCAGGAAGCTACTAGAGGCGATTCGTACTGTAATCCAGAGTTTTTAGGTTTAAATAATATCCAAGAACAGTCCGAATCAGATTACGCATTAGAGAATGAAATGGGTGAGCAGAAACTGGAATTACTTCAAGAAAGGAAAAGATCATTACGCAGTAAGAAAAACGACGAGATCAACTTAAAAATTTTAAGCAAAGGTAGCAAGTAATGGCGTATGAAGGCAAAAAAACTGCACAGAATGGGATTATACAGTTAAAAAATCTACTCGCGTAGCTAGGAATGTGGTTCTACTTAAGATCCTTAAGATACTCTCTGGATCTCCTTATCCTGCATGTGGTAACTTCGTCCTTCTGTTCCTCCCCTATTGTAGGGTTAAATCTGCATAGGTAATTTGGAGATTATTGAACACTACCGATTTTCTGTGTCGGCCAGCCTCCATGTAGTTCAGTTTGGGAGGCTACGTAAAATCGAGAAAGGGCATCTGCTACTTTGTTGATTAAGCCTTTAAGATATTTGGGTGGGTTTTTTAATATTCTGAAGCACTTTAAGCTCCTACCTCAGGTAACAAAACGATTGTGAATAACATTTTATTTTTAGGATTGTTTGATGACATTCAGGTTTTCTTAGCTAATTCTTGGGCAATTTCGCTCTGCTGAACACAAACGCGGCTGCTGTACCAGATCAGTATCTTTTCTGATTTCTGTACAGCATTAGAACTGCTATATTGACCGCTGGCGGTACTTAGTTTAGTTTTGAGCTCAAACAGTCAAGTAGTCCTAAATGCTTGCTATATTTCTGAGGAACTCATTTCTTAGATATCCTGCCATTCATACTTACTTCCTTACTGTGTAATTGTGTCAGTGGTTAACTCAGCTAAGCAAACTGAACAATAAACTTACTGCACAAGAGACCATTCAGATGAACTGCCTGTTGTACTTTCGGTTAATAAAATCATATGTTTGATTTAGATTGCTATATAATACAGAATATAAGGGCACTGTTTTAATAAAAGGAAATTCCGATACAGTGTGTACGATGTGTCTCCGCTAAGTATTTGGTGTACTGGTTTCTGGTTTAATTTCGTTTCTTACAGGTCTGGTGCTGGATGTGGGGTTGTCGAATTCATCGTTAATCCTCTGAAATGTACACAACTTGGACTAAGAGTTATGGGTGAGCTTTGGGCACGTTGGGGTAGCATTTCGTATTGATTCGCAATGGTCAGGAGTTCGTGTAATGCAGATAAGTCTTTCTGACTAATGTAAAATGTAGAATCTGTTCGTAGATTGTCATAAATTCTTTCCAATTGGGCATGGCTGGACATCTTTCCATGTCTTTGCATCAGTCGATTTTTAATCAATCTGCAATTGTAGATCTGGCGCTACCTGTGTTCGGTATTACAAACAATTTTAAATTTTCTGGTTGATGTGATACTTGTATTACATCGTTTCGTGGTGCTGCAGGTAATCTATCTGTAATAAAACAATAAATTTTTGTGTTCTGGATACGTTGGTCTCTGGTGACAATTAAAATAAAATCGGGTTTAAATGATTTTCACCTGGTATAGATAGTTATTTCAGGTGACCAGTTTTTACATTCACTTAACAGCTATATTTTTGAGCCCCTTGTTGGGCGCCAAATTTGTAAGGTTCTTTCGATACTTACCTTAATTAACTTCACAAAACTTAATTAATTCCACACAACAGGTGGATTTTGTATTTTTACTTCTAGCTAGTTCAACGGATAGCAGGGGGTGGGTATTACTCTTTTATAGCTGTTAATGACTGAATGGTTTTATACATATGTTCAATAATTAAAAATTATTATTAATTTTATTAAATACATAAATAAAAAGTTTACCTCGAGTTGGATTTGAACCTACGACCTGTACTTTGCTAGAGTACCACGCTGACCAACTGCGCCATCAAGGTTCAAGCCCCAATCGATGTAAATTTTGTCTTTATGTATGTAGAACTGATGTAAATTCTAAATATAATGAGATTACAATCAAATTACTTATATTAATGGAATGCGAGCCTGCAATATCGCAAGGATTCACACATACCAAAGCAACTTGACTAATATTAACTTATTATAAGTATTTTGTTATGAACGAATAAGTTCAAAGGTAAATATGTAATTAAAAATTATTATTAATTTCATTAAATACATAAATAAAAAGTTTACCTCGAGTAGGGTTTGAACCTACGACCTGTACTTTGCTAGAGTACCGCGCTAACCATCAGTTCTACATACATAAAAACAAAATTTACATCGATTGGGGCTTGAACCTTGATGTCGCAGATGGTTAGCGCTGTACTCTAGTAAAGTACATGTCGTAGGTTCAAATCCTACTCGAGGTAAACTTTTTATTTATGTATTTAATAAAATTAATAATAATTTTTAATTACATATTTACCTTTGAACTTATTCGTTCATAACAAAATACTTATAATAATATGTTCAATAAATTCAGTAATTTGATAAACATAAAATAATTCTGGAAAACAATATAAAATAAACGGTAATGTATAAAATAAAATGAGTGATTCTAACGGTTTAATTAAACAATAATATAAAAAATAAAGAATTTAATGAACAATTCTGGTGATTATTGGTTTCTTCTTTTGGGGAGAGGTACCTCGTGGATAGATCACCTTCCATAAACCGCAGCTGGGATGATCACGGCTGTATTCTTCCTGGTCGCTCTCACAAGGATAATTGGTTTTGTCACTGCTAATATGATTTTATTATCGCATGTAAATATACAAAACAGCGCAACCGGAATTTTTGATTCAAAATATCAATCGTGGTGGTTTGAAGGGTTGTGTATTTAAAAGGGTGTATAGGGAATCAATAAAAGGTTTTCTTTTGCTTCGTAATTAATCCTTATTAATTAATACTTAATTACTATTGCAAGTATACGAGAAGATTTGAAATCTGTAATTGGCGTCAGGAATTCCTGATCAACATATTGACCGTACCCGCCTTGAACTTGACTGCGTTTCGTTGAATGTAAATTTAATAAAAGATTTACATATATACAAGGTGAACCAAAATAACGTAACCCTTCTTCGAGTGTATATTCTACACATAAATTGAACACGAAAAGTCAGATAAAATTTGTCTCTAAAATGTATGGCTACAAAGTGACAGGCCCTCAAAGTTGAATCTTGAAAATCGTTTTTCGCAAATAACTCGAAAACCTTCAGGAATTTCAAAATACTATCCCCAATGAGAATTATTTCTTTGTTGATGAGGATTTTCTGGTTTGATTGGATTGTCTATGAATAGACTGGAAGTATTAGTTTTCACATTGTTCCCGTATACTTTCTATTTCCACTTTTGGGTGTGTGATTTTTCAGGTATTTTGGTGAGCTTTTGGGTCCGTTATTCAATTTTCTGCAAATTTGGTCCTCTTGGTTAAAGTTGATAAAGTGAACGGTTTACGAGTTATTTGCAATTTCATCAATCACGGTCAATTAAATACTACCGCACCAAAATTTAGTAAGTGGGCGGTGGACTAAAAGTCATAGAGTTTATTAAGTTAAACAAAGTATTAATTAACAAACAAATTAGTTGATTAAATGTTCGAATTGTTCACCGTTGACTGCTATGCATTTACGAATTCTTTTCATGATTGACTGACGTACGTTGAACAATAGTTACGGATCATCTCTTATTAAATTAGAGTAATCAAAAATTCGTTGCTGGAGATGTTGGACGTTTGTAATTGGCACCGAATACATCATGTCTTTTAAACGACCCCAGAAAAAAAATCCATAGGGTTTAGATCCGGTGAACGTGCAGGCCAAGGAACCGGTCCTCCACATCCAATCCAGTTTGCATTAAAAGTTCGATTCGATGACCGCCTAGCAGTGAGCGCAGAATGAGGAGGCGCACCATCGTGCATGAAACACATCCGACCCCTACCATCCAGATGGACATTTTCTAGTAACTCGGGTAAATCATTATCCAAAAAAATGGTGTATGGATTACCATTTAAACGTTGTGGCAAAAATAATGGACCAATTAAATTATTGCCAATAATACCAGCCAATAAATTCACAGTGAATTGCTGTTGACGATTGGTTTCAATCAAAACGCGTGGATTTATATATAGTAATGATTGTTATGGAAGTTAAAAGTTCCGTTTGTGGCGAAACCTGCCTCACCAGTGAATAAGATAATCGATGGATAATTTCGGTTATTATTGAATTTTTCTACAAAAGCTTGCGCAACCTAGTGTAGAAATGAAACCCATATGGATTCCAATAATGCGCGAAGAGCTTAAGCGCAATACACCTGCGCAAGAGGTTACGGCGCAACGTGCGCAATAAACTTCTGCGCAACCACGAAAAAAGTTTTATATATATATATATATATATATATATAAGTTCTAACAAATATATATTGGATTATTTAGTGGCTCAGCGGTAAAGGTGTCAGACTAGTAAGTGAAAGGTACCAAGTTCGAATCTGAGAGTAGTCAAGTGCTTGGGAAAAATTAGATATAACATATGAGTTCGAAAACAGCCCTTCTCATTACTAAGCCTGATGACGAAAGCAGAGTCCGCTTCCGAAATGTCGCGCTCAAAAAGCATAAACTGTGGAAATAGGCCGATCAACTCCACTAATAGGAAACCTCAGTTACAAAACACTTATAATACAGAATTTTATTATAATTAAAAATTATTATTGATTTTATTAAATACATAAATAAAAAGTTTACCTCGAGCAGGATTTGAACCTGCGACCTGTACTTTGGTAGAGTACCGCGCTAACCATCTGCGCTACCGAAATACAAGCCCCAATCAATGTAAATTTTGTCTTTATATATGTAGAACTGATGTATATCCTACCCGAGGTAAACTTTTTATTTATGTATTTAATAAAATTAATAATAATTTTGAAATAATTTAATTTTAATTTTTTTAGGATAACTGTGCAACCCACTGACCTGTACTTATACCGGAACGCGCGCTCCGCCCGCCATCCCGATCCAAGAGAGAGTGTCACAAAGGACATCTCTGTTCTACTCTCGAGCGCACGTGCATGCGTAGAGCAGTCGATTGCCATGTCGCAACGTTTGAAAAGGATTTGGTATGTTTGGAATACTTTAATCATGAATTTTTCAATGATAATTTGTTAATAACACGGGCATTTACAAATATCCATTGAAACTCATTCTATCTGCTGTTATATTTAGTCATTTTACAAAAATAATGTACTATAAAAATAATTTCAAGGTATAATCAATAATATACGTTAAACTTTCATTAACCATAAAAGATGTAAGTACTTAGTACCTATATAAATTAAACATAGTTACACATGTTCGTATAATACATTCTACATTATCGGTATGTACAAAATCGTAATCAATTTGTAAAGATGTATAAAAAATATAATCGTAAAAAACAAACGTGATGACAACAATTATATAAGTCGGTGTATAAACAATAAACAGTATAGTTAAAATCAATAATTAATAAGTAAATGATAACAGACGATTTGCAGTTACATTTTGGTAGTTTGTTTTGGAGTGACTGACTTGCTTTGACGCTGTCTGCTCTCTCGCGCATCGCATGCGCAAAGCGTCACGAAAAGGACAAGAACGCGCTATCTCTCTCACCACGCGGCTTTTCTATGGCAGAGACCGCCAATGCGCGCTTCAGGGCGCCAATTCGCGCCAAAGCGTTTATGTTCGCAAAGCGTTAATGACAGAAAATGTCTTGTGACAGAAATTATAAAATGCCACTTTCGAAACAGTTACCTCCTAGTTAGCGGTTTGCTATGCGCTTGCTTGTCAATTATAAATATTTAAAGCAGTATTATTTCTATAAATATAATAATATTTAGTATAGGATATAACGTGGGTAAATAATTACTGTACTATTCCTCTTTATAAGTTTGTATTTGTTTAATTAGATATCAAAACGGAATTCAATGGCAGATTTTGACGAACTCATGATGCTTAATGCACTTAACAATATTGAGTTCGCAGAAGATCAACAAAGACAATATTTCCGATTTTAACTTTATAAAATTATTTCAGATAAGAAAGGAAGATTTAGAAAATCTAGAGGAATTACTGGAACCATATATACCGCACCAAAATCGAATCAGTGCATTAAGCATTCGTACAAAAGTAAAAATACGGAGACTATTACTAACTGGTAGATGAATTAATTACCAAGGTTTAGATTTTAGCAGTATAGCGATTCTTTAGCTGCGGAAGTTACCAGGTTGATGTTGCTAGAAATCAAACAGCAGCAGTAAGTCAACCATCGGTGTCCCGTTCATTACATCAGATTATAGGTGCATTAAATGCACCACACATTTTAAATAAATTCATTTGTTTTCCGAATACAATTGATAAGTTGGAAGCTGCAGGACTAAGGTAAATTTGTTTAATTATAAAGCGCATTCGTTTTTTAATGTTATTCACATAGGTTTTTTGATGCCCACGGATTTCCTGGGATAATAGGTTGCATCGATGGAATACATATTTCAATTGCTGCACCTAATGAAAATCAACATATTTATATAAATCGAAAACGTTATCATTCGTTAAATGTTCTAACAGTAAGTTGGATATAATCATTAAACGGTTACAATAATCATTAAGGTAATATTTTTTGAGAGCAGATTTGTGACGAAAATCTGAAAATTATTAATGTTAATGCTCGATATCCTGGCAGTACTCACGACAGCTTCAAAAAGGGCAAAACTCTAACGTCTCTGCATTTTTAAGAAATCTGCCAGAAGAGAAAAAGGTGAGTAGAAAGGAGATAGGAGAAAGGGGCACCTTCCCCACTACCTTTACTCGCCCACGTGTGAAACCGTGTTTTCCCCCCTATTATTGACGGCTTCTTTTCGGGGACCTTTTTCAACCCTTGATAGAATTTTCAACCCTAATTATGGTCTTTTTGAGAGAAATTTTTTCGGTTTCTTTTTGGAGACATTTTTCAATCCTTGATGGAATTTTCAACCCGTTTTGTTTGTATGAAGTGCCTCTTTGCTGGTCGTTTTTGTTAAACTATTACAACATAACCGTTCAAGATGATGATGGAAACGATGACGTGGATGAGCTGAATGTATCTTACATCCAAGGTGATGGTGATGATTCACAGAAGAGGAAGAAGAGCGATGAGGTAGAGGAGAAAGACGAATCTCAAAACCGTGATGATGATAGCGACGAATCACGGTTCAAGAAGAAGAAGAAGACCGATAAAGGATGTGATTGAATAAAAATTATGTATTGCTGTTTATAATAATAATAATATATTTTCAAACGCTAAGCTTTCCTTCAATTTTGTTAATAAACTTGTTTTTCCTAACGGTGTTTGAACCTACACTAACGATGCTGCAGTTAATGCGAAAGTGCGGTTAGATGGGCAGCTACAGTAAGTGTGAGATTGACTTTCTTTTGCACTCTGTGCGTTCAATCATATATTGCTATTTTTTTAATTGTGAGTTGATTTTGTATGATTAAGTTAAGTCAGTTTGGTGTTTAATTTAATTGATTTGATTAATTTGATTTGAGTAATTGATTTGTGTTTGAGAAAGAGACGAGGAAGAGACGAACACGATCAACCCCTATTACAGAAAACATTCATTAACCTTTACACCACTATATTGCACCACAAACAACCCTAATTAGTCCTAGAAATATACCTCTAGGTGGCGCCGCGTCTATTACAGAAAACATTCGCTAGTTTAAAAATATACCACTAGATGGTGTCACAAATAAAACCCTGACTGGTCCTAGAAATATAACGCTAGACGGTGCCACCTTTATTACAGAAAATAATCATTAGGCCATGCACAACTAGATGACGATACAAATTCAAATTTCCCAACAAGCGCCACGATAGGAGGGCGCAGGCCCTACACAGGTTCCTATGTTTTGTCTTATAAGCTAGCAATAGGGCCCTTATTAGAATACAAGTTCAAATTTCTCGCAATAAGTAATCAGAATGTAAACACTTAAATACAAATCCAAATTCAAATATCCTGCCAAGGGGCCAGGGGCTAAGACCCGAAAGTAAGTAAGTTGCGAAGCTCTACGTCTGTCTTATAAGTTAGCATTAGGCCTCCTTATTATTATAATACAAGTTCAGATTTCCCCTCATAGATGGCGTCACAAACAAATTCAAACTTTTCGTCGAGGGGCGCGGGCCTAAAAGTAAATTGCTAAGCCCTACATCTGTCTTACAAGTTAGCATTATACCCCTTATTATAATACAGATTCATACTTCCAGCCATAACCTGCAGAGTTTAAATAAAAATTTTCCGCCATTGGGGACACAAGGGACAAATCCCCGAGAGCAAGTTGGGCACCTGTCTTACGAGTTATCATTAGGCTCCTTATTATTACAATAGAAATTTAAATTTTTCGGCAAGGGTACCACAACAATACACGAAGGCCTACGAGCAAGTTGCGATCACGACAAGGGGCAAAGACCCGAGAACAAGTTGCGACACCCTACACCTGTCTTGCAATCTCGATTATGCTTGGGGAGGGTTGGAGTGGGATCGCCGAAAGAGCCTTCGCCGAAATCCTCGCGTCGCGAAATTTTACGTATATGATACATGTTAACTTAAAAAATCCAAGGCCGGCCGCTTCTATAAAATAAAAATAATCTTGACACATGTTAACAGGTTAAATTAATTAAATAAAATATTTTATTATAAAACACTTTTCATTATCTTTACACGTCTTTGTTCTTTATTAGAATACAATTTTTATGACAGATGATAATTATGCAACCTGTTTATAATAAATCCTAGGTGCATACCAATTCCAAATATGTATGCGGTACAAGTGTTGAGATGCTTGAAAGCGATCCCCAGCGACAAGAAGAATGTGTTTCGGCTTGTATGTGCTTCTAATCAATAACTGAGGCACGCACCTAGACCGTGTGCAATTATCGTAAACACGGATCCTGCAAACAAACCAAGTCAGCATTGGACCGCTATGTACATTGACAAGAATGGTAATGGGGAATATTTTGATTCCTTTGGACGAGCACCGCAAGGATATCATTTACGTTTCCTAGAGAAAAATTCCAGATGCTTCCTATACAATAAAACAATACTGCAAGATTACCATTCGAATGTGTGTGGACTATATACGTTAATGTTTCTATATTTTAGATTACATAATTTACCTATGTTTGATTTTGTAAAAAACTTTTTTAGTACATGTTTAATTGTAAATGACGAGATAATTATTGTTTAACGCCTGTTACCCAACTATTCTATTCTGATAAATAAAGAGATTTTTTAGTACCTTAGTTTTTTTAATTAAGAGGTGCGTAATATCAGATGAGCCTATTGTTTTTCTCTCTTTTTTAATTCAGCATGTGTTTTTAAAAATCGTGTTATAAAATTTATGACTTTAGCGTTTTAAGGAAAGTGTGTTACTCGGTTGGTAGATTATTAAAATTAACATGTTTATATAATTACACAGTAATTAGCTAAAAGTAAACATGAACAGTGGTTTCTAACTACATATTGTTGTTGTGGAATTTAAAACATGTAATTATTACATTCCAAACTTTTAATGCGGTTTTTTATAAAAAACAATTTGCGTGTGTATGTATGTATGAACAACATATAATATTTTGTTCAAACCGCTTTGCTATTAATTACTTTAAGGGAAAAGTAAATACGAGTTGCAGTAAGTGTGATAAAGATAATTAGGTTGTTTGTATATTTACACTCTAAAAATTAATTATAAGGAAATCAATAGCTAGGTTTACATCAACTATTCATAAACGTAAAACATAGAAAGTGCTTTAGTTTGATTAGACGAGTAACATAAAGCAGTGACTATCACTCGTGAATCAGTCCCTCAAAAATGTTCTTTCAATACAGAGCTGGTAAGTGTGCTGTTAACCTTTTATTTATTTTATTCACTTGTACAGATTTTTAATTACAGTTATAAAACACATCTAAGTTATACGTAACAAGTTTCTTTAAAAATATTAAGGTGTACAATATACAACAATTTAACGAGCGGATAGATATTAAACATATTTTAATGCAATCAATGCAGGTAAAACAATTAGTTTTAATATTCGTTTAGAAAACAATATTGCAATAACTGTTATGTAATTAATTAACTTAATAAAAATTTTTGTTTCATTAGAGAATAATCTGAATGTCAGCAATTTTTTTTTATAACTCACTGAGGATTTTTTAATTATGATATTTACAATAAAAATAAGTGTTCTATAATTAAATTTTACTGTCATTCAAATTACCCACGCAAGATCAAACCCTAACACAAGTTCATAAACCTTAAATCTTACAAGATCGCAATGGAGCCTCCTTATTAGAATACAAATACAAATTACCAGTCATAACCTACAAAAACAAATACCATTTCCAACCAGGGGTAACGACAGGGGGCGAAGGCCTACACTTGTCTTATAAGATTAGGATTTCCTTGTTTCAAATTTCACCCCAATCAGAATGCTAGCCCTCCAATCACCGGGTCAAAAATGGCCTATAGTTGCCCAAAAATAACCGTCACCCTTAGCCTTCCCCCCATCCCAAGTCCAAGACCAACCCCAAGTCCAAGACCAACCCAAGTCCAACACCAAGCTCAAGACCTAAATTCGCTTTTCACGTGAGCAAGTACAAAAAGAGCCGACAAAAACGACCAGCAAAAAGGCACTTAATACAAACAAAAAGGGTTGAAAATTCCATCAAGGGTTGAAAAATGTCTCCAAAAAGAATCCATAAAATAAGGCCGACAAAAAATTGCTGTCAAAAAGACCATAATTAGGGTTGAACATTCTATCAAGGGTTGAAAAAGGCCCCCGAAAAGAAGCCGCCAATAATAGGGGTGAAAAACACGGTCTCACACGTGGGCGAGTACAAGTAGTGGGAAAGGTGCCCCAGTGAGCGGGGCTTGTAACGTAAAGAAAGTGGAGGGGAGGGTGTCTTCTTTCTACTAAGGTGCATTTTATTTACTAGGTATTTAATTCCAATTCATGGTAAAGAATAATTACCATCTAGGATATTTTAACTGGCGATTCAGGATATTCACTGAGACCATGGTTGATGACGCCGATTATTCCTGAACTAAAACCACATACTCCCGAATCTGCATACAACTACGCTATATGTAGGTTTCTTCCTTAGTCGAACAGTGTTACGGGAGACTTAAAAATAGATTTAGATGCCTCTTAAAACATAGAACTTTGCATTATGCTGCCATGCTGCATAATTTTTGCATTGAACCTGATGTACCAATATATGATAACATTCTTCACGACAATAATGATAACATTGATGGTCAATATGCGGTTAACTTAAATAATAATAACATTAACAGAAATAATGATTTGGAACTGGGCAGAAGAATATGTCAGCGACTGATCAATAGTTACTTTAACAATTAATCAATGCAACTAACTAATCTAAGTAAATACAATTCATATTTATATGTGTCTTATAAATTAGGGTTTCAGGCATTCTACTAAAGTTACTAATGCCACTGCGATTCTCAGCTTAGCTTCACAGTCTTGTTTAACGATTACTAGTTTATCTTGATAATATTTTTTTTATATTCAATTTCTCTTTAGCTATTTCATATAGATGATGTGAAGCTTGTATTGAAGCATTAAGATTAGTACTTTTTCCAGCGGTCGTTCCATTAAATTTTACAATGTCGGTTATACAATCGTTTAAACCAATACAAGTTAGATCCTGTTCATCTGCTACAAACAACTCTTCGCTATATAAATCGTTATTGAGCGAATCAACATTTTTCGTTAATATTTATAGTTTCCAAACTATTACCATCCTCAAGAGGTATCCCAGGTTCGGGTACGCCATTGTTGCCTTCTACCAAAGTTTTCCCACCTACCTATAGGACCAAAAACGTATATAACTGTTCGTATGTAATTTGATCGTTAACCTATTAAATCAAAAATTTTGTCCTCCACTGAATCAAATTCCGGGGTTTTCTAAACACCACCACCACCAGTCTGGTTTGCCAAACGGTGGTTTGTCGCTTGCTTTTTTTCGTTCTGGTTTTAATATCGCTCCAACCCTATAATTATTGCAATGTTAAATATCTGTAAGTACTACCTTACGGCATTCCTTCCTGATTTTTGTATCCAGGAGCAGCATTTCATTTTTTTTGTGACTTCCGCCCACTTCCTTTGCATATCTGCACAAGTATATTAATATGAAACCCGTTGTTTCACAAGCTGTGGGTTGTCTTCAATAAATTCTAATAAAATACGTTATTGAATCGCAGAAAACTGTTTTTTTGAAGTTGACATTTCAACATTAAAATTGTCAAATTCGGACATTTTCACAACGTTGCTAATTCGTGCATGTCGCTTTGGAAAATCCGTGCGATTGGTTAATCGCAAAGCATTCGTGGATGCCTAAATTACATGATTGTCGATGTGCCTATCGTACTTGGTTGTCAGATTCGCTATACGATCTGAAAACGTTACGTTTGTTATAGTTTAGTTAGAGAATTGGCACCATGTATAGTTCAGTGATGCAAGGCATGCAACCTCTTATTTATACGTTCATAACAAAAACATTGTAAAAACAAAAACAATAATCCATCTCTTAAAACTTCATGTCATAGACATGTCAACGTGAAAAAAATTCCAAAGCCGCCCGCTTCTATGAAAATATCGATAATATAGCTTTAGCATTTTCAATCATATTTATTTAATTTTTACATTTATTTCGATTTACATTAAAAAACTTTATAAAGTAAATTTATGTGAATTTAAATTTTCTTTAAAAAATACGTCTACACTTTTTCTAACACTTAAATTCTATCTTAGGAATGTTTTGCCGCTAAATTACACGTCGTATCAAAAAATTGCATAGAATATAATTAATATTTAAGGTCTATATCTTTGAAATATCCGACTGTTTTAGAAAGATTTGATAAAAACCAAAAACTACTTCTAATAAACAAGTTATCGTGGATACTAACAAACATACAGACACACACTCACAGACATCCAAACATGATGGCCGATATTGGCGAAACTTGGCCAACAGTTGTAAAATGAGCTGATAAGTTGATTTAGCGATAGTGAACAAAAGTCGATTGCATAACCTTCTATACCTATGTATGTATATGTAGGTTGGAAAGTAAAAATGTAATAATATACAGGGTGTTCTTTTAGTAATTACGTAGTTGGTATCTATTGATATAACCGGAAGTGATAAATGAATGAAAATATTTTAGAAATTAATTCGGTACGTTATGTACACCGTGATCGGAAAGAATTTTAATGCTTTTGCAATAATTCCTAACATTTCTAAAGTAAAAAGAAATAAAAACGTGACGTATATAATTTTGAAGATAAATGCAAGTTAGGCATGTAACAAATTATTTTTATTATTGTGTAATCTGAAAATGAAACATTTGTAATGTAGATCATCAACAAAGTTAGAAATTATATCAGTAATCCAAGTAAAAATACAATAATCCGATTACACAGCGGTAACAGTATAAAAAAAGCAATTTAAGTAATCAAGAAGACAATAAACAAAAAGTGGGTACGTAAATCGCATTATCCTTCCTACCTCTTCATAACGTTATAATTAATTCCTTAATCCTATATTCACTATGGCATTAATGATAAATGAAAACAGCTCCTTAATTTGTCTAATCTGGCCCTTGCATCTAAGGAAGAGGGTTGGAAACTGATGACTAGCATTTGAAGGGAGTTAACACCATCACCACAAGGGCAAACTATAGGGGAAATAGATGAACTAACACAAGGTATCACCCCATATACTTGAGGGTTAGTTGTGATTTTCTTTACACAAACACTTAGCATCGAAAAAGAGAGAGCTACGAAATTATACCTTACACACTTCTTCGGCGATTTAATTTGTAGACACATTACACTAGGCGTTTAACCGCCTATTAAGTATGTGGTGAACATAGATGTCTATCAGTCAAAATACTCATTAAAACACCGTTTGTGTGTAAAACATTTGTGAATTATTAGTCAATTGTGTTAAAACATAATTACATTGTTCCGACGCTAATTTTGCAATTGTGGTTTGACGAACTCAAGTGTTGCGGTGAATGATTTTAAAATGATTTCCGTTTGCTTGCAAACAAAAAGATATTTGTTGCATTCCGATAATTTTACGAAAGATACGTTACAAATGTCTTATGCAGAAAACGTATAGAAACAACAGCGTGAACGAGTTTTAAATTATGTTAACGGGTATTTAAATTCCATGGAAAGTTGACAGCTGACGCAGAAACTTCTGAATTTATTTAAAGATTGCATTAGGTGCCTAATTTCAAAATAAATTGCTTTTTGAACTAACAAAGATTATAAACAAAATTGAGCTCGTGTCATATGAGCATAGCACTGGCTTATAAAGATTCTATCTACGCTTAATCTTTATTTGTAATGGTGATTAAGACATTGTTTTTGAGTGTATAATACAATATAATTTTATGACTACATATAGGTATAATTTTTCAATTCTTGA
Source organism: Vesta saturnalis (assembly GCA_036346205.1). NCBI lineage: Eukaryota > Metazoa > Arthropoda > Insecta > Coleoptera > Lampyridae > Vesta > Vesta saturnalis. The sequence goes on from JARFJB010001442.1 coordinate 6,249,866, forward strand.
TTTATGAAATTGTATCAATAACAACTTCTTTTCTGTAACATGGTGTAGGCAACATTTGAGCTCTTTCTTTGTACATGCCTCCGTGTTGCAAAAGTGTAACATTTTATTACGATTCAAATTGAATAAAAGCTTTAAATCAATATTATGATACTAGATGGTTAAGTTGAACTTTTTAAGACGAATATGGAATTTAGTGGTCGATGGTTCGTTAGGGCCGAGGCGAGTAAACCATAAGAGTTTTAAAAATGATACTTCACTGCAGAGGCTCATTCATTATTTTTGAAATCGGAAATTAGATACATACACAGAAAATGGTATATAACTACATATCGAGGGCCACAGCGCAGGCGGGGCCGTTCCTAAGAAATCTGCCGCCCGTGTGCGAAAATAGTTTTCACGCCCCATAACTTCTGTTTAACCACAATTTCTTTGAAGTAATTTTACCTTAAATAAAACACAGGTAAAAAAAGTTAATTGTATTTCGGAAAAATAAGTCAGCAGGAACTTATCACAAATTAACATGAACAGATATTTATACTTATTAATACTTATATTTGTTAATACATTCTTATTATGAAAAATTTAAATAAATTTTGCTTTCCTTGCTTTTTTTAAAGCAAATTCTGAAATAATATCAGATACATTTATATCTTCAGAAACTGTCTTTTCTATACTAATAATAGATAAGTCTGATAACCTTCCTTGGCCCATTGTTGATGGCAGATAATTTTTTATTATTTCAAAAAACTCTGTCACCTGTAATGTTAGAAACATTCTTATAGCATTTACTAAATTTGGAAACAGATAGATAAGATTATTCGTAAATAGATACTGAATAACGAAAATGTAAACTTTCACCATTAACACTCACAATAAAATACTTATCTTTTTTGGGGTTTTTTAATGGTGTATTTAAATTATACAATCTAAACGTTTCGATAACACTTACAGTTATCTTCGTCAGTAGTAATATTTGTAAAAATTGTTAAAGATGTAAACAATTTTGTCAAAGTTGAAAAATTAAAACATAAACATCAGCCGGCTATTAATATAACAGTTTGAGAAACGTATAAAGCCAACTATAAAAATTAACTTTTAAATTTTAGTAAAGAATAACTAGAGGTCATTAAAAATTAAATATTGTTAAACTGCCTTAAAGATGACAAACCAGAACACTCTCTACGACGAAAGCTAACAATGAAATTTGTCAGCCAAAAAACACATTTAACAAAATTTAATCGAGTTATGATGTAAGTTTAAAGTTGTGAAAAACTTCAATTTGAAAATAATAGAAGTATTCACAAATCCAAACATCACATCAAATAAAATAACCCAGTTAAATCGAAGAAAGAGATATCTTTATCAATAATTGGAAGTGTTATTAACAATGAAAAGCACAATGTAGAACGTTTTTTCTAATTTTTAATTTTAATTTAATTTCAACTACTTATGTTAAATTATAGTGCTGTGGTAATTTAACATATAATTGGTAAAGCATTTACTTCAAGATCTAGGAAAAACACAGCAAAAAACCTAGACATACTAAAAGCTAAAATTAAAATCAAAATTAAGACGTATCATTATGCTTTTTTTTAATTATAAGATGCCAAAACCTATTTAAACGGAGATTTTCTTCTTGTCTATTAAAATTATTCGGGTGTTTATATATTTCAATAGCTTCACGTTGCAAACGAACATAATAATGGGTTTGTCTTGACAATATTTCCATATTGTCAAATTGAACGTCTGATTTAGATTATTCAGGGCATGGTCAGCCACAGCAGACCTCTCTGGTTGACCTAATCTACAAAATCTTATATGTTCTTTGCGTCTTGTATCAAAGCTACGTTTTGTGGTTCCGATGTATACTTTTCCACATGAACAAGATAACTTATACACTCCAGAAGATGATAAAGGGTTTGACGCATCTTCAGGTGATCTTAAATGCTCTTTAATTTTTCTTGCAGGTTTAAAAATAGTCCTAATGCCATATTTAATTAGGATTTTTTCAATTCTATTTGTAACATTAGCTATAAAAGGAAGAAAAGCAGTACCAACATTAAGAACTGGTTTTTCTTTAAGGTTATGCCTAGAAGATGTAATAACATTATTAATATCTGTAAGTGAATATCCATTATCTTGTAAGGATTTTCTTAAATATTTATATTCATCCTTCAAAAATTCGGGGTCACAAATTCGTTTTGCTCGATCTACTAAAGATTTAATTACACTAATTTTTTGACGTGGATGGTGGTTGTATAATTTATGAAGGTATCTATCAGTGTGTGTCGGCTTTCTGTAAACCTTAAAAGATAGTGAATTATTATTTTTAGATATTAATATGTCAAAAAATGGTAAACTCCCATTAGTTTCTTTTTCCATAGTAAATTGAATACTAGGATGTATACCATTTATAAAAACCAAAAACTCATGCAGTGTCTCCAAATAACAAATGTGTCATCTACATATCTATACCAAACTGAAGGTTTTTTAGGTGTATTTTGTAACGCTAATGTTCCAAATTTTTCCACATAAAAATTAGCTATAACAGGACTAAGGGGACTATCCATTGCTACACCTTCAATCTGTTCATCAAATTTACTATTCCACTGAAAATAAGTTGTAGTAAGACAGTGCTGAAATGGTTATGTCCTTTGTAAAAAGTGAAACAACATCAAAACTAACCATTATATCACCCTCTTCAATTTTGAAACTATGCATTTTTTCAATAAAGTTGGCAGAATTTTCAATGTAATAGGGTGTTTTTCCTATATGAGGTTGTAATAAAAATGTAAGATGTTTCGCAAGGCTATATGTAAGAGAACCAATTGCACTAACAATAGGCCTTAAAGGAATATTAGGTTTATGAATTTCTGGTAAACCATATAGTTTTGGTGAAATAGCTTCAGAGTTAGTTAGTTTCTTTTTTATTTCTTCAGGAATAGATGATAATTTAATCAGCTCTTCAGTTTAACTGTGTTATATCTAACTTCATTAGCAACATCAAAAGGTAATAATTTAATGGAGTTTTCGATGTTGGAAATTATATCTTCCTTGGTGTTATCGTACAATTTCCTCCTTTAGAAAGCGCTTTAATAGCATAATCTGAAACAACATTATTAGAAAGGTTTATAACTGTTTTTTTTATAATCAATAGATGGTCTATTATTTTGTTGTTTGTATAATTTATTAAATTTTTCTTTCTGACGTTGACATCAGATGTCAAAATTTATTTTCATAGATTTAAACGTTATAGAACCAATTTTATCCCAATCTTCTATTCAATATAGATGAAATTTCTAAATGTAAATATAAAAGATTTTTATCGGTGTTATCCAATAACTTCCTAGTAATATGTATTTGATTACGCAGAAGAGCATTTTCAGTTTTTCTGTAAATATTATTCGCTTATTTTTTATTTTAATGTAGATAAACTTTGGGATAATTTTTTGGTCTCTGCATGGTAATAAAAAAGTGAGTGACGATAATAACTGTGCTTTACGTTTTCTTAATTTTTCAAATTGTCTGATAGAACGATAAGTTTCCTCCCCATAAAGGACTGAAATATGAAAATGTAAACTTTCACCATTAACACTCATAATAGAATACTTATCTTTTTTGGGGTTTTTATTTTTATTTATTTATTCACTTACAGATATTAATAATGTTATTACACCTTCTAGGCGTAACCTTAAAGAAAAACCAGTTCTTAATGTTGGTACTGCTTTTCTTCCTTTTATAGCTAATGTTGCAAATAGAATTGAAAAAATCCCAATTAAATATGGCATTAGGACTATTTTTAAACCTACAAGAAAAATTAAAGAGCACTTAAGATCACCTAAAGATGCGTTAAACCCTTTATCATCTTCTGGAGTGTATAAGTTATCTTGTTCATGTGGAAAACTATACATCGAAACCACAAAACGTAGCTTTGATACAAGACGCAAAGAACATATGAGATTTTGTAGATTGGGTCAACCAGAGAGGTCTGCTGTGGCTGACTATGCCCTGAATAATCTAAATCATGACATTCAATTTGACAATATGGAAATATTGTCAAGACAAACCCATTATTATGTTCGTTTGCAACGTGAAGCTATTGAAATATATAAACACCCGAATAATTTTAATAGACAAGAAGAAAATCTCCGTTTAAATAGGTTTTGGCATCTTATAATTAAAAAAAAGCATAATGATACGTCTTAATTTGGATTTTAATTTTAGCTTTTGGTATGTCTAGTTTTTTTGCTGTGTTTTTCCTAGACCTTGAAGTAAATGCTTTACCAATTATATGTTAAATTACCACAGCACTATAATTTAACATAAGTAGTTAAAATTAAATTAACATTAAAAATTACAAAAAACGTTCTACATTGTGCTTTTCGTTGTTAATAACACTTCCAATTATTGATAAAGATATCTCTTTGTTAGGTTTAACTGGGTTATTTTATTTGATGTGATGTTTGGATTTGTGAATACTTCTATCATTTTCAAATTGAAATTTTTCACAACTTTACACTTACATTATAACTCGATTAAATTTTGTTAAATGTGTTTTTTGGCTGACAAATTTCATTGTTAGCTTTCACCGTAGAGAGTGTTCTGGTTTGCCATCTTTAAGGCAGTTTAACAATATTTAATTTTTAATGACCTCTAGTTATTCTTTACTTAAATTTAAAATTTAATTATTATAGTTGGCTTTATACGTTTCTCACACTGTTATATTAATAGCAGGCTGATGTTTATGTTTTAATTTTTCAACTTTGACAAAATTGTTTACAACATCTTTAACAATTTTTTACAAATATTACTACTGACGAAGATAACTGTATCTAAGTGTGATCGAAACGTTTAGATTGTATAATTTAAATACACCATTAAAAAACCCCAAAAAAGATAAGTATTTTATTAAGATACTGAATAATGTTCAATTCATTCATTTCAGGGGAAATATCTTGGGCAATATCTTTTTCATTTTTAGATGGATCATATGATATGTTCTCTAACGATTTACATTTTAAAGACCTATTTACTTTATCTCTTTTAAGAAAATGATTTAAGTCGTTCAGAAAATCAAAAACTGTTAATGATTTGTTATTTGATCGGACATTTCTTTGATATTTGTTAATGCAGTGTCCAATATCACAAAATAAAAATTAATATTAAATAAGTCATGTGGTTTTTTTGGAGTCTCATCCTTGCACTCATAATGAAATGATCATTTTTTCGTTCGAGGTCTAATAGTACTGAGTGGTGGAAATGAAGTACGCAATCGCTATTCTCGGCAATATTTTTTACCTCTTCTAAAGTATTATTAAATACTTTATCTGATTTAATATCATGTAAATATGCCATAGTTTGGTGCAGTAATGATATAATATTTGATAAAGCAGTACTTGTTCCCTGCATTGATTTGATTACGACATTATTACATATTACCATGAACATGTGAACTTAAAAGATTTAATTTTTAACAGTAAAGAATTTGAAACATTTCTTGTATCACAATCTCTTTTAGTATCGTTAACGTTTAGTCGGTGCAGAGAACAAAACCTGTAGCTCTTGTACAATTGCAAAAAAAACTTGTTATTTTTAAAGACGCTTTCTCAGCATCATCAACGACTAAATTTAAACTGTGGGCTGCACAACCCACATAGAAAGTTCTAAGGTTTTAAGTCAGTAATTTTTTTTGCACTCCGTTATTGCGACCCTTCATTCTTGCACCATTATCGCAACACTGTCTCCTTAGATCATCTAAACAAATGTGTGAGTCTTCAAAAAATCTAATATAACATTGGGCGCACCATGTCCTGTTGAATCAAATATTGAAATGAATTCTAAAAGGTGCTTCCTACTTTCAATTTGCTTTGATTGATTGCTTAACTGAACAAATCTTACCACAACGATAAGCTGGTCCTGGTGACTTATATCAGTCGTGGAATTTAAAATAATGGAATAATATTTACTATCTCGCAACAGGTTTATTACTTCAAGTCTTGTCTTCTGTTCCAAAAGATATTAACATGCGCGCGCACGTACGCACACACACACACACACACACACACACACACACACACACACACACACACACACACACACAAACACACAACACACACACACACACACACACACACACACACACACACACACACACACACACACACACACACACACACACACACACACACACACACATATACATACACACACGCACACACACATACACATACACACACAACCACATATCCAAACACACACACACGCACTCGCACACACCCCCACATATACTCACGTACGCAGGCACACACGCACGCGCACCCACGCACGCGCGCACATACACGCCCACCCATACACACGCATGCACGCGTACACGTACACACGCACACTCGCACACAACCACCGAATGATATAACATGTCGATTAAGCGATAGTAAAAAAAAGGTTGATTGCATATCCATACCCACATATGTGTTCGGCCGTCAAACATTCAGTCTTGCCAGAAAAGTCACACTGTTACTCCTAATAAAACCATATACAAACGAGTGAAACTTACAAATTTGCGCTTCCAAAAGAAAGCGCAAAGTTGCACTTTTCCGAGGAACAAGCTTTTTCTTTACTTTGTCGCTCGCCGAGCGGCAAAGTAACTAAACCGCTCGCTTACCATGGAAACCTTAATAAAGAAACGTCTAGTGTTTCTGCGACGTTCGACAAAAATATGTGTTGAGGAATATTTGACAGATAATTTTCTAACCAGCGCGTGATGTTAAGATCGTTCTCGTACAATAAATATCTGGTGTGGAACACCACACGACCTTCCAACCTACACCTTCCCTTAGGAAGGTGATGAAATGCGTGGCCAAATGAACTGCAGCTTAAATACGACATTCTAAGTACGTACGTATTATAGTTGAGGAGTTATCGTGGACATTAACATGCGCACGCACGTACACACGCACACACACACACACACACACACACACACACACACACACACACACACACACACACACACACACACACACACACACACACACACACACACACACACACACACACACACACACACACACACACACACACACACACACACATACACATAGGCACACACACAACCACATATCCAAACACACACACGCACTCGCACACACCCCCACATATACTCACGTACGCAGGCACACACGGAATAATGTAATAATTTTAATAACATTTTTTTAGGATAATTGATAATAAGTTCATTACGAAAATAAGCAACACTGTAAAACTAAAAATAGTTTTTAACATTCTTACAAAAACACGTGTAGCGCAAAATGATGCTCACGTTTTGAAATCTGAACTGTCAAATTTGAGGTTATCAATAATTATTATTAATTTTTACCAAACATTTTTATAAAAACACCGGTTGTAAAAAAAATCATGTGTGTAAGTGACATTGCCACTCTCGCTAGATAGCTGCGCTCCGCTACGCATTACGCGTTAGCCTTCTCGCTCAGAGCAGAAATGTATCACTTTGCACTCTTAATACACAAATAGCTAATGTAATTCAGAGATATGCACAAATAACAGGTAGTGGAATCACGATAAAGTGAACACAAAATGTAAGTATCGTGATAGTAAAAATGTTCACACTGATGGGTGTGTTAAATTTACTAAAATAGGAGACAAAGCCTGTAATATACCTTTATGTACATCTTGTTTAGATACTTTTATACTAAGTAGTAAAATAGTGTAATTTTTGATTGAACTTGTTTAGTATTAAGTTTAGCCATTACAGCTTTCTTATCTATCTTCTTTAGGTTTAAGGTATCGCTAACCTCTAATTTATTCTATTCAGCCCATTTCAGTGAAATATTTATAGACTTTATGGCACCTGAATGGGATACTTTTTGTTATGGGTCTTCATGTTCAGTGTCTCTATCCTTGAACAGTTCAGTGCATTCATTTTCCATCGAACAATCTTGTTTTCCTGTAATGTCCTGGTTCCACTCTTCTATCTCTACAGGTGTGTATCCTACCTGTAATGATATAGAATGACTCCCAATGTCAACAAAAATTAATTTTTATTACTGGATGAATGCTTCCAACACAATGGTCTCCTTTACAACTTCGCCACCTTCCATACTTTCTCTGGATCTCTCAATTCGCTTAAAGTGCGATAATCCGTATTTTCCGTAAAATCATTGATGCTCGGTTCCAATAGGTTCCTCTAACATCCCCTTATAAACGGAATTTTCAGTTTCTCCCTAGGTGCCACTAAGTATATCACAGCATCGTTTAATGTAAGTTTTCCTCTCAGACAATAATCGAACTTAAAATTATTTCTGTAGTATAGGTTGGTTGGACACAAAACATTTTGATATATATATATATATATATATATATATATATATATATATATATATGTATATTGAGATGGTTAGAAATAGGCATAATAAAGGGGCTAGAGTTTATCGAACTTAAATTCTATATGGTATGCAAGTTTAAATAAAATTGAAGAAGTATACAGTTCATTATGAGAAAAAAATAGCATGCGAGTATAAAAATATGGTTTTGATGCAACAAAACAGGCTTTGTGGGGTATGAACAAGGTTGTTATATTCATAAAAGCAATGAGCTATACCAGTAGCATGTGAGAAAGGTCAACAAGATTCATATTAGTGTGAACTATTAGTTTCGTTTAACATATTTAAGTAATTTCACATTTAAATCAATTTATTTAAGCATTTTAAACACGTGACAGATATTGATCACAACAGTATGATAAATTCTAATGTGTAGAACGTGTATAGTATTAGGTACAATGCATAAACTCTGAGACCTATAAAAAAGGGTTATGGTACGAACCAGTATATTGGTAATTCACAGATAAAGTGTTTCAAAAGTGCATAAGAAGTGGTAGTGACTTAGAAACATAGCTAAGATCATGAACAACATTTGTGTAATGTGATATTTAATATATAATTACAATTTATATACAAAAACTTACAAAAATTTGTTAACAATATGGAAATGTGAAAAGACAAAATTATGAACTATGGAGTACAAATAAACAGTGTTTGTGTTAGAGACATATATAAGAACATATTAGATGAACATTTCAAGTGATACAGACGTTTAAAACGCAAGTTAAAAGTAAATTATATAAAGTTAGGTTAAGTACCATATCTAAGAATTTTACAAATTTATAGTCTTTATAGGATAGATAAGTTCAGAATAAATTATAAAAGCATATAATAATAGGTTTCCCTCATTTTCACAAAGAAATTAACAGTAAATGTGTAATCTAAACATAAAATTAAAGAAGTTGGGTTAACTGCCTAAAATTAAGGTATGAAAGTAGAAATTTTGTTAAAACTAGGTAAAATGGGTTGAAATAGGTGTATTCTTATACAGTTTTTTTATGTAGAAGTTGAATATGTGATTAGTTTAGTTGTAAACTATAAAATTTGTTAGATATTAGTAAATTTAGGTATTAGTTTGTCAAAATGTAAATTCTTGAAGCGAAGTATGGCATGTGAGGTGTCTTTTTATGCAGAAAGTTGTCCTGATTTCAAAAATGTATTTAAAAAGCAAATCCGAATTGATTTGAAAAAGTTATGGCATAATTTATGTTTTATTTAATTTAACAATTTTGTTTAGACCAATCAGATACTAGGATCTTTTGTGTGTAATGTAGAAAAAAAATTGAAAATTTGGTATCCATGAGAAAAGTATAAAAGGAATTGATCCTGATTTCTCACTCTCTTGCATTCTCTTCCTTTTGTAGTTTTTTGTGACTTACAAGTTATAGTGCTAGTTGCGCTTTTGTTAACATGTAAGTTAAAATTTTCGTTAACATTATCGGATTTGAAACGCGATCAACGTAGAGTTGAGATTTCAGAAACAATTGTTTTAACCTATAACACAAATTAAAACTAAGGTTACCGATTAAAATTGTCGATAATATTGTAATTGTTTCATTTCGAAATCGTATTTAAACATCGAGTAATGTGCTTTTATGTCAATAAAATCCTTCAGTTATATTGGATGTGATGTTTATTTTTTTGAAAGGGATGGAGGTTATAAAATAAATTTAACTTCATATTCGGCATCTAAAATAAAAGTGCAAGTAAATATAAAAATTTTATATAAGAATAAAATACAAGTTTAATCCTAAAAATTATTAAATATTTAAACCAACATTTAAATATACAAATAAAATAAAAGTGCTTGTCTGAAAGTATATGAACATATTACATTACATCGTATTTACCACGAGGAAGATCTATCACCTGTTAATGGATTTGGATGAAGTTATGGAAAATAAGCAGCACCAATTTCAACAGCAAGGCAGTATCATCGGTACATGGAAAGAAGTCTACGTCCAATGTCAATATGGAATAAGCCAAATGTGACCATTCTTTGGAAATTGCAACAACTCATGTGAGTTAAATTTTTCTATCATAACCCAAATATTGCATTGATTATTCTTTTGATGTCCTGTATATATGTTTTTTGTTTGATTATGTATAAATGTTTGTGCGACAACATGTATCAATATTTGAAAAGTCAATAAACAGGTGTAATTATGAAAATAATAATTTTACTTTGAAGAAAATCAAAATTGTACTCACTAATTTTAGATCCTTGGTGAAATTTTTGACAGCCTGCATTTAATTAAGTTAGCAAAGACGCAACGCATGCGTAATTTGTGCAAATTCCAACGAAGTATGTTTCACATTCAAACTATTAATTACATATTACAATTTAATTATTGACATGAATGAGTAAAATAAAAAAAAATTATGATTCAACCAATACATAATTTAATAATAATAATTAAAGGTTAAAAAGTTTTTTTTTTGCCAACTTTAATTAAAAAAAGCATTTGAACCCTATCCCCTAACATTAATAATAATTAAATAATTTTCACGATATTTAGCCATCACAAATATTTCACACATGAATATTTCCATGTGTGAAATAAAATTTCTTTTGATTTCACGAAAAAGATTCGATAAGATTTAAATTAATAATAATAATTAAAAGATTAAAAGTTATTTATTTTATTTGCCAATTTGATTTTTAAAAGCTATTGAATCCTATCCCCGAGGACATACTGAGTTAGTCCGGAGCATTTTAAAGTTATATTACACACACACACACACACACACAGATATATATATATATATATATATATATATATATATATATATATATATATATATATATAGAACTCTATCCCCAAAGATTTATAATAAACATTAATAATTATTTATATCAATATATTGCCATTACAATATATGTACATAGTGCGTTCGTAAAGTAGCGGATAAATTCGATTAAAATTCGAATGAAGTTTAGGAAGAAAACGCTCGGACCCGTCGATTTTTATTTTCAATTTAGACTTTTTTTACGTAAAAATGAAATATACAGGGTATGTCAAGAAAAAGATATGACGTAATTTTTTTTTAATGTCAACCCTCATTTTTTATTGCAGAATTAGAAAGTGTAGCAAAAAAACTGAGCCGCATATTTAAAATAATTTTGGTTTTACAGGGTGTTTCATTTATACAGGATGAACCAAAAAGATTTGTTAAACTTGACACCCTGTATGTTATTTCAAATTTGGATTCAGCTCACTTGGGCCGTGTCCGTAATGGTGGTATTAGAATTATCTTGCACTGCTTACACAATGTTCAACGGATAAAATTGTAAGTAATTGTAAAGTAACAAAAATATTTAAAACTTAATCGATATTTTCTTAACTAGTTATGTATCGTTAATTTAAAAATTCAAATAGCACATTAAAATTGAAACATAGCCATGAAGGTGGTCTAGTGTGCCTGTATGCATTCTTTTTAAGGTAATAATTAAATCAAGTGCGTGACAGTGTTGCTAAGGTTAAGAAACTTTGATTTTTCGAAAACTTTTTCTAGCAAAGGGTTATAGGAATGTTTTGCTCAGTTTTTGATACAGAATCAGGTGGTATGTCTCTTATCCGCCATTTAGGGTGTCTCTCCGTATAAATATTTGTTTTTGAAAATTTTATTGAAAAGTAAATAGTAAACTGTCCCATGAAATCAAGCAATCCAAATTTTAAGAACATTACAAAAATATTATAAATTAAGGTTGCACATATGGTGAAAGTTCTGGCACATAATAAAACTCTTGGCGTAACTTGACTGGTTCTCTTATTCGCTGTTTTACATTATCCTACTGGTAAAACAGCAAATCCTCTGTGTCACTGTCAAGATTCATGTCAGGGCCATCGCTCTCAAAACTTGAGTGTCCTTTTTGTTAAAAAGTCGAGCTCTAACTCTATTACGTTTTGTACCAAATTTTTAGTTGTACAGCGGCTTTAAGTTCATGAAGGTAGGGTAACCTTGTGAGAATCATTGATGACCCCCTTTTATGCTTTTTTTTCTTGAACAGGTTAGGCCTGAACTTGTGGAATAGGCAAAGTGTCACTTGGGGAGATAAGAGACTGCAATCAATCATCTAGATTTTCAGTCTCCTCTAGAGTATTGTCACGTGAACAGGAACTTGAAGGGGTCCGTACTAATGGTGTAAAAGACGCTTTAGGTAGAGGGCGATTTGTGGTTTCTGCGGCAGAAAATTATTCTTCTGGAAATGTTGGTTGAAAAGGGTGGATGCCAGTTTTAGAAATTCCAGATATGGCACTTTCGATAGTTAGAGCCTGCTTCGCCGAACAGTTTTCCGACTTCATGAATGGTCGCTATCTTTCCTGGGTTTTCCCGTAGCCATACGTTCACTGCTTGCTCATAATAAGCGCTTAACGTAAACATAAAAGCAACGTGGAATGGTTGCATTCGATGTGATGTGTAAGGTGGTATCATCACAATTTTCACGACTGGCTTTGGCCAACTCAATTAGTTCTATGAGTAGCATTCTCATTCAGAATGAGTAGTACAGGATCTCTTTCGGATGGTTTGGTGTATTTTAAGAAGGTTTTGAACCACTGTACGAAGATATTTGTTTGCATCCATCCTATTTTGTGTGGAACTACAACTGAACCTGTGACAATCCTATTTCAAATACATAGTGATCGGCCGCATTGAAGCAAATCTTTGCAGTTACTAACGTCTCCCCCCCCCCTCAGCGGAGGTCAAGCACTCAAGTTGTTTTTTTCCTCTCCTTGAAATACTTTTTGAGGGTTATAAATTCTATTAGCAGGTAAGTTGTCTCATTCAGAACAATATCACGTAGGTTGTAAAATTTCTTCACATTTTCTATGTTGAAATCGACGCTCTTGCTGCGGACGTTTTTTTCTGGAAAACGAAGAGATATTTATTTGTTTCTCTTAAAAGACCCTACCGGCTTTTTTCTTTCGTGTTTGATATTTTTCATTTCTGCATATTGATATGCCATAAACCTCAGTTCATTGATAAACAAACCAAACATTCTTGACCATTGGGAGCAGATAATTCACTAATTCGTTTTCTTGTTGTTTGGTGCATATTGTGTTAAACCTTCCCAACTTCTTTTTGGCGCTTGCATTAATATTTCTTTCTTTCCCGGTTTCGTGAACAATCGGAACACTGTGGTCTCTCACTATAGTGATCAAACACACATTACCTTTACGGACTGCCCTCAATGCTGCTACCATGTTTGTTCACTCTAGCTGTGTTTAGATTTTCTTTTGTAGTCTCGCACCATGTTGAATCTACCAATTTACATTTGTAGTTTTTTACTTTATGAAAATTTATATTAATTCATGGCTTACGAATTTTTAATTTATTTTACATGGTATCACAAAGGTATCATGTCTTCAAAGTATGCTCATTCCTCTTTAATTGTTAATTATTTCAGATAATATTACTTGGGGCAAACTGAAAATACTTTGCCGTCATTCAGATTTTCCCAACAAACAGCACTTTACTAAAGTAGCATTCTCAAAAAATTAAAATGTATACAATTCTGTTTCTTTATCAATTTCTGCTTAGAAGACACTCCTTTACATCATAAATATTACTTATAAATTTATCTTGATAAACTACCATGCTTATAATTTGTAATGATGAAACACAGAAGATTTGACAGCACGCCGATCCACCATTTATGAACGTGAGTGGTGCTAACTATTGAAACAAACTTATTCCTATCCATAGAATGTTTACCCGCTAATTAAATTTTTCACACTGCCCCAAATTCCCCTGCGTAAATGTAATCGAACCGGCCTCTTAAGCAGTGGTCGTACATATTAATAAATTAACTAAGAACATGATCTAACATTATTTATTTGTAAATTTAAAATTTATACTTTAGTTAAACGCATACAAGTCGCTTACTATCTACAGCCTGTTTGCAGCAACTCAATTGAAGCCCTTCAAATAAAAGGAAAGTGACTAGTGAAGCACATACTGTTTGGCTACTAGGTACGACTGATTTCGTTTCTCCGGGCATTATTTTACGTTTGTCGTATATAAATAAATAATGTTGCTATTGATTACACCGGAACTGTCACTGTCACCATAAAGTTCATAATCTTGTATTTTCTTAAAATTTATATGTAATGTCCAGATCAGATCTTTTATTTTTATGGAAACTGAAAAAAACTATAAATGCAGTTATACCATATAGTAACGACATTTCCTGCCTGTGTAACATTTTGAAATCATAAAAAAATATGCTGTATTTTCTGACCGAGAATTACAAATTTGCACCGCTAACTAAACTACAGAACAATAGAATGTTCTGTGATATAAATCTTGTTACACTAAAAAAATTAAAAAAATGAATTCAAACTGAACATTATATATATATATATATATATATATATATATATATATATATATATATATATATATATATATATTATATAGACCGAGCTGGCGCTAGTCAGTTTACTACCTCGTGTTGACCACCCTCACTTAAAAAACAATATAATATATATATATATATATATATATATATATATATATATATATATATATATATATATATATATATATATATATATATATATATATATATATATTGCGCGTAATCTATAGTTACGAAACACATATCATTTTATTCCCGGTTTTCTTTAAAACATATTTTCAGGCCGGATATAGATCGTGATCACAAACATTGGTAATAAGAACGTTTACCGTGGCGGGTTCAAGGCAGTGGTTACCTACTAATGTACCAATAAAACTACGTCAATCATTTCTCGACTAGACTACCGGCTGTTTAGTCTCGGTTGCTTGTAAGTGTATAGAGCTAATAACCTTTGCAATGGATACTCTTAATCTTAAAACTTAAATCAAGTTTTTAATATAAGAAATACTGTACCTACATCTCACTATTTAAAACTGCACTTTTGAGCTTGCCGTAAAATCTTGCAAAAGTTCCTTATAGTTGAAACCTTGGGCTAGTTGATGTTATAACTAATTGTGTTAAACACGATTGAGCCATTCTTTCTTAGATACGTTTTGCTTAATATTTTAAGTTTGAAAAGGGCGTTCACCAATAGATATAGTAGATAAAGTTGAATTTGTACAGAACTGCTACATGTGGAGCAACTTCATATTGATATAATCAAGAGGTAGAGTATTATGCTTTATTAGCCCCTGTTCTGCAGAAAACTTGATAATTTGGGATCAACTTGTCTTTGCGCTAGATTTAAATTCTTGCACGATTCGTCAAACATATATGGATGTTATATAGGCACTCTATTCTAAATTATCGCACGGTCTTTATGCATCATATAAAAGAAGACATTGGTTCACACGGGGTTTGATTCATTAGCCCATTCGCGAAATCCACTTATCCTCCATCGCGAGGAAAGTAATTCGACAATTTCAAAAATTGAGACTCATTAGGGAAGATTATGATCAATACAGTGTGGCGGAATATTTTCTGATAAAAGATTGAGCATCAACGGTGAAATACTCCTTGCATTGCGTTTTAGAATGCGGCAAGTAATTACTGAAATGTTCTTACATCGTTGTAGGTTTTGGACGAGAAAAGGTGCAATGCTTGATTAAAAAGTCGATCGATAAGATTGTGAAATGGCAGAGGTTATATGAATTATACTATTTGATGTTTGAATTTGCCGGGAATAATCGGAGATGCCATTGCAACTAGGTACATTATCACAAAAAACCATAAAACACCATTAACACAGTAATATAAACCAACGGTATATATATATATATATATATATATATATATATATATATATATGTAATCTTTTTAGAATATAACAAGGATGCAGCCTAAATTACTATAAAAACTATTTATGCATTAAATTGAAAGCTTTCGGAATTAGTCATTCCTTGTTCGGTCACAACTAAAATGCTAAATACAATAATAAATAAATTATAACGTTATAACCTATGTATGTTAGATTATTATAAAATTGACAAACACAAAAAATTATACAGCTATAACGTTAGACAATGAAGGAAACGTATAAAAAAAATTTAACAAAGATCTAGTTGATTATTTTCATTAAAATATTTGATATTGAGTATTAGTTTTTTTTGTTTAATGTGTTAGGTTCTTTATCAATAAAAAGCATCTCTAAAAATAAACGTTTGAAATAATTACTTTCTGTGGTTAAATTTGGGTTATGACCAGTTTCTGGAAAATGTACCGTTAAAGCACACCACGTTTTTATTTCTTATACCACTTTGATGGGAAGTAATTCTATTTTTTAAGTTCCTTTGTGTTTGTCCCACATATTGTTTATTGCAACTATTACATACAATTTTGTAAACACATTAAACTTACTTGTTTTACCTTTAATTTTATAAAATAAATTGTTGACTGTTTTAGATGGTTTGTGATATCTTCTTCTTGGTATTACAATATTAATTATGTTAGGTGTTATGTGTTTTATGTGAGGTACGATCTAAAAATTCTTTGGTTATTCTCCTTATCATTAAAAGAGTTAATAACAATAAATGAATTATGTCATTAGGATAAAATTAATAATTCATTATGATAAACATTATTAAACCCTTTCACTACCACTTTTTTATAATGTAACAACGGTAACGAATTTTTATTATATGCACTAGATAACGTTAAATAAACTCCATGAAACGACTTGGAATATATTTAATGCTAAAAAATAACAACAAACAAATGGGACAAGTATGTCCCGTTGGCATTTTATAACGGAACACACATGTCCCACTGGTGCAAGAACATAGATAATATAATCCATAAGTAACGTAGATGTAATACATAAGTTATCATACCTAAATAAGCTTAAATGTATGATAACGTGTAAAACAATCCTTACATAAGGGTATATTGCATGCAGTGCATATAGTTTTTGTTCGTATCTCTTTTTTGTATAGACTATGGCTTCTACGACGTACATCCTCTTCCACTGGTAAGTGGACCCCCACGTTGAGTACCGTTTTTGAGGTTTTAGATGGTCGTCCATACTGTCGTTTTCTGACAACTTTTGCTTTTGCTCGTCCATAAGCTATTAATTGTTCAGATAATAGAACTAAAAAATCCAAAAAACCATAACTTTTAATTCCATTTCTTGAAAATTATCCACGAGTTCACTGCTGAATCCATTAGCAAACGATAAAAAACTTTTGACCACCACTTCTCTGATGTTCAACCCATGAATGAATTATAAAATTTTATGAATTCTGGACACGACATTAACGATTTTTTTCCGTCTTTTGCTTTACTGACAACCTCTCCTATATCATTTCAATGCCAGTTATTCAGTAACTGCAACTTCTTTTGTATCTTTCCACAACACTGCAACAGTTCCAAATTTATTTTGAATAAATTCAGGTTGCCCTTTGTTCTTTTTCGTGTTTCAAATTTCGGCATTCCTTATCGGTTCAATATGGAAACCCAGTCGAATTAATTAAATTAACACTTGTGAAAAACCTGTCATACTGTAATGCTACATTAGGATCTCTAATAGTGGTGCATAATTTTTTATAACCCTTTCCTAAAGTGTCATCCTGCCTTCGGTTGCCTTCTTTTCACATATATATATATATATATATATATATATATATATATATATATATATATATATATATATATATATATATATATATATACTGGTCGTAAAGTAAGGAATAAATTCAATATCTCGTAAAGCACAATTTTATTCAAAAATCGCTCGGACCCGTCAATTTTATATTTTTCGGGGCATATTTTGCGAAAAAAAATTTATACAGGGTGTCTCAAAAAGATTTGCTAAAAATTTTTTTTTCAAATTGCAACCCAATTTTTTATTGCATTTTGGATTTCTTACAATTCTAAACATTTGTTATGCAGCATGTGATATACCTAAGTCCAAGCGTTTTGGAGTTATTCGCATTCAAAATTTAAAATTAAAAAGGTCATGAAGAAAAGAGATAGAACATCCGGATTTGCCACACCATAACATCTGGTTCCAACAAGATGGTGCTCCCTCATTTTGCTGTGGTAGTTCGAACTTATTTGCACGACACTTTCCCAAACAGCTGGATTGGAAAATAGCGGTGTTATTGAGTGACCACCAAGATCACCCGATCTAACACCACTAGACTTTTTTATGGGGATACCTTAAAGGCAAGGTATTTAAAAGCCAACCGGTAAATCTAGATGACTTAAAACAACGCATCCGTCAAGAAATACGTCGAATAACGCCCGAAATGGTTCGAAATGTGCAGCAGGAATTTGTAGATCGATTAGGCTATTGTCAGTTGACTAACGGAGGACATTTCGAACATTTGCTGAAATAAAATTATTTTTAAGTTTACGAATCTTTGTTTTCGATATAATAAAACGTTATAAAATTATTTTATTTTTCGTTTTCTTCATGACCTTTTTCAATTTTTAAATTTTGAATGCGAATAACTCCAAAACGCTTGGACTTAGGTATAGCACATGCTTCGTGACAAATGTTTAGAATTGTAAGGGCAATCCAAAATGCAATAAAAAATACGGTTGCAATTTGAAAAAAAATTTTTAGCAAATCTTTTTGAGACACCCTGCATAAAATTTTTTTTCGCAAAATATGCCCTGAAAAATATAAAATCGACGGGTCCGAGCGATTTTTAAAAAAATTGTGCTTTACGAGATATTGAATTTATTCCTTACTTTACGACCACCGGTATATATATATATATATATATATATATATATATATATATATATATATATATATATATATATATATATATATATATATATATATAGAGCCCGTTTTAGAATCGCATCTTTACCATATTTTTATTCCTCTCTTTGTTGGCTTTAAAGGCATATATTGCTTTAGTACGCTTCTGCCTCTAAATTTTGTCATTGCTTCATCAACGCTCTGACGACTACTTTCACCCTCTTGCATTTTAAAAACTTTATTTTGAGCATGAAACTACTTCTTCAACGTAATAAAGTTATGGAGTTTGCGACCAGTAATGATGTAATGCAGACACTTTGTTATACGACATAATGAAATAACATCCAATGACTACCATTATTTCATATTGGTCATAGTAAACTATATTTTCTTTGCGACGTTTCAATTTTAGTTATTTCAATCGTTGGTTAGTTTGTTGTCATATCCAAATAAACAAATATAAAAAATACGTCTAATTCAAAAGCTGACCTGTCTACACTTTGCAAACCAACTCCGCTCTGTTTTCTTTTTATTTTGTTATTCATTTTCATTTTCTTCGTCTTCTGTTATAGTATCATCTGTTTGGTTATCTGAAATTTCAGAGTCACTTTCAGGTCCACTAGATTCGATTAAATTTTGTGCAATTATTTTAGATTGTACCGGCCTATGTCTACTACCTTGGGAAGTCCCTTCTCCACTTTCCGACTTAGAACTGCTTTCCTCCATGTACTCTGAACCACTATCCACAATAGGTTCACTATCTGTTTCGGAAATATCAGATAAATTGTTTGCGTTATTTTCTAATTCCCTTTGAATCAAAGTCCTCTTTTTAATGCTGTATTTTTGTATTTATGTTAATACAAATCTAAACGTTTCGATAACACCTACACCTATCGTCCTCAGTAGTAATAAAATCTAGAAATATTTAAGATGTCGAAACAATTTTATTTCATATTTCATAAAATTGTTTCATCATCTTAAGCACTTCTAAAAGATTTGATTAGTACTGGGTATAGATTTGTGTAAATCTAAATATAATACATTAAAAAACCTAAAAAGTTAAGCATTTAAATATGTATAGTGCACAATTTGCCTGTTTGAAAAATAACATGCAGACTGCAGAGATAAGTGAAAGAGCACTGGGAACCAGGTCTGCTTGGTTAACTGTGATCTTCGCCCTTAGATATTCTCCTCACTGTGTCTATCTGGAAGCCTTGTTTCCTACTTATACCCAAGTAATTCAAAAATTATAAAAATATACGTATGATATTGAAAAAGAATAAATATATAAACTAACTTGACAAGTTATTATAAGGTTTTGTTATGAACGAATAAGTTCAAAGGTAAATATGTACTCTAGCAAAGTACAGGTCGTAGGTTCAAATCCTACTGAGGTAAACTTTTTATTTATGTATTTAATAAAATTAACAATAATTTTTAACTTGACAAGATTTTCTCTCTTTGTATAGGGCGATTTAATAATTTGTAAATAAAATAATACTAAATTCTATTTAAATTAATAAACGAAATGACGCATACATTGGAAACACATTAATACAAGTGACGGTTACTTATTATTTGTCAAGGCAATATTAACTTTAATGTTTTATCTGGGCACACCAAATAATTAAATTAAGGTTTATTTATTACCCTACTCTACCCTACGAAAAATTTATCCAAAATTTAATTGCCTTCAAAAAAAGTCTCTTCGATTTCTTTCAATAAAGTTAATGGTTTTCGAGATATTCACAAAATGCTTTTATTTGTAAATATATTTTAACCAAAATGTGATAGAACCGATATATTTTAGAAATAACTCCAAATATAATAAAAATATTTATTTAGTACCCAACAGAACCAATGATCCAATTACGCACACGCACACACACACACACACACACGCACACGCACACGCACACGCACACGCACACGCACACGCACACGCACATCCACACGCACGCGCATAATCACACGCACACGCGGACGCGGGCGCATACGCGGATGTACACGCAGACGCTGAGGCGGACGCTAACGCACACACGGATGTGAACGCAGACGCAGTCGCAGACGCAGACGCAGAGGCAGACGCAGACGCAGACGCAGACGCAGACGCAGACGCAGACGCAGACGCAGACGCAGACGCAGACGCAGACGCAGACGCAGACGCAGACGCAGACGCAGACGCAGACGCAGACGCAGACGCAGACGCAGACGCAGACGCAGACGCAGACGCAGACGCAGACGCAGACGCAGACGCAGGCGCAGGCGCAGACGCAGACGCAGACGCATACGCACACGCAGACGCAGACACAGATACAGACCTCGAGGTAATGAAACTTTCGTTAGTGTAATGACTAGTAGTGCTCCTTTTCTGTTTTTGGCAATACCAATTTCAATGCCGTCTGCTAAGAGTTCTTAAATTGATAAACAGTTATCTACGAAATTAAATCACCCAACCAAGACTCTGGAACTACCTTACTTGAAACTTACTGTTGAAGCTTTTACCACAACGAACCCAAAAATCAATCTTCGGCAAATATTGCTTTTATGATTTTATTTTAGACTCTTTACTAAATGTGTTTATTTTATTAAAGAATACATATTATTGAAGTGTCTTTATCATGTACTATAGAAGAACTTAAACTTGAATTATTAAGTTACACTTTTAGGAGCTCCGGTTCACTAGTTGTATCCGGGCCCAAATAATCAGTTACGACCCGATACGGAAGTAAACGGAAAATTAAAATTTTCTACTACTACTTTAGGAAAAAGGAAAGAACGTGTTTCATTCCCTCTCAAGGGAAAGGGCGCGCTGCTTGCCAACCTCCTTCAGCCACTGTGATGCATTCACAACATACATACATACATACATTAAGTATTTATGGTGGGATTAAGGATAGGCGCTGTCAGTATAGGATCGGAAGCAACCGAGTTAGGGTTCCAAGGAGAAGTTACTACCCCAGCGATTGCCACAAATAGATGCACACAATGTGCATGTACGCAGTGATCATGCCGCTATATGTGTAGGAAAAAACACATACAAGTAGACAGTAACGGAAAATCGAACCGATTATCTACCGAATGGTAAGCAGTTCGTGTTACCACTGACCTACTTGTTCGGTTAGGTATTACTTTAAAATACAGTCATTCTTAAGTGATTTTAAAAACGGAAAGTTACCTGTTCTGTAGCTCTAAGCCAGAATAGTTTCCTTGACAGAGAATGAAATGCAGAAATGCTTTGGAACGAACGATATAAGTGAAGCTGAAGATGAAAATTCCAAGTGGGAGCAAGATGACGTGTTTTCTGATGACAACAGTACTACTGACAAGGACTATGCACCGGATATATCTTATAAAGATGAGTACGAACTGTCGTTACAAAACATTGGGCGCTAAAAAGAAAATCAAAAGTCCGCAAAAACATTATAATTAGAAAAGGCTTATTATCGGAACCTTCTACTTCTGGAATTGTGTCTTATGTCAGTAGTAATGTAAATAGTCTAGAGAGCATAAACTTGGAGAGTGATAATTTGTTAGCGAGGCTGAATACAGCCAAACAAAATAGTGATCCTTCAAAATCTTGTATTATAGACATTGGTAAGCCTACATTTGTAGGTAAAAATGGTTAATTGTGGAACACGTTACCTGTGGTACACGAAGAGCGAAAAACCCGTGGTGTAAATATTGTTTACGTCAGACCAGGGCCTTTGAAATAGTTTTACTTATGAAATTATGCAAGAAGTGCTTCAGTATACAAACACGAAAATCTATGATCTACGAAACAATTACAAAGTACAAAATACATCTGATCAAATCTTACATTGCCAGAGCTAAAGGCTTTATTAGGTTTTTTATTTTGTCAGGTGCTTTGTAAAACAATCATCCTTTAGCCGAATTGTTCTTTGATACCAACTAGTCTGGCAGTTTACACAAGGCAAATATGAATTTTTAAGAAATTCTCTTCTATTTGTTGATGCTTTGACAAGAGAAAGCTGAACGAAGTAAACAGTTTTGGCTCCAATTGATAATATCGACAAAACAGTGCGAAGAGTCTTTTAAACCAGGCTCATACACTACTATTGATGAGCAGTTGGTGGGGTTTAAGGAAAATGTCCATTTCACACATACCCAATAAGTCCAATAAATAAGGAATAAAATTGTTATGTCAAACAGGAATAATAAAAAGTCGGGAATTCATTTTAATGTTTTTAATTTTCTTTTGACGCCAAACTTGTTTTGCGGTCTGCAATTATTACATTATTTCTTAGTTTTGTATAGTTAGACAAAACAATATTACGTGCATTGCAAACAAATTGCATCAGCATGTTTCATGTTTCATTAACTGATAGAAACTGTAGTAAATAGCTGGTAATCGTGTTCCTATTATTAACCAATCACATTTCTTAAAATTAGTAAAATATCCATGTATTTTTTTTAATAACCACAATTTCAGTAAATACAACCATTAATTTTCGCTACGATATTAAACTTTTGTGACGCTCACAATTGATTTATGGAGGTTTCGTAATTTTGTGTAATTATACAATGTAATATTTTGTAACATTAAATAAAGTAGTACTATGACAGGTATTTCGAGAATCCGGTACATGGCGTTTGTGAATCATATTCCGACAGATATTGTTAGAATTTGTTGATGCAGCCTAAAACTCCTCGATTTCTGTATACCACTACATGCATTTCATTAAAATTCTAGGCCTGCTGACGTCATGTCTCACATTCCTATATTCCCGCCAGGTGTAGAGTACGCCGTGGTTGTAATCGAAAGACCCAGGTGATCAATACAGCTTTAATCAATTCATATGTCATTTATAACCATAACTGTCATGTGAAGAATATAAAACCACTAAACCGAAAAACATTCCTACTGAATCTTCAAAAGCAACGTACAAAGCCATGGCAAGCATTTAGATTTCAGAATACCGTAAACCTACCAAGGACGCTAAAGACAGTAATAGAAAATGCTTTAGACAGAGACCAGGCATCAAATACCCCCAATCAAGCTGATCAAAACAAAGGGAGAAGAACCTACTGCAATTTGTGTCCATCTTCAAAAAAACAAAAACCACCACATATTGTATTAGATGTTCCAGGGCGTTATGCGGGGAACATCAAATAAAGAAGATAAGTGAACAATGTGTAAGTGATAATAATTAAGTTGTTCTGAGTTTGTATTTTTGTTTGCAAATAAAAATTGTTTGTTTTTTAATAAAATAAAGCCAAAATGGTGCGCACGTCATCAATGTCGCATTTCCACGTTTTCGTCGCAAATTGTATAATAAAATTTGTAAAAAAAAGCAACACTGAAGGTAATGCAATAAATATAATACTTTTGAGATAAAATAATGTATGTGCGCAAGCTTGTTTTTGTTAGGTTTAGACGCCTCTCAATGTAAAATTTTGTGGGAAAATTTTAATCAGCAGGTCAGCAAGTAACGACGTAAACCTAGTCACTGTCAGAGATGGTGCTGTGTTGCCGTCTTTTTTTCATCGATTTATCGATACTTTGATGTTATGGATGACATTATTCTGACAGGCATATTTGATTGATTTTTTTCGTCAATAATTTGTAATAGTGAGATCTGTATTTTCATTCTTCGGTTGCCAATATGCCCAAGCAAAATGGATGGACGATGCAAAGAACTCGTGGCATCATTAATTAGCTATTTCGAGCAGGAAAGGGATAACAATTGGCGTCTGTTGGCTTTAAATGCTGTTCGAAAGGTAAAATTTGGATAATAGATATAAAATGATTGTATTATAATAGATATTTATGTATTAAGGGCATAATCAGAAGATTATGGCTCGAGGGAATGTTAAAAACCCGACGCGAAGCGGAGGGCTTCTATATTCCTCAGAGCCATAATCTACAATTATGCCCGTGGTACATAATGTTTTATTTTATTTTGCACCATGAAACTGGAACAAAATTTTAAAAAGATTCTGTATTTTCGGCAAGTTTTTAAATGCAAATGCAGTGAAATAAAGTCGACAGTAGGCTAATTTGTTGTTACTAAGATACTGTGATATTGCTAAATTGTTGCTAAGGTACTGTTTGTTTGTAAATAATTTGCATTCTAAAATGGAAGGTGTAAACGCAACATATCAAGTCATGTGTTTGTTGCCAATAATGCTGCTTACCAACAATGACATTTCCGTGCTATAAAGACCACATTACGCCCACATTTGGGGGCGTATAAAGAACATTATGGTGGCAAAATAAAATAATAGATATTTATGTATTAAGGGCATAATCAGAAGATTATGGCTCGAGGGAATGTTAAAAGCCCGACGCGAAGCGGAGGGCTTTTATATTCCTGAGAGCCATAATCTACAATTATGCCCGTGGTACATACAATGTTTTATTTTATTTTGCACCATGAAACTGGAACAAAATATTAAAAAGATTCAGTATTTTCGGCAAGTTTTTAAATGCAAATGCAGTGAAATAAAGTCGACAGTAGGCTAATTTGCTGTTACTAAGATACTGTGATATTGCTATTATATATCATGTCATGTGTTTGCTGTCAATCATGCTGCTTAGCATCAATGACATTTCCGTGCTATAAAGACCACATTACGCCCGCATTTGGAGGCGTATAAAGAACAGAAAAGTATTTTATTGTAACGTGTAGCTGCTGCTCTAAACGTCAGTTTAAGGTTAGTAAGCAGAATCTCTCAAGCAGAGAAAAACAACGAGAAATCGCTAAAGAAAGATCGTTGCTAAAGTAGTAAGTAATAACGGCTAATGTACCTACATTTTACAGTTATCTTTTATAAATTTGAATTTATTATTATATTTATCATACACATATTTATATTTTTAACCAAATCTTACGATTAAACACTTTGACCTTTTAAATCGTGTATACAATAAGAAATAGATTTCAATCTTAATATTTGAAATTTTTTACAATTTCCACTTAATAAAAATGGCCAAAAAATATCAAGCTTCAACATTTCCGCATTGATGTAAAATGCAAAATTCACTAATGACAACTCGAAAATGGCACGCCATCAGATTTGTGACCGTCTCGCGACTTATTAGCCCTAATTCTCTAGTTCTATTTATAGCTTTTCACCTCTTTCGCAAAAGTTATGTGGAAAATTAATTAATTAATTTGTTATTATGATTGGCCAAAACATGATCTCCCAAACGCTGTTTAATTTGATTTATTTTTTAACAATTTATGTTGAATTTGGTATGGCGCCTATATATTTTGCCCTTCAAAGTAAAATAAGTTACAGTTTGATCAGTTACGGTTGGTTATCTTTTATAAATTCATTAGTTTATATGAAAATGTAAACTTTCACCATTAACACTCATAATAAAATACTTATCTTTTTGGGGTTTTTAATGGTGTACTTTAAATTATACAATCTAAACGTTTCGATAACACTTACAGTTATCTTCGTCAGTAGTAATGTTTGTTAAAAATTGTTAAAGATGTAGTAAACAATTTTGTCAAATTTGAAAAATTAAAACATTGTTTATATAAATATATAAATATTATCACTAATACATTGTTCACTTATCTTCTTCATTTGATGTTCACCGCATAACGCCCTGGAACATCTAATGCAATATGCGGTGGTCATTCGTTCTGTTGAAAATGGACACAAATTGCAGTAGGTTCTTCTCCTTTGATTGGGGGTATTTGATGCCTGGTCCTTGTCTAAAGCATTTTCTATTTTTTATGTTTGACAAAATTTGACAAAATTGTTTACTACATCTTTAACAATTTGTAACAAACATTACTACTGACGAAGATAACTGTAAGTGTTATCGAAACGTTTAGATTGTATAATTTAAAGTACACCATTAAAAACCCCAAAAAGATAAGTATTTTATCATTAGTTTATACTTCGATTTAAAATTAATGTTAACTTGCAACTTATTTTGAACTTGAAAATACGATTTATGTTATATTTATACAAAATGTTTTAATATATTTTCAATTAATCTTCAACCCCTACCACTGGCGTATCTCAATTCATAAATATCTGAATTTCTGTTACGAGATGCATATTCATACATGAATATTATTTACTAATTTAATAAAAACGTTTTATCCTATATGGCTTTAGAACAACACATAACCATTCAATCCCTGCGGTCCCTATTAAAAGATAGGGAATTATTCAATAACAGTACCATTTCTTTGAGAAGATTGCTCAAAGAACTTGGTTTTAAACGGATAAAGGCTAATCCACGACGTGGACTCATGGAACTACCGAATGAGGCTGTGAAAAGAGTGGAATTCCTGAGATCATATAAACAAGCTAAGGATGATGGAGACCAGTTTGTATTCCTTGATGAGACCTGGATATTTCAAAATGGAACTATAGGTCGTTCTTGGCAAAATGAAAATCTAAACAGTGTTAAAACTACTAAAACAGAGGCAAAGGGTGTACTGCAATACAAATAAGTTTTTAAACTAAAATTTAGACAAAATCCCCTTTCAAACATTTTATACTTCATGCAGGGAGCGAAAATAGATTTATTGAGGGTTGGTTGTGATACAATATTTTGTTCAAAAAATAACTTGACGATTATCATGGGGAAATGAACCAGGAAAACTTCTTGAAATGGTTCGAATATCAGTTGTTACAAAACCTACAGAATCCTTCTCTGATTATACTGGATCATGCATCTTATCACGCCTACCAGTGCTATTAAGCAGTGGTTGACAAATAAAAACATCCCTTATACAAATAAGATGTTTAAAACCGAACTTTTGCGTATTGTCTCTCAGTAAGGACACAAATAAACAGTGTTTACGTTAATTATTGAACACCACTATTTTTTAGAAACAAACCACCCAAAAAGTATGTAGTGGGCGAGTTGGCAGAACAGCATGGACACAATGACTTACGTATTCCTCCTTACCATTGCATATTCAACGCTATTTAATTAATTTTGGGCATAGCAAAAAATTATTACAATAGGCATATTGATAGGGATTGTAACAGTGCGACTGACTGCCTGAATATATGGCACGTGGCATTACTGGTTACTCATGATATGTGGAAATATTCTATAAAACACACCGAAGAAGAAATTTTTACATGGTATGAGAGGGAAAGAATACTTGAGCGCCCAGAAGTCCGTCCTCCGATTATAAATTTTGAAAGTGATGACAATGACCCCAATGACGAATCAGATTTAGACAATGAATCAGGTTTTGACGCTTTTTAGTGAAAATTTTTAAATGGCTTACCTATACTCGGAATTATACTCATTTGTAATGACGTCAGTAGTAAGGGGACACTTGCGCCGCCATCTTGGATTTTCTGGGGAAAACCCACCCTTCACTTTTTTATATGCCCACGTGGGGGACGCGTTTTTTCACCCCTATGGTTTCTTTTCGGAGGCCTTTTTCAACCATAATTTTTACACACCTACGTGTGAGACCGTATTTTCAACCCCTCTTTTATCCGTAATTATTTTTTACTTGCGCACGTGTAGGACGTGTTTTTTCACCCCTATTTTATGACAGTTCACGTATATGACGCATATTTTTAACCCTTATGGTTGAGAGAATTATAATTTGTGTATAAAATGTTACTTATTTTTGTGTAAAAATAAAAGTGTTGTAAAACTTGTTTATTTGATTTTATTTAAATTATATTGGAGGAATGGGTGTAAGTACTCAACAATGTTCGGATGGCATCGGTCATCTTCGGGTGTCGAGGAGTTGGGTCGCACTAACTATAGTACGGTTAATGCGATTCGTACCTATATGAAAACATTGCATCGCAAAATTTTACCTGTGTATATAGTCTCCAGCGAGTAAGCATTATTATTATAATGTATTCTCCTGTTTATGAACCAACATCAGAGGACATTTCAGGGATTTGTTAGTAAACTACTACAATATAACGGTTTAAGCTGATGATGAAAACAATGAAGTGGATGAGGTGAATGTATCTCACACTCATGATGATAATGATGATTCACAATAGAACAAGACTGATGAGATAGAGGGAAAGTACGAATCTCAAGACCATGACGATAGTGACGAATTACAGTCGTAAAAGGAGAAGACTGATAAGAATGTAATTAAATTAAATAAATAAATGATGTATTGTTTAAATATATTTTTTAATTCTTTAAATTTTTTTATTAATAATCTTGTTTTCGGAATGACTTTCGGGTTTGTTTGTAATTTGTATATTTCCAATCTTATTGGATTTAATACAAAAACAAAAGCGTTGGAACTTAAACGTGGCTTTCGTCTCTCCCATCCCCGTGTTTCTCTTGTCCCTTTCGTCTCTAACGTCTATCGTGTCCGGTTGGCTGGAAGTTTGAGCTTTTTTTTGGCGTCATCTAGTGGTGTATGAGCTAACAGACGTTTTTTTTTCTGTAATAGAGATTGATCATAGTTCCACGTAGCTGTACATTTTCAAAACTACATACAGTTCCTAGGAACTTGCGCTCGGGTCTTCGCCCCTTGTCGCGGACCCTTGACATAAAAATTCTCAAAACGTCTGTGTAAATAAAACATATAAGCGAGCAAGACCGCTTATTCAACGCGTGTTTAAATTGCATGTTAACAAATAACATTCTGATGTATACCAACCAGCTCTTAATTACACATTTATTTTAAAGTAATGAGCTGAATTATATTTGTTATTGCAATGTATACTGTACATAGATGGTTGAGCATTTTCAATAACGACTAGGACGTTCGGTCTTGTTTTATAACAATCTAAGGTTTTTTAAAAAGACACAACCTTTTTTGATAGAAGTCATTTTCAGATACATCTTGAATTTATTTATTTCGCTATTTAAATGGATATAATTAAAGCATTCTTATGTATCTGGTTTGATTGATTGTTTTGAAGGTCGTTTCCTCAAAACGAGATTATGTTTTACCAAAATTGAAAATGCAATGGTAAATTTTAGGCATCCCTTTTATATCAAAATGATCACTAATAGAGATGTGATAATTTTAATAACAATCATGGTAATAAAAATTTAAAAACTCTAATAAAAAAATAATATGGGAAAATACATGGTCAATTTAAAACCGTATGTTGCACACATTCCAACTCTTAATGTTTTTTTTTATAAAAAACAATTTGTGTGTCCGTATGTACAATATGAATATTTTTCAAACCGATTTGTTATTAATTATTTTTAAGAGAAAGGGAAAATACGAGTAGCAGTATTCAGGTTTTGTGTATTACTTTCTAAATTAGTTAATGATCGGAATGTAATAGCCAGTTTATATCCAACCATTTCACAAATGGTGTGATTATATGTGGGCACGTTGTATAAAAAATATTTCAGTTCAACGTATGGTACAGCTGAAGGAAAAAACGCTTCTAAAGGTAAGCGTATTATTTTTAATATATGTTTTTTACCTGATATTGCTGACAAAAATGTCGATAAAGATTTTTAAAATGTATTATTACTCTTATAGGATGACGTCATAAGATCAACTCTCAAATAGCAGGTACGTATTCGTGGATTTTAAACTTGTAGTTATTGTTAATTAGTTTATAATAATAAACCATTAAAACCTTTTGCCTTTTATATCCATTATATCAGTTTGATATTCTTAAAAACATGTTAATTTAATTTAACTCTATGTTATATATAAGTAATTATTACTTTCCGATCTTTTAATGGGTTTTACAATTGTTAATGAACACGTTACGATGAAACAATTTTGTGTATGTAATTGAACATGCAAATAAATCAAATATAATGTTCCGAATGTATAGGTGGTGACTGTTTAGAAAATCTGCCTATACACAAAACATCATTGCATTAGGGTAGAAATTATTTATTATTTCACGTCATATTTAATTAGACCTTAATGTATTCAGATTGAACTGTAATCTGGTTTCCGCAAACTGTAAGACATAATTTCGTGGATTGATTGATCTGGTGATCGAGCGTGATTTGTTTTAGATTAATCAATTAATTGATTTGTTTGTGTGTGAGAAAGAGCCGAAAGAGAGAGAGGGTGATAGAGAAACAAGATAGAGCAAGAGAGAGGTGTGCATTATCAACTTCTATTATAGAAAATGTTCATTAGTCTATACGCCACTAGATGGCACTAAAATCAATTTTACTCTAAGGGGCCAGGGCGCAGACCCTGATACAAGTCCTGTCTTAGAAGAACCTCCTTATTAGAATACAATTTTGTATGACGGGGCGAAGGCCTACAGCTGTAAGATTAAGTTAGAACCACATACAGTTGCGCCAAGGTGACCACGATAGGGGCTAAGCTCTACACTTGTCTTATAAGGTTAGGTTCCCATACCATCTCCGTCCTAGGGGCGAAGGCCCGAGAACAAGTTGCGAAGCCCTACACGTGTCTTACGAGAACCTTCTTATTAGAAATACGTTTTCTCGTATAGGTAAAAGATCATCCAATAGCATATAGCCATTTTAAAACAAAAGGATCGATAATTTTAATAATAATAACTTATTAATTATGCAATTTCCAACATTGTATGCGTGTGCGTTTGCCTAACCACCAGGGGCACTGCTCTTTATGTAGCCAGAAGGACCTTAATTAGATGACCAGCCCCACCCCTTCACGTGAGCATGTGCAAAAAAGGCTTTAATTAGGGTTGACCCTCGAAAAGAAACCATAAGGGTTGAAAATACGCGTCCTATACGTAAACTGTCATAAAATAGAGGTGAAAAACACGTCCTACACGTGCGCAAGTAAAAAATAATTAAGGATAAAAAAGGGTTGAAAATACGGTCTCACACGTAGGTGTGTAAAAATTAGGGTTGAAAAAGGCCTCCGAAAAGAAACCATAGGGGTGAAAAAACGCGTTCCCCACGTGGGCATATAAAAAAGTGAAAGGTGGGTTTTCCCCAGAAAATCCAAGATGGCGGCGCAAGTGTCCCCTTACTAGTGACGTCATTTTTGTTTATCTTTGTTTAATATATTCCAAGCAGCGGTGATCAAAATTTTTTAAGAAAAATTAGTGTCAATGATTATTCATTTTTTATATACGAGTATGTACCTGGTTATGTGAAGTATCCGTCACTGTCAATAAAAGAAATAGTATATTGAATATCAAGAACAGTAAGGGACGTTTACCGATCGACGGAGACCGATACAACCCTTAATGTTCGTGATACTCATACTGTTTTTTGCAGGATTGTATTAAATTTACCACAATTGAACTTATTTAATTTCTACTAAATAAACGAAAAGTGACGTTTTAAATAGAAATGTCCAAATTTTTCGTTCTAATTGTTGTGAAATATATAGATTTTTACTTACCGCGCTACATGCACGGTAAGTGAATTACTTACCCGACTTGTGTATCCTAGTCACCAGTAAAAACAACCTTCTGATCTCGCAACAAACCCGGTAACTAACTAAAATCGTCCTATCGTGCAAAAAAGCTTTTTTGTTCCAGAAAATTTTATTTTATGATCGTCATTCAATTATATCGTTACAATTACATTAACTTGGCAATGCAATATGGTATGTTTTTCTAAAGTTTGTTAATAAATACCTAAATAAATACTGCAAGATTATTTTTATTTTGTGAGTTTGAAAGTGTATAGACGAATGTAAAAAATATAATGTACTGCTAAATTACCATTTGTTAATCTTTGAACGTATAAAAATACATAACAGACTATTAATTACTGAACGCGATAGTAAATTTTCAAACCTAATAAATCTACGCCATACGTTTTTTCCCACCTAGATGACGTAACTACAAATGGGTATAATTACAAGTAGGTATATCTGTTAATAAATCATTTAATTATTTACTTATTTATTTATGTACTTATCGAAAACATGTGTGAATAGTTACAAATATATGTCGTTATTTATGCAACCAACAATTCAGTAATTAATATTTAATCGTGGTTGGATAAGAAATATTTTCTGGGAAATTAAATATTTCCTGATCAATCTGGCAATACTGTAAATGGTAACGTCAACAAACGCTGATGATGTGTGCTCCGCTTTGGCTTTAACTATAACATATGTAATATTTACATATCGTTGGCACCACTGTACTATTAAAGTATGTTGGCAATCTAGGGATATACTATTATTGAAACGATTAATTACAGTACAAATTAAACCAATAAAGAATCTCTCGAAGAAACCAAACATTAAAAAAGAATTTATTTTAGCATCGTAAAATATTTTGACCAACACAATAACTTTACTGCGACTTATTACATTATAACATTATTATTAATATTTTGTCACCACTAGAATCTATTTCTATTCATGTAATTTTTAACGTTATTTGTATAATTGGGCTATTACTCATATTTATAAGAGTTGTATTTAAGATCTCTTCTTAATTGTACAATGATACAAAATTAGTATTCCAATAAACCTTATGTCTAGAAACGGTTATAGATAATTGTATCCACGGCACAATATATTGGATTTCTGTCAATATTTAAACGATCACTTACAAGGAAAAAAGTTAAAGTATTAACAAAGACAGCTGCATTTACAAAAAGGTATAATTCATATCCCAAATTCAATATTTATTTAAAATATCGGCATATCTCTGAGAAATATTACACCACTTAAAGAAGGAAACGGCAAGTAAATTCCCACGTTTTCGAATAATCGAAAAATACCACTGTCTTAATGAAACATACAACATTCTTTATTGATATATTGCTAACTTTATATAAACTAGAGTACAAAGAGAAGGGCTAGGATTCAAATCCATTAAGATAAGTTGTTTTTTTAGGTCTCAAGTAGGTACACAATTAGCTGTTAAAGTCATTAGGGTGGTTGTGACGTGTGGTTTTGACAGTCTTGATGGGTGGTTCTTTACTTATACAGGGGGTATCTATCGCATTTGCTACATATGTTTAGTGGTTGGAAAACACAAACCGTATAACTTTTTTTTTTATATTTAAAAACGACAACCTCGTCATTTAATCAATTCTTATTTTTTAAACACAACTTACGAAAGATAATATACGAATTAGTAGATTTAATAATAATAATCAGGAAAGGCGACGGAGAGAAAGTGTAAATCCTAACAGCGTATTATCAACCATAAAATATAATTCTACAAAATTAAAAACGCATTCTTTCACGTCAGCTTATGCTTTCGGCTTTAAAGTTATAACATTAAAAAATTATTTAAAAAAACACATTAAAAGTATTTTCTTTCTGAAAAACTCCTACAAAACCTGTGTAAAAAGCAATTATACGGATGGTAATCAAGTTCATAATTTTACAAAAGATTCTGTTATTTACTTTTACGAATCAAATTGCTACAATCCATTTGATTGATAGACTTCTTAAATAACACTTAATAATTAAAAGTAATATTTTAATCCATGACAGGAAAAAAAGGCAAAGATAAATTATAATGTTTAAACTCTCACACACCTATTACAATTTAATTAAAACCTACTCATTATTAAATATCTAGTACGGGACAATACACGACCTCCAAACCTACAAAGTGGAAATTAGAAGAAATGAAAAAACATGGATAATTTTGCAACTTTTTATGTAACCAGTTCTTAATAAAAATAGGCAACGTTATAACAACAATAATAACGATTTATGTTAGGTAGACGTTTAAACCTTCGTGGCAGTTAAATAGTAATAGACATTTCTATTAGATAGGTACTTGAAAAGAAATCTAAAGCCGTCCTCGTATAAAAAATATCGTAAATGCAGTTTACATGTTTAAATTTTTTAATTATATTTTAATGCCTATTGAATTGAATTATATATAAAAATGTATACTTTCACGATTATCACATAAATAAAACCATTCAGTTATTAAGTCGTGTATTTTTTATTTATATTTATACAAATTTACACCATTCAATAACAATTACAGTTATCGTCCTCAGTAAATACTAATATCTTTAAGAATTATTTAAGATGTCAAAATAAATTTATGAAATATTATGGAATCTAATTCTATTTTATTTTGGCAAAGAATAGTTAGAGATTGAATAAATTCAATATTATTACACTGCTTTGAAGATGGCAAATCAGAACCCCCTTTAACGGGCGAAGGCTAACAGTACAAAAGGTTATAATCAAAGAAAAAATCTAACAAAATTTAATCAAGTTATGATGTAAGTGTAAGGTTGTGAAAAACTGAATTTGAAATTGATGAAAACATGCACAAATAGAAACTTGACATACCATTTAAATCTTTTTTTTTTTGTTAATAACTGCAACTAGTATTGTACAGTGAAGACACGATGTGTACGTTAAAGATTACTTTTCATTTTAATTACATGTGTTAAATTACTGTAGTGCTGTGGTGACAAAATTTAGTAAACAGAGATTTGTTTGTTGTCTATTGAAGTTGTAATGTTTACATATTTCAATAGTTTCACGTCGTAAACGAACATAATAATGAGTTTGTCTCGACAATATTTTGATATTGTCAAATTGAATGTCAGGATTTAAATTATATTACAAGCATGCTCAGCCACTGCAGACTTCTCTGGTTGACCCAATCAACAAAAACTCATATTTGTTACGTCTTGTATCAAAGCTACGTTTTGACGTTCCAATGTGTACTTTTCCACAAGAACAAGATAACTAATACACTCCGCAAGGTCACAATGGGTTTAATACATGTTTAGGTGATCTTAAATGTTCCTTACTTTTTTTTTCTTGTAGGTTTAAAATCAGTCCTAATGGCATGATCAATTAGGATTTTTTCAATTCTATCTGTAACATCAGTTATAAAAAGAAGAGAAGCAGTTTCAACAATAACCACAATTTTTTTATGGTTATGTACAACAGATGTAATAATATTATTAATATCCTTAAGTAATTATGCATAAGCTTGTAGTGATTTTGTTAAGGATTTATAATCATCTTTCAAAAGACATAAAAACATATGGGATTATGTAGATTGGCTCAACCAGAGAAGGCAGCAGTGGCTGATCATGCTTTAAATAATTTAAATCATGGCATTCAATTTGATAATGTGGAAATATTGTCAAGACAAACTCATTATTATGTTCGTTTACAAGGTGAAGCTATTGAAATATCAAAAATCTCCTTCAAATAAGTTTTGGCAACAATAATGCTTAAAGATATTAATATTTACTGTGGACAATAACTGTAATTGTTATCGAAACATATAAATTTATATAAAGATCAATAAAAAATACACGATTTAATATCTAAATGATAAGTATTTTAATTAAAATTTAAACATCTTGATAATGAAAATGTTTTGGGAATATTTTTGACGCCATGTTAAGCGTCTCATTGAAAAACTGTATAGAACATAATTTATTATTTTAGAATCCATATATTGATATTTTTATATGTTTCAAATGTGCATCTGTTTCAGAAAGATTCGAAAGAAACCAAGAACGGCGACTAAAAAACCCCTCTCCACGATGCTGAATTTCTTCGAAAATCTAATCAGCTCCAGAAGAATTGAAAACAAACCGAAGTACGAAATTTTAAGCCTTTTCGTCCGTGAGTTATTATGGATGCCAATATACATCCGCACACACGCACGCGCATACGCTCTTACACTCGCCCGCGAACCCACGACACACACACACACACACACACACACACACACACACACACACTATATATATATATATATATATATATATATATATATATATATATATATATAAACGTTCTTACTATAAGTTGCGTTGCACGTCATAAATTTACTAAGCCAGATCCAACAAATTATCCATACAGCTACGTCACCATGATTTAAAAAGAGAGAAAAACCACTTAGAACGTTAACACTACTTACATAAAACCATGAGGAACCGAACTTATATGAAAACCCTATATAAACTTTGTTCATTTTCTAAAGCGTTCACGTCATCGACGGAATAAAATGCCATACCAATTTAAAGCATATATTTGGTTGCATTGATTTCTTTAAGACGTAGTTACTATTTAGTGTAAAAAAATTGGCAGAGACACAGACACCATCACAGAGACATACACGGAGACAGGCAAGGATAAAGACACGCACACGGACACGCACAAGGACGGACACGGATACGGTCACAGGCACAGGAACAGACCCAGAGACAGACACAGACACGGACACCGACACAGACACAGACACAGACACAGACACAGACACAGACACAGACACAGACACAGACACAGACACAGACACAGACACAGACACAGACACAGACACAGACACAGACACAGACACAGACACAGACACACACACACACACACACACACACACACACACACACACACACACACACACACACACACACACACACACACACAAGCACAGATACAGACACAGACACCGATATAGACACAGACACAGACACAGACACAGACACAGACACAGACACAGACACAGACACAGACACAGACACAGACACAGACACAGACACAGACACAGACACAGACACAGACACAGACACAGACACAGACACAGACACAGACACAGACACACACAGACACAGACACAGACAACTACACATACACAGACAGACACAGCCACAGACGCAGATGCAGACACAGACGCAGACGCAAACGCAGAAACAGACACAGAAACTGACACAGACACAGACACAGACACAGACAGACACAGACACAGACACAGACATAGACACAGGCAGACACAGACACAGACACAGACACAGGCACATACACGGACACGGGCACGGGCACGGACACCGACACAGACACCGACAACGACACGAACACGGACACAGACACAGGCACAGACACAGACACAGACACAGGCACAGACACAGACACAGACACAGCACAGACACAGACACAGACACAGACACAGAGACAGACAAAGACACAGACACAGACATAGACACGAACACAGGCACAGGCACAAACGCAGGCACAGACACAGGCACAGACACAGACACAGGTACAGACACAGGCACAGGTACAGGCACAGGCTCAGGTACAGGCACAGGCACAGACACAGGCACAGATACAGGTACAGGCACAGGCACAGGCACTGACTCAGACAGAAACACAGACACATACACGGACACGGATACGGACACGGACACGGCACGAACATGGACACTGACACGGACACGGACACGAACACGGAGACGGACAAGGACACGGACACGGACACGGACACGGACACGAACACGGACACGGACACCGACACACACACGGACACGGACACGGACACAGACACAGACACAGACACTGGCACAGGCACAGGCACAAGGCACAGATACACACACAGGCACAGGCACAATCCCAGGCACAGGCACAGACACAAACACAAACAGAGATTTCTCAAAATAAACTAGTTTGTTCCGAAAGGCAGTGAGTATTTCTATAATTATATGATGAAAATTGACTTTGTAGAAATTTCCTTCAGTCATTCTTTCAAGTTGGTCTAGTAAATTAAAATATCAAACAAAGTACGGCTGATTGTCAGTTCTTGTTATAAACAAACAAGTTCAAGGAAAATATGTAATTAAAAATTGTCATTAGTTTTATTAGTTTCATAAATAATAAGTTTACCTCGAGTAGGATTTGAACCTACACTTTGCTAGGGTAACCAACTGCGCTATCACACAAGCCCCAATCGATGTAAATTTTATCTTTATGTATGTAGAACTGATGTGAATTCTAAATATAATGAAATTAAAGTACTAAAATAATAATAAGTACGGTTGAATGAAAAATGCCACATTATTAACGTACTTTATTATTTGTCGGCCGCACTGAACACTAGTGCAACTGCTAAAGAGCAGAGCGGCGCTTTATGTTGTTCATACCGTAGTACATAGGCTATCATAAAGGAAGACCAAGCTGAAGTAGTAGCTAGTACGAAAAACACGTGAAAATAAAAGGTAAAGTGTAACGCTACAATTTCCACCTAACCGAATGTCTCATGGAAATGATTGCGGCTGCTTTCACAAACCAAATGCTGAACGGTGTCCCGTATAAAGCCCATATAATTGGTAATCCGTCTATGTGACCATTACCTGTGTATTTTCACCCCTATATAAAATTCACATACCTACTTCACATTTCTAATAAAATACATTCATAGTTTGGATTTATATAAATGGGGGGTACTTTTTTTTCGAGGTTAGAAGCTGTGTCTGTCATACTGTGTCTACGGAATTGCAATCGAACTTACGGTCTTCCAAACGGTACAATAATATATCGACATAATTAGTTTGGCAAGCATGGTCTGTGTTCCCATAAGCTCATTACTGCACTTGTATAACTCCGGTGCAGTAGAACACTTGCAGTTTGTGTAAAGGTTTGAAATTCTTTACCGGGTAACCCAAATTAATAATTTATCAATTAGTCTTTTTCTTTTAACCATTAGATATCACTCTTAACAAATAATCAATTCCATCGTCTCTTCCGTAAAGTTAAAACCGGTAAAAGAAGGTTTAACGTCAGATTCCTCCACTAGGTACCATCTACGCATAAACCGTCACCTTTTCTGACATCAGAAACGAAACTATCTCACGCTACGATTAAATTATACTGTGATTGACAATTACCGAACGAATTTGTCGACGAGGCATTTGCCGCCTCGAGAGTTCCTCCCCCTACACAACCTAACCAGCTCCAGAAATATCTTAAGACATTCACAATTTGCTACCATTTGAGATAGACCTCATTTGGACGTAAGTTTTTAACATCCCCTAGATGCTAGGCGAAAACGTAACGCAGGACTTCTCCACGTCGCTTTCTTCTACTGTCGGACAGAAAGGTGTAATTCCTATTTTACAAACACCGAGTACCTATATGGAAACGGGTTGTTCTTCCCTCGTCAGCTAGGGATGTTACCTACAGCCATACACACATACACCATATCGTAGACATACTACACGTGCACAAGGTGATCGTGTTTAAACCTAAAACCAGGTCCAGACTCTGACATTCATTTACTATCAGGAGATCCAATAAAATAAAATTTCATCCTAGAAATCAATATAACAAATTCTTAAATATAGTAACTTTCATGTTTTAGATATTTGCGTTCTATCATCTGAATAGATTAAATCCAATTTTATTTTAACCACCCAGAAGTGAATATAGAACAATTACTTAAAGTTATTCTCCTATTTTCCTAAAGATTTGAATACCTACTAGTCCTGTTTATTTTATTTCAATAAAATAAATTTTCATGTTCTATCTTTATTAAAGACCGTCGCTGCAGTTTTAAGTGTTCCAGAACTTGTAATAAATCTTTGAATCCTCGAGTAAATTCAAACAGCATTTCCTGTGCGTATTTATAGTTGTACAGTACATCCAGTATAATCAATCGTGTTTAAGTACTCTAATAAGGAAGCCCCCATTTAATTTACATCCTTAATGTAAATCCTTTTCTGAATGAAACCCAATTTTCTGCTAATACATAATTAACAAAACCACCATTGCTTCACAATCACTCATAACGCGACCAAGACTTAATAAAAGCTAAACTAAATTTGCTTTGTACTAAAAGGCCTTGTTTAGTACAAACACCATCTAAAACACAAATGGTAATTAACCTTTCCTTTATTAAATAAAAGTAGGTGTAATTCTGGAAATATTTTAACCAAGGTTAAACCATCGCCCTCTTGCAGGTATTTACAAAATCGTTATTTAAATACTCTTGTATTAACCATAAGCGTATTCAGAATGTTTTAAGTAATCTTTCAATATCTCAAAATTTCATAAAAACAATCCAAAGTATATTCGGACGACCTCCGTGAAATTAGCCGTATTTATCCACAACAATCTCGTACGAGGCTAGACTTGAGAAACCAGAAGCTGTCGAGGTACTTATTTATAATTTACATTATCTAGGGTATATTTAAGCATATTTTTGCATTTTTTTCTCATAATATTTAGATTTAGTGTGATACGTTGATACCTTTCCGTTAGTATTATACGTCATTTCTGACCAAGTAGTATATTTTTATTACACGTTGGTGCTGAGCTAACTATATCCATTTGTCATTTATACGCAGCTAATTCACAGAGCGTCATTTTCCGTACACGTTTTGCTACAGATGTATCTCCTTTAGTGCATTCAGTTTGTCCTTGTAAAGGTATGTGATTATTTTCTTTGCATTGTTGTATTAATTTATTATATTTAAAAAGGGAAACTATATACCTATATTCAGGTATATAGTAATTAGGAAATTCGCAGATACCTATAGTCTAATACCGAATTGAACATAGCTTAAGCAAAGCATTCCCTGCATTTGTGTACAGGATGTTCGACTCTTAGTACACGTTGTTCTGAGATGGAATTTTTAAGTAAAGTGCTACCTTTTGTATTTACATATCGTTAAATTTGGAACAAGAAAAAATGCCGGTGAAAAACGTTTTACATTTTCTAGGCCAACAGCGGCCGAAGAGGCCGCACAGTATCTCCACATTATCAGGAAGTCGATAATATAGTACATTTACCTTTACGTTTTATCTTATCTTACCGCGAAGAAACGCTTAAATTCTGAAAACCAGCATTGTTTCTTCCACATTTAACGATGATGGGCCACAATGAGACAATTAAATGTTAAACGCGATGGTCTGAGCACCTACAAACTATTAATAATAATAATTCAAAAAATATTTTAGCTCAAATTCAAATGGTTAAAGTTAATTTCGAACTTACGGTAGGATTGCAACCTTTTTGTTTTATCTAGCAGATATGGCGTAGGTAAAATAAATTTTATATTCTTAACAGGAACTGTTGCAATATCAGGTTTAGGAGGAAATATGAAGTCTTCCTCAAATTTTATAGATTTTCTTAGAAAATTAACTTCAATACCATTTGTAGATTTTTCAAGTTTTGCCACTTTTCCTACATAGAATATGTTATTTTTAGCTTTAAATTGTATCAATACGAAATCATCGGGTTCCGATTCTTCAAATGCTAAAGGGTCAACTTCAGGGATCTCATCTGTAGCAACATCACTGGAATCAGCGATTCTTCCTCTTCTGACGATGTGTACTCTAGTGACAGATTTTCTTTTTTTTTGCAAATAAATTCTTCGTGGCGGTTTGTATTTTCGCTTCCTCTGATTTTCTTTTCTTTTTTTCTGTTTTTTCTGCATATGTTTAATTTCAATTTTTTCTTTTTCAGGAGAATCGGTAGGGATACAATTGTTGACTTTTTTACGATGTTAATTTTCAATTTTCCTTCTCCTGCTTTGAGATATCCTTTGAATTTTTCGGGGCTTAGAAAAACTTGGCAGGAGTTCTCACAAACACACGAATTATTTACCAAGCGAAGTTTTTCTGACGACGACGTTGATACAATTTGGTCCTCAGTATTTCGTAGATCCACATTTGATGTATTTCAAATATCTCGGTCTGTGACTGAACTGTTTAAAAAATCATCACACGTAAACATATTTCTATCAAATGGGTATATTCTTGTTTTTTGAACCCTGATTTAATATTTGATGGAGTCAAAGAACGTTCAAATGCCACCCCTACGGAACTAGCTCCATCATAAATTGATAATGGTTTCCCCGGGTGATGCAAGAGTCTTGAGTCTACAGCAGCATTGTTGTGAACCTTGAATGACGAAAACACGGACGTATTCAATGGGTGCAGCTTATGGCTGTAATGTGGGGGGTAGTGTGACTATTGTAACCCCGTTTTCTTTTGGAATGTTAAGAGTATCGATACTCAAGTGGCTCTTGTGATTAACAACTATTAGAATTGCCGGATTTTCTTTAGAAGATTCACTGTGTTTAATAAAGTGCTTCATTACGGATGGAAAAAGCTCCCCGTTCATCCAACCTGAAATCGATGCAAGGACTAATGTAC
The DNA here is from genome assembly GCA_036346205.1 of Vesta saturnalis. Classification (NCBI taxonomy): domain Eukaryota; kingdom Metazoa; phylum Arthropoda; class Insecta; order Coleoptera; family Lampyridae; genus Vesta; species Vesta saturnalis. Next base: position 6,292,706 of record JARFJB010001442.1, read on the forward strand.
CCGGTGGTACCTCATTCAACATGTGAAGTTTGAATTTTTTCTGGGAAACACAATGACAAGTGGAAGTGTATATCCCTTGGCGCTTATTATGCAACGAGTTGTTATTAATACCACATCTTATCCACTGGTGCATTCGCTGACTTGATTTGTTCCTTTTGACGACCAGACCCTCTTAGGCTTTTGTACGGTAGTCGTACCAGTTTCGTCCAGATTATACGTATATACGGGTACCGTCATAAAATTTGTTGGAGATACAATATTCTTTGATAAGGTTCTCATAAAATAGATTAACATTATATTCGTTAAAGGAAGATGCCCTCGAAAGGCTACATCCTTCGGAATGTCGTATAATTAATAATAATTTTTAGTTCATATTGATTTTACCGTTTATCATTGAATTAGGCATTAAATCTTTCTGTACTTTTATTGCAATGCTCTTTACAATTAACCCATATTTATTCAATTCGATGGAATTGGCAATGACATGGTAATAGACGTAACACTTTGTGATCATAATTACCTGCAATTTGGTCAATTTCATACTCTTCTTTAGCAACTCTCTTTTAGTAATTCTAAACGTTCCTTTTTTAACAATGTTAGATCGGTAGATATATTTTTCAATTAATTGACAGTGATAGTTGGCATTCTGCAATATAATCACGCTCGGCCCTTTTAAATTAGGAATATGAAACCATCTTTATTACTTGCATGTGGCAAAACAAATCTGGAATAATGTTCTACTTTAACATCCATCATCCATCATTGTATGACCATTAACTAGGAAGAGTTGCTCAACTGTAATCTGTTGTGTTTTAGCAAGTTACCTTAATGTACTATCCAAAAATTTATTCCTGTTCTGGTAATTGCAACGATCTGATATCAACACAACTTTCTTGTAGTTATAACTTATTTTGGAGAGATAGTCATTAATGCACATTATAAATTCATTTGACGAAACACCCTATAAAATGTGGTAATGGTGCCAGGTATAAAAAGTGTTTTAATAATATAAATGAATAGGTATGTGTAAAAGTTCTCCCAAACAAATCGTTAAACTAACTAGAGATACAAACCATTCACCAAAAATAATGCCTATGTCACAGTCGGAAGATTCAAGTGGGCCGATTCAATCTTTTGATTTGCTTAATTACCACAATTTCTAATCGATTACTTCCACTGATCATCAATATAATAACTGCCATGTAACACTAATAAAAAAGAACTCGGACGCCAAGTTATTTTTTAATTATGCTTAGAATAACTAAACTGAGGTTGTTTACAATAGAAATTTACCAAAATGTAAAAATAAAAAATATACAAACTATGCTTATTAACATGTAAAATTTAGGGTTATATAAAATATATCTTAAAAACGAGTTATAGCCTTAAATTACTAAATAATGGTTATAAATATAAATACCTGTGCAAAATATAATAAATCTTCTTGAGAACCCCTGGTATTATAAAAAGTAAATGCGGAAATGCAAACCAAGGCGATGTAATCCTTGTGTCAATGTTGCGCAATATATTGCAGTAACAATGGAATTTTACTTCTTATAAATTGTTCTTCAAAAAAAATTTGGGTAATCCAATTTTTATTGTATTTTCTCGAAAGTTCAAATACAAAATGTGATCAAAAGTTTGTTCAGCATTAAAAGCAAAACGCAATCATAAAATGAAAGCGTACGTTAAAGTAGCATTAAATACGTAATTAAAGGTGGTAAAATTAAAGTGTCAAAGTAAAAAATAAAAGTACAATAAAAGTGCCATTAAATCAATGGCACTTTTCACAAAATTTAGGTGGAAACCCCAAAATGCATTCCTGCATCTAACAGCGTATCACAAGAAGTGAAAAAAATGGATGCTTAGGAAGTAGGATGATGACTCGTTGCGCGAAAAAAATGATTAGAGAAAAATAATTTAAAGAAGTGGGAGTATAAACCCTTAAGAAAATATGCAACTTAAGTTACACCAAAACGCAAATTAAGTTGCCTACCACATACCTATAAATCATTAATTAAAATTTTTTTTCTTGTATTTACAACTATATGAACGAAGAACGTAAATTACGGTATATTTTAATACAACTCGAAATGGGTTGTTACAACCCCCGTTGGCTTCATGCCAAACGTCCAAGTGGACATCTTTATTATTTAGTTAAAAAATGGTAAAGTTATGAATCTGTAGCTTCTGCTTATAATATAAAGCAGAATGTAGGGTCTTTGGAAAAAATAAAACAATCTGTAAGTACATAGTTAATACCAGTATCTCTTCGTTCGCACTCTGCTTAGCTGCTCCCTTAGCTTTAAGTGCTGCTTTTTTCCGTTCAATATGAGCACTGTATTCTGTTATTTGAAGATTTTCAGCCTTAAATGATGAACAGGTATCACATTAATCTTTACAGATTGCATGGATTCCTATGTTGTGTATTTTCAATTCTGAATCAAAAAATTTTCTTCCTGTAGGTTTAGCTTCTTTGGTATTAATGCATTCTTTGTACATCTCGCATGTATGAAGCTTTGATCTAAAATAACGATTCAACATCACTTTTGACGATGTAGATCGACAATAATGACTAGACACCCTAGGAAGAAGATCTAACCATTCATTTACTTCCTTCTTTTTTTCATATATTTTATCCCTATTTTTTTCTGCTCCAATAGTTGTCTCCTTTTCTCCATAACTGCTTTCCGTTTCTCATTTAACATTATTTTTCTCTCACTGTGAAGTTTGTCTTTTTTTTGTGTCCCAAGCTGGTTGCGTTTCCTTTTAAGGGTATTGACTGGTGTATCGGGTTATGTTGTTTGATCATGTTCCAGAAAGATGAATTCTTCAGCTGAATCATTTTTACTATTGCTGTCCGAAGATACACCTTGTAGATCTACATTCTTAACCCAACGCTTGTAAGAGTCTGCTCCACAACAAAGTGTATTCAAGAAAATCGTACGGCAAATTCTTACATTGACACCAGCTTCATTGTGTAAATAAGTATCATTATCTTCAATGTGTTTTTCATTGTTTTTCGGAGATACTAGCGCACCGAAAAGTTCTTCCAGTTACCTTACTTTTAAGACTGTGAGTACATCGATTTTTCATTCACCTTCCTTCTCCTGGTATGTCATACATCACTTACCCATCTGATCTCTTATAACCAGAAAATATTTTCCCATGAACTCTATTTGTCATTGCAAGTTTTCTTTTCTCTTGCATGCTCGGACGTATTTTACGTCTTGTCAACTCTTCCTATTCATGTTCCATCATGGTTTCAGCTAATTCTTTAGGTAAATTATTAGACGTTTCCTATTTTCTCGTTTTGCTTTCGCTTACCTCTAAGTCCTCACCATCATCTCCTACTGTGACTTAAGTAGTAGCTGATTTTTGAACTATTTCATATATTTCCGTGCTTTGATTTAAGTTTTCTTTTAAATGTTCAACAGGTAGTTGATTCATGTGAATTCTGAATAATGCTTCAATTTTGTCAGTCTCAATTGCTTCAACAAGTACCAATTCTTGAGACTTATTTATTTCTGTATTAGGCCCAAACATGATTAATGGTTTTTTTATTGTGTATCACACACTTTATTTGTATTTTGCACCCATGAAGGAATGATATTGCCATGAGTTCAGATGCATTTAGGAGAAGTTCTGATGTAAGCTTTCTCAGTTCTAGTAACTAACTCTATCATTGACAGTAAGCATAGTTAAAGCAGTCTCTTTTCCAAGAATGGTAGCTTCAGAGACTGTGTGAACACTCAATTCTATTTTTCTTCTGAACTTGATCGTATTGCTGCTGTTCCGATTTTTGAGTAGCGTGTTGTTGCAACGCAAGTTGCAATAGCTTTTTGCATCTTGTATTATTTATCTATAGTTAAGAAAAAAAAATTGCAACTATTAGTTATTAATAGTCTAATAACTATTACTGAGAAATCAGAAAAATCCGGTAGTAGTGTAAAACTGTAGAATTTATAAAAACGTCATACCGAGATAATTATCAAAAACTGTCTTGGTTAAGTGTGGATATAAAGTTATTACTACTAATACAAATATGTAGGTATAAAAGGTTACGCAATCGACTTTTTTTTTCACTCTCGCTAAATCGACTTATTAGCTCATTTTACAAGTTTTGGCCAAGTATGGCGAAGATCGGCCTTGATGTTTGGACGTCTGTGTGTTTTACTAGCTTATTATTACTAACATCATAAAAATACAAACATTTATAAGTTTACTACACAAGCACCATAATGATGGCTAGTTACATTGAAATTACACTCATGCGCAGAAATTCGCACATGGGAGATACTTCAGGTAGTTGTCCAGAAACCTAAATACCTCCTTTATGCATAGGCAACACAATTTGACAAATTATGCTCATAGGAGGTATTGCAGAACCAACGATGATATTTAAGTTTAGTTTATTTTTGAAAACCTCTGAATTGAGCCGGGTTCAAAATTGCTGTAATAATTCTTGAGAAAACAGGTAGGCGAGGCGTCAATAATTATTATTGGGATAACTCTCCTACTTGATTGCATCTGATACATGTAATCATGAATTACGTGACAGTAATTTTAGTGAAACCATGTAGGCGTGTTGTTAAAATTGTTACCCGTACGTGTCCAACTGCGAAGTTCAAAATGAACTATGAACGTCAAGAATTAGTTCATATAGTCTACTGCATTGGCGAAGCTGAAGAAAATGGTCTACTTGCCAAAAGGATTTATCACCAAAAGTATCCCAATGTAAGAATACCACAAGCTGTCTCCTTTCAAAAACTGAGAGACCGCTGTGAAGAATCAGGAAGTGTGAAGTACGAAGAAAAAGAAAATCTCGGAAGAAGAATTAAGAACATCGAATTAAATGTTCTGCTTGCATTGCAAGAAAATCCACATGATAAGCACGCGTAATATTACTGCGCAAATGGACATTTCTCAAATCAGTGTGAACAGGATCATATTGAAGACCAAGTTTTATCCGTATCACGTAAATCTACACCAGGAATTTCACGGTAATGATTTTCAGAACGGATTACATTTTTCGGAAACCATGTGTGGCAGGATTGATGAGAATCGAAACATTCTAAAGAAAATATTGTTCACCCGCGAAGCTATATTTAAAAGTGACGGCAGCGTAAATAGGCATAATATGGATTATTATTCTATTGACAATCCACACTGGTTGAAAACAAATGATTACCTGAACCGGTAGTCGCTGTACGTTGGGGAGGAATAATTGGAACAAAAAAGATCGGCCCATATTTCTTCGACGGTGTTTTTACTGGTGCTCAATATTTAACATTTCTGCAAAATCTACTTCCCGTGTTATTGGAAGATGTGGATCTCATTACAAGAAGAGAGACGTGTCTTCAGCAAAACGGTGATCCGGTGCAATATCACAGAGTGGTTCGCCAGTATCGGGATAGATGTTTCCTTAATGGATGGATAGCTCGAGGAGGTTCTCTGGCTTGCCCACCTCGGTCGCCTGACCAGGCGCAGATAGACTATTTCCTTTGGGGATATGTAAGAGAGAAAGTGTATATGGCAAAACCAACAACACCAGAAGACTTCGCGAAGCATTTGGGTCAATTCAAGTCGAATTACTAGATAAGGTCAACCTGTCATTCGAACATCAATTGAGGATGTGTACCGATCAGAATGGTGGTCTATTGTAACATCTGTTACAAGAATGTGCTATGCTGTATCCATTAATCTCACAGTGTCAATTTTTTAACAATTATGCCGTTATACTGAATCAAAAATTGACCATGGTACTAGCCAACTAGATTTTACCAAAACTCTGAACCCGGCCTTAATTCAGAAGTTTATTGTTAAAAGCTTGAGAAATATCCAGAATTCACCAGACAAACCTTATATCAACGGAAAACTTATCGACCGGTAGAAAAATAGTGTTACTGTGAAACTTTTAGTGGCAACTTTTTTTAGAAATATCCATGGCTTTCTTCACAGTGATTTCTCGAATGTGAGCTATTTTACTAATATAAACGTGAATAACTCTGGAATGGAAGGATATAGACCCATAATGATTCATGTAAGCTCTCATTATTTTTGTGCAAGTAAAATAAATATACGGGGTGTCCAGAAACTCTACGAACAAACTTTGCGTAGTGATTCTAGACCCAAAAATAAGAAAAAAAGTTTATATAAACCCAGGTCCGGAAACGCTTCGTTTAGGACTTACAGGGTGTGAAAAAATTTTATTTTCCTCGGTTTTATGGCGATATTTTGCGAACAAATTTGAATACGGTCCTAAAATTTGGAGCACGGGGGTTTTGTGGTCGATAAACTTAAATATTTTATTGATTTTGATGCTGCCTACAGAGGGCGCCATCTACAGTATAGTACTACAGTACAGGTATACTTGGTCGATGCCTCTCAGATCAACCGTTTTCGAGATATTGGTTGATGAACGGTTCAATTTAATTCTCTGTAATCCTTAGCTAATTGGAATTAAAAATCAAAGTAACATATGTTTGCATTTTTATTTTAACTTTGAATTTAAGAACGAAAATGAAAAAATAAATAATAAAACTAACAAAATAAATGTTACAAAAGGTGTTCCACATGATGACCATTTGTTTCGATACATAATCTCACTCGTTTTGATAATGAGCGGGAATTAAATTGAACTGTTCGTCAACCAATATCTCGAAAACGGTTGATCTGAGAGGCATCGACCAAGTATACCTTTTTTGCTTAGAACTGAAAATTGAACAAACTAATTCAAACGGAACGTCAATATACCGGGTGGTAAAAATGTTAAGGTCAATTAACTTTTAGCATACCACTGTAGATGGCACCCTCTGCAGGCAGCATCAAAATCAATAAAATATTTAAGTTTTCGACTACAAATTTCAGGACCATATTCAAATTTGTTCGCAAAATATCGCCATAAAACCGAGAAAAATAAAATTTTTTCACACCCTGTAGGTCCTAAACGAAGCGTTTCCGGACCTGGGTTTATATGAACTTTCTTTCTTATTTTTGGGTCTAGAATCACTACGCAAAGTTTGTCCGTAGAGTTTCTGGACACCCCGTATACAGGGTATTCCATTATAAAAACATAAGTTTGGTGCAACACTCTTAGTAGGACACCCTGTATATATTGAATACAGTGTTAACAAAAAGAAAACAACAACTTCAGTTTTTTAGTGTGTTTATATAAACACAACGAAACTTAAATGTGTGTCAACCTAAATGACGTAGGTCATTGGGTTTAAGTGGTTGCATTAAACAATTCATTCGCAAACAATTTGAATTTTCATTTTAAATTAATTCTACGTCAATATAGGTTATATTTTGTGTATAATTATGAGATTATTAATAACAATTAGTTTTATTATGGTGAACCTTTACGAACAGTCAAGTACAGTTTTATTTGAATTTATGCTGAAGTATCGATTGATTTAATTTGCAAATACTTACTTTTAAAATACTAAATAGTGTATTAATTATTTTCTCTTTCCTTTCCTTGTGTTTTTTCAAGCTATTTTAACCACATCCAAACTTCTATTTTCTTCTCTCTTGTAATTATTTTCAGCATTTTGACATTACATAACAAGTAAAAAACAAAATAACACAACAGTTCAATATACTTATTATTAATTTTTTGGCTTGTATTTTACGGTCTTCCAGTGACATTTTTTACCGAAAATTTTAAACAATTTGAAAACCAAATATGTAAACTTTCACGATTATTACACATAACTAAAATACTTATCTTTTGGGTTTTTTAAATCGTATATTTTTCTATTTATATTTTACATAAATGTAAACTACAGTTATCGTCCTCAGTAAATTGTTATATCTTTAGGTATTACTTGAGATGTCAAAGCAAATTATAAATATCATGAAATATTTCATAAATTTATTTTAACATCTTAAGAAATTCTTAAAGATATTAGGGGAGTGTGGGGGAATTCGAGCCATGTAATGAAACGTTTAAAAGATACGAGTGTATGTTGTAATCATTAATTTTTTTAGACACTAATCCGACTATTAGTTATCTGTCTTTCAGTATTTGCTAACAAACATATTAAAAACTTACTAAAAACTTTCTTTATAAATGTCATTTTCGTTCGCATTACCCCACACATCGGATAATGAGACCCAAAAAGCTCCGTATGTGCAAAGAGAGCCATCACATAATACAAAACCAAATTAAAATAAAATTAAGCTTTTTGAAAACTGAAACATACGAGAAGGTATTCTAGAGATCTAAACAAAAATTGCAAATATAATCCATTGGGTCATCGAAACCCGAACACTCAGAATGGGCCCATTTACTACAGGCTCTGTATCAGTAACATAGCTCTTTATTTTTACCAACATCGTTACATATGATGCATTCATTTTCCTCTTCTGAGTATTCAGAATCATCATCACATATATTCCTTTCATCGACAGATGATTCTCAGTTGTGTTGCCTTGGAACAACTTTCTGGTTGCCTTCTTTATGTTTTTGTTAGATGATTTATTTTTAGTCTGTAATTTAGTATTCTTAATTTTCTTTTGTCTATTTTCGGTCTATTTTCCTTTTGGTTCTTTTTTCCTCTCTTCTCGAAAGCTTTCTTCATGGGAGTACAAGTCAAAACTTCTGAATGTTGCTTATTTCTATTAGTTTTTGCAGGGTTGTTTAATATATGTGGACGAAGACATAAAACATTTAATATATCAGCACAGCTGGTGGATGGCTGTGAAGAATCTGTTGTTTGCGCACCTGGTGATGGTTGGTTGCTGGTATGTTGTAACGTGGTAGTAGGCATTTGCAGCGGCTCCTGAGAAGACGTCAGTGATTGTGAAGTAACTGTAGCTATGGTTTCTGAAAGTAGAATAGGGTTACGATCGTTAATAGTGAGTATGGTAGTGCTGTTATCATGCTCATTCTCATCAAGAGCAATAGAATCTTCATCTGAAAAAACATATGGGTCTGTGGGAAATATTCCTGTTGATTTAAAGCTAGATATTCCATTCTCCACAGATGCTACCTTCGAGTACGCTTTGTTGAAGTGTGAAATTATTTCTCCTACGCGAATACGTCACTTGTTAACACAACAATCCCAATATTACACCAAAGAATATACCAACACTTGTTAACACAACAACCCCAATATTACACCCAACAATATACTAAGCCTTGCTTCAATTTGTGTAGGTAGGTCTGCACCCTTGGGGATGAGGTCGTTTTAAAAATAGCATAGTATGTAAATTAAATGGCGCTGTTTACACAGTTTAATTCAGAGGTGCCTACAGCACCGGCCAAACACTGCCAATTCTCAGCTTCATAAAAAAACCGTTGCAAATTGTATCAATACTTCCACATCAAAAATCGTTTTTTTTTAATAACTCGAAAACGATTAACTTTACAAAAAAATTACAAGAATGCTTTTCGATCAGAAATTTGAATTTCTATCTAAAACCAAAATTTAAAAAAAATCGGGTTCCAAAATCGAGTTTTTTTTAAATATTTCGAAAATGACAACATTTTCGAAAAAATTGCAAAAAACACTTTTTGTAAGAAATTTTATTTCCTATCCAATGGTATTTTTACTTTTTGAATATATTAAGTAGTTCCGGAGATATTTAGGAAAAATCGGTTTTTTAAAGTGACGGTTTTTTGATATCTTGTAAACTGTTTGTTGTGCAGAAAAATTATAGGGACAAAAAATACTCACAATTATATTATTAATCACATATTAAAAGGAAACAATCTAAAAAAATAAAAATTTGCAAAAGGGGTACTTACCCCCCAATTCTACCCCTTTCGCCAAACTCCACTGACCCCAAACGTGTAGTTGACATCTATATGTGTGCCAAATTTCAAGTTGACATGTTAAGTGCTACAAAAGTTACGTAGTACACACACACACACACACATACAAGATTTTTTTTGCTCAAATCTTGTTGTTGGACGTTTTCGAACAGTTTAATGCGATTGAGCAAATAAAAATTTTTTTAGCGATGCAGTACTTCCCATCCGTCAGATGTGAATGTAATTAGTTTAAAATTTAGAAATTTTCTTTTATATAAAATTACTGGACTGTATCAATTACTAATAAAATGTTCCATTTTTCAAACCTGAAAATCATGGTTACACAAACTTAGCCAACTTTTTTTACGACTTTGCACCGCTACTATTATGTGACTTAATTTGGTTTTTTGATTATGGCACTTTTTCTCATTACCTTTTGTCAGTGGAAAGTGTTCTGGAATATTATTTTCAAGGATGTTTAATATTTAACCTATTAAAGATTTAGTTACACTAAAAATAGCATTCACTAATATGCACGATCCTACTATTAATGTAAATGCAGATTGAATCGTATAAAATGTTAAATTAGGTTTCATATTTTTGTAGATTAAACATGAGCCATTCCTAATGGTATTCATCTGAATTAACAATGCATGAATTATATAACTTATTTCGTACATTTGCAGTAAATTTATTTATAGTTGAGACTGGATTCACATCAACAATTGAAATATGGCATTGAAGGAATAATAAAGTAATTTGTAATTGCACATTTTAATTAAAAAAATATATACTTATATATTGTTAGTTGTTACATACACCATTATGTAAATACTGTAACCGAATAAATACACACAGATTCTCAACATAAAACTAAAAAGTAAGGTCAGGTCAAAATGAAATCTATTACAGTATCAGACACACACAAATCTAAATCTAATAACAAGTATATAAATGCATTTGAGGGTTTATTTAGCCCCCTTTCGTATTCCCTATGTTTTTTTCCAAGAGTAATACATTTCCAATGGTTTATTCACTTTCCAATATCTATCATTAACTTGCCCAAGTGTTTGGTTACCATTAAGCTGTACATATTGACCGGTTGAAGGTGAAATGTATATGCAAAAATTTAGCAGATTATGAGTTTGTGAGAGTTGAGAATCTAAATCAATGGTTAAACGCATTGCTAAATATTTATGTAAATGATCTACAGTTGCATTTGCAGTAGTCTTAATGTATCTTATTGAATTTTCTTTTAAAGCTTTTACTAAATGATTATCACCTGCCATTTCAGTTGGATGAGGTTTAAATACTAATTCAATTTCATTCAAAGTTGTTGGTTCAGAAGGTCCTTCACCTTCCGTATCAGTTTGCTCAGTACGTTCGCTTGATTCACTTTCTTCACTTCTTTCAGAAGTCATGTTGCTTTTAGGTCGTTTGCCTAAAGATTTACTTATTGAACTAACACTTGAGGACACTGGACTTGGTGGTTGTGATGGAGTACTTCGACCTGATTGAGGTGCTGGACTTGGTAGTCTAGGATTGTTCGTAGTAGTATTAGGTGCTGTCACTGGAGGAGCTGCCGGTGGAACAACAGCAGGTGGGTTGATATTAGCTGGGGGGTTGGTAGTTGGAGCACTAGGTGTATTCGTAACTGGTGTGACATTTTGCTAAAACCATAAATGTTGAGGTTATGTAGCAAAAAGGTATAATAAATGTACTTACAGAATTTTCCAGATTTTCAGTGTTTGGTCTGGGTTCTCCAGCCTGTTCTCTCTGCTCCTCATTATTCTTTCTTGATCTATTTGGCCTATTTTGACTTTGTAACTTTATTCCTTCTGTAATTGAGTTAACCAAAGCAGCTTGAGAATGGCTTTTATTCAGTTTAGCAAGCACACGTTCTTGATGTGCTTCATATTCATCTCGACTAGGATATATTTTTGAAATTAGTAAATCAAAGTTCGGATCAGGTCTTAGTGATCTTTTTGAAACTAGCTTCTTACGACAAGTAGGACATTCTTTATTGCCAGAACGTAAAGCTGTTATAATACAATCCGAACAGAAACGATGTAAGCATTCTTTGGTAGTCATCGTCTTTTTGAGCATATCTAAACAAATGGGACACATTAACTCACTATGTAAACTTCGAGGAGACACAGCAATTTCAGTGTTATCAACAATTGCATCTTGAGGTGTACGATGTAATTCATATAATGATAATTCCCATGTTTTATTTAAACCTATTTGTTCAGTACTCGTCATTTTGTGTGTAATTGTTGATTAAATTAAAGTTATAAAAGCACAACACGTTTTTTAATACATGAAGTTTGTTTACATCGGTTTTCAGTAATGAAGATTTACATTTTACCAAAACACGCCATCTGTTATGATTAACGGAAACTATAATTAAGTACGTAAAATTAATTTGATAAAAAATGTATTATTAAAAATTACACAGAGACTAATGGTGCATGAGGAGTACGAAAAATAATTGTACAGCGGAAATATGATACGTCATCTCAAAAGTTGGGTTAGAAAATTAATTTTAAGCGGGGAATTTGTGAAATTAGAAATATAAAAATTTGATCCCCCCACCCCCAATGTTATTATCACTATTCAGTTTAGAGCAAAATTTAAAGATACTGTTTTGAGGGTGCAAAATATAAATAATTTTCATTTACAACTTGTCATGTATAAAAATTCATATGTCACAGTGCAATTGTCACTTTGACAGCGCCAAAAGTTACCTACAATTTTTACAGCGACAAATGCACTAGTGGTTTGTTCACTTATTTATTTTTATATGAATGATCGCAGTATCCGTTCCCATATAAATAGTTTGACATTTGTCGATAATTCACTTTATCATTCTGTTATTTTAAGAATGAGTAACTACCCCCATATTGAACTACATTTATGTTTCAAAATTCTTTGTTCGATTAATTTGTCCTTCCGCATTACACTCGAGGTTTGTATTTAATCCGAGTAAGTTTGTGTTATTTCAATTCTAATCCGTTTCCTTTAGAAATTTGAGTCAAAAAACTGTCAACTAAAAAATGCTCCACCTCTGGTGTTGCATTTTTATTAATCGACAATTTTTCTCGTCTAATTACTAGACAACAGATTTTTACTACAAAACACAAATTTACTCGGTAAAATACAAACCTCTGCACAATTATAAGCAAGCACATTAAAAGATATTTTGAAAAAATAAAAAATAATTTATAAAACTATTGTTTGGATACTTCTTTCATTAAACCACCCAGCAAACAAACCCTAACAGAAATATCATTACTTTAGCTAGAACTTGAAATGAAATAATACAAGTGTATTTATTTATTTATTAACGAACTGAAATAATACATTCATATAAGATAATGACATTTAATACCGATTTAGGTAATCTGAAAATTGATTTAGAGAATCTGAAAACCTGAATATTTCACCAATGTGAACAGGCTCAAGTCACAGAATAAAAAATATTCTGTGCTCAAGTGTTATCGAAGTCACCCTTAATATTACGCAACTATTTTAACAAATAATATCATCTTAACAATATCTACAAAACCATAATTTTTTCTTTGGCACAATTTTCAGACTCAGACAATTTAGTTGTACCGTTGTAAGCAAAGGGGTCGTTTTATATTCTCGGACTAGGCACGATGAGAGTAGATTAGAACAACAGAAATTTATTTTTCAATATAAGCCCCTTATTGCTTTTCAATACAAGTATTACATCGTTTCAATAACATCCCATTATAAAAATATTCTTTTGGTTTGCTCGCAAAACGGCTTTCAACAGCCGTTTATTCCCCTTAGTGTTCTTTTGAGATCTGGAAATAAAAATAGTCACTGGCGGCGAAATCTTGACTATAAGGTGGATGATCAATTTCTACAAAGCCACGTTTAGCAACAGCAGCTTTTGAAATTCTTGACTTATGGGCTGGTACATTATCATGAAGCAGCAGAACACTTCGCGTTAGTTTTCCGCGTTTTTTCACTTTAATAACATCTCTGAGGCGATGCATTAAGCTTGCATAATACTCTCCTGTGATTGTACCACCTTTCTTCAAATAATCAATCATTAAAATTCCTTGGCAATCCCAAAAAACAGTCGCCATTATTTAAACTTTCTGAGAGTACTGAAACCCCTAATATACTACTGCATCGACTCTTGTTTCGACTCAGGATCAAAATGATGGACCCAAGTTTCATCTTCGGTGATAAGTCGATTGATAATTAAATCTGGTTCGTCCCCACAAAGCGCCAAAAATTCTTCACACTTCTCCATTCGAGTAAGCATTTGAAGTGGCTTCAGCATTTGTGGAACCCATCTCACACTGACATTTGTCATGCCAAGGTAATCGTGTAAAATTCTGAAAACTGTGGTTTCTGAAACTCCTAATAAAGACGCTAATTGTCGCTTCTTTAATCTTGCATCTTCCAATACCAAACACTTGGTTTTTTCAATAACATCCAAAGTGATCATGCCAACAGGCCGACCTGGACAGGGATCATCATCTAGTTATTCTCAGCCATGATTAAACAATTTTGACCATTCACAAATAGTCAACGTGGAAGGGCAATTATCCCCATATGCAATGAACATTTCTTCATGAATAACTTTTGGAGATTTTCCTTGTTTTGTAAGAAACTTTTATAACAGCTCGATATTCAAGTTTGTCCATTTTGAGACGTTACAACACAAACTGACAGATAGAACTAATAATGCAGCAATTGTTTTGTAAATTGTCAAACACGTTACCACGGCATATGTGATTTACAATCAATAAAGTGAAAAATTACATTAACATTGTAAATTACCTAGTCCGGGAATATAAAAACAACCCCTCGTATATTTATTAACGAACTTAAATAATAGTTACATGCACACAAGAATGACGTTTAATACCAATTTCGGTAATCTAAAAATTGATTTTGAGAATCTAAAAACCTGAATATTTCACCAATATGAACAGGCTCCAGTGTTATCTGAGTCACCCTTAATATTACAACTATTTTGACAAATAATATCACCTTAACAATATCTACATAACCAGAATTTTTTCTTTGGCACAGTTTTCAGACCCACACAGTTTAGATGGTACCGTTTTAAGCAACTTTCACATATTATTGTTTGACTCAGATGCAGTTCATTAAAACATGTTGAGCACATCCAATCTAATTTTCTTTTTTCCTCCAGAACCAATTTTAATTTTTGCCTGCCTGAATCTGTGGAATATTTCCTTATCAAGCCCAAATTTATATGTTCGTCTAATAAGCAATGATCTAAACTTACGTCATCAACATCAATTTTTTTTGTAATTATGTATTTTTTCAAAATCTCTAGTGACTATGCCTTTTAACATTACTAACTCTTTCTCTGTGGTGGTTTTTTTTGAAAAGGATTTTTTTCTTAATGACCTACCATTTTGTTTTGGGAAACCAATAACAGTGCAATCACTTCCTTTTGGACATGCTCTTATTTTTTGAACTTAGGGAATAATAATATTCTTTAAGACACTGCTATTTTCAGGAATGTTCAGATGAGAATTAGTCTCATTGGAATCACTTGAAATGTTTTTTTTTATACATCTTTTGTGAATCTATATTGTATTCACAATTAAGTGTTACACAAGCTGACATTGCTTGCATTACTACTGTGTGTTTCATCTGTCATTTCAAAGTTTTCTTCTAAAATTGGAATTTGGTTTCTTATTCCAGCCAGTTCATCAGTATTTGGAAATTTAAAATAAGTACGGTCATTTAAAAAAAATGTGTTTTACATGTCATGTGGGACATGTGCTTCTAAGTTTTTCTGGTTTCTTGTGACTTCTAAACATGGCTTTCCATTTGCTATCCTTTGATCCCCTCCAACATCTACAAAACCGATTTCCTCAATATGAAACATTTTGTCCTCTAAAATAAGTTGTTTCAATGTTGACAGCTGTTTAAGGGTTGTTTCAAAATTTCACTAGCGTGATCAGAAATCATGCTACCAATACCCATGTCTTGAAATATCAAAAATGGTAACATTATCCTTATGTGACTCATTCTCTATACAGTTTATAAAAATTCTTTGGTTATTTTGCATGTATTGAAGTGTACATCTATTATTACATAGATGAGAATCAAATAAGTCTAATCCATGTGCAGAGTAAATGCAAAAGATATATGGAGAAAAGTAGAATCAAAGTCCATCATCATGATGTTATTCTTTTTTCATTTTAAACGGATAATAATTACCTGAAAAACAACATCATTGATACAAAAACACTACATGTACAACTGTCAGTGGTGGTTTTATATGCCTTGGACCCATAGTGGATTGAATAGCACTGTTCAGAATCTGACTTAATTTTGGATACTGGTGTGATGTTTTGCAATTCTTTAAGAACAAAACCAAATGCATAATTGGTCAATAGATCTTGGTACTGATGTTCTGGTGTTGTGACTTGGAATTTCCTTCGAGAAACTTTAAAATATTGATAGGCAGTAACATATGGTCTCTTTCTTCTACCATGCCTTGGTATAAAATGAAAAAATTCGTGACAAAATAAACTAGTGAAGAATTCTTACTGACAACCTGTTTGATTTTGTTGTTAACACTCTCAAGTCTAGTATTGGTTGTATTATTAAAGCTTGAATATAGGAATTTTCAATTCAAAGTCCATTCATCTTTAATGCTGTGGCAGTTACTGTTTTAGTAATCTACAACTGTTGGAGGTAAATTTACTGTAATTTGTTGATGTAATGAATCATATTCTTCATCGTCTTTACTATAAATAATTTTTTGGAAAAGTTCTTTTGCCTGATCTATTGTCCAGGTGAAATGCCTAACTTTTCACAAGTTAGGTAAGTCTTTAAAGAATGAAATTTACAAATGCCAATATGGGAATTTTCGAAACATTCTTTAATAAGATGTCTTTCTAATAAATCTTTGTCTCCCATAATAATTTTATTTTTTATCCAAGTACAATTATTTTTCTTAAACACTTCTAAAAACCATCTGAGACTATCTTTGTCTTCAGATACAAGAATAGCAACTGCTACTATTTCAGACTGCCCATTGCTATCTTCCACTAGCATAAGATATACATGTCCGAATATTTAACAATTTATATGTGACATCAATTGCAGTAAATGCTGGGTATCCTTCAAATGACTGTCGCATTTCACTTGTTCGAAAGAAAAGACCCTTGAATATATCTCTCTCAACAAGAATTTCACACTCAGCACCTAGAAAATTACAATACAAATACACAAATGTTATGTAAAAAACACGATTTTTGAAACTTACCAAATGTAGTTTTGAGGTGGTCAACAACAGTTGCCAAACCACTTTCTCTGCATTTTTTTTTCATACGCAATATTTCTTAAATCTTTCAACAAAACTACTTTATCACATGTAGATTCAATTACATGTGTTATCTTCTTATTACCTCCAACTTTTAGAAACTGCTCTACTTTTGCTCTTTCTTCAATACTCAATTTTCTGTTTTGAGGCAAAACAGAATTACCTACTTATATTTCAGAAATTACTAAGGTCAAAATGTTTTTAATACATTGTAATGTAAACTGTAATATTTTTATATCTGCGCTGTATTCATTTCTGTAAAAATTTTTATGCAACAAAAAAAATTTTTTTCTTTGGAATCACCGTGAGCATTTTAATACTCATTATGATACAAATTAAAGGAATTTCAATAAAACAGCAGCCTGATAGCCCCAATCATACCTAATCTACATTTCAATGTTTTCCTTCAGTAAAAAAACATTTACGAATATTAACAATTCCAAAAAACATAGGAAATGTATCTTTAAATTGAGACAATTTAGCTCGAATTTCTGATATTTTCAAACATCCACTTTGGAATGTTTTTAACACCATGAATGCAAAAATGATGAACTTGATATGATAAAGATGCATATATAAAGCGTTTGACACCTTTTTTTCGAGCATTCTCTAGGCTAATCGTTAACAGTTTATAAAAGACTGCGTTGGTTTTCGTTTGGATTTTTTTTACCATTTTCACCACAAAAAAACCATACGAACATAACCACACTTTTCTGATATTTCTAATTTCGCCACTCATTATAGAATAGTATAACAAATTCCCCGCTTAAAATTCGGTTGGGTTCCTAACCCAACTTTTGAGATGACGTATCATATTTCTGCTGTACAATTAATTTTCGTACTCCCGATGTACCATTAGTCACGGCGTAAAAATTATGCCTACGTTTTTTTTTATAAAGATTGATATGTATGTTATTCTCATAATTGTATAAAGATAACTATAATTGAAGTAAATAAGAGAATGTACTAGGTGAGTTAAATGTAACTATTATCGTAGACTGAATCCTTCATCAACCATTGCATAACGATTCAACGCTACTATATAACACACAGATACAGGAGGGGTTCAAATAAATAGTGAAATAGAGAAGAGATTCGATCAACTTAATGCATTTGTAGTCACGTTTATGTTTTTCGTACGAAATTCAACCAACCAGAACGTACAGTTTAGTTAGTTCCTCTGTGTATTTCACCTAGAATTCACGTTACCATGGTAACACTGATCTGAGCTCGTCGCATTAGCCGTTTATAACAAAACTAGCGTGGAGCTTCGCTCCGTATTATGGCCAGCACACATCTCAATAACCGTTCACGATATTTATTTAAAGGTAAAATTTTTCTTATAAAAAAATATAAAACATAAGGGATACCCTATTTAAAAATATAAATTTTGAAAATTTCAAAATTCGGGAAAATCAAAATCATGAATGAATCGAATATGCCTGTTTTATTGGTCTAAAACCTTCCTCGCATTATTGCCTTTCTAATGAAACCTTTTTGAGCAGATCGGTTGGATGGTTTCAAAGTTTATAACGGACATAGGTAGAAACAATTATTGTGTTTTATAGATATAGATTGAAAATTTAAAAAAACCCCAACACAAACAACCACTAGAAACTAATAGTATATTATATAACAAGGGATTGAGGTGACTCATTTAATCCCGCGAATAGAGTTTGTTGGTCGAGGGCTTTAGCCTGAGACCAACAACTATTCAAGGGATTAAGGAACTTCAATCCCGTGGTATGTACATTATTTTATGTACTTCGTGGAGTAACAATAGAAATAATTATATTACTTTCTGATTAAAATATTACATCCATACTAAATTTAAATTATTAGAAAAGTCATTTTGACAAACAAGCTATACACTATTCAAGGCTAATGAAATTTATGAAATATTTTTAAAATCCCAGATGTTTCAATGCCATAACAAGATTAAATTATTTTTTAATCCCTAGAGGTTAAAAGAAACACTTCAGTCCCCGAAATGGGGGAACCAAATAGTACTTTTGATCCACGAAGTGCAAAAACAAATTTTCTTGAATCAGAGCTAAGAAGAGACTCGATCAAGTCACCTTTCTAACAAACCAAAAATCAAAACCTCCAATCAACCTTCATCAACTATAAAATAGCTGATGATCTACAAACGTCTGAATATACGAGGATATATTGACAAATAGTTAGCCTAGACCGGTTCCGTGGATAAAGAAAATATTGCTTTACCATAGCAACGAAGAAACCTTATTAGAAGTGTCAGTGTTAAGTTTCACGTCAAAAAGACAAATCAGAGTTGCGCAATAAAATTTGAAAAAAAGGATGTCGGCCGAAATTGTGAAAATTGAAAAATTGGAGTACCGAGCCATCATCAGGTACTATGCTAATACCCTTGGCGATCAATGTCCTTTGTATACGGCCGTGAAAAATTGGATTTCAAGCTTCAAAAGAGTTAAATATTCCATTGAAGATGAAGAACCCCCGTAAATATTGATGCAGTTCATGACATGATTTTATCACACCGTCGAATTGGGCAAAACCAAAGATCTGAGGCACTCAATATTTCATATGAACGCGTCCATCATATAGTGACGCCGATTTGGACATGAGAAAATTTCGGCAAAATGGATCCCCAAATGTCTATCTAGGAGAAACAGGAGAGCAAAAACTATTTTCTTATAATCTTTTTATTTTACCAATCCAAATTACAGGTTCAAGTTTACACAATTTTAAGGACCATTTTAACGGCAAATGATGAACATGTTATGTTAAATAATTTCACTGATCAAACATCCACTGATTCCGAAACTGTTTTGTTTTCAAAATATTTTAAACCAAAACGTTTCTGCATGGGCCTACTGCTTTATAATGTATAGTGGACTAAATAGAAATATAGACGTGGAAGGTATGCACAAAACAATCAAATACATATACATATTTTAATGGGAAACAAACACGTGGATTGTATAAATGTATCCATACTTTAATGAAATTTAATAGAGACAAATTATTTTATAGAATTATTACACTACATAAAGGGAAACTAAGTAGTAAAATTTCAAATCTTCGTCTGCGTCATAAACATAGTATCCAACTATGAGTGTCTTGTTTCCAAATTGGAGGACAGTTACTTCAGCTACAAGCAATCAAGTTTATATAATAATAATGTGATTTGTAATTGTCTTTTAGTATATCAGGAATGTAAAAGTCGCATACATCAGTTTTCATGCTCCTGTCTAGACTGCGATAAAATGGAATATGTGTAAGCATGTTCACTTATTATGTAGATATCTTAAAGTGGGTTCAGAACAAATGTACATTGATATAAAATCCACTCTTGCTGCAGTTAATCAAAGCATTCCATGTTTAGAAGAAGCTAATAAAGTTTCACTAAATAAAAAAATTATAACACAGAGGCGGTTTTATAGCACAAAGAAAATAAAGAAACAGGAAACTAGATTTATAAAACCCTTAATGCTAATGATATTGTTATCAACTAATTGAATATCAAAGATCAGTAATACCATTATTGAATATTAATTAGGAGTTAGATAGATAATTTGTGGTAAATTAATTTCTTGTGTATATATAACTCATATTTTCTATTTCATTGAACTTAAGGATTAATTACATGGGTATGCACATGATACAATAAACAGTATCATGGCGTATGCAAATATATACTATCTACTGGGTAACTACACCATATAATTATTTAAGTCGGATTAGGTACAGTGAGAACGTACTGGTAAGTACAGAGTGATCAACCTTAAGTGTATACCACGTGATCAAAATATTTAAGTTTGTACCACTGCTAGGTTGGTAAGAAGCTGTATTGCTCTAGCTACTCTAGAGCATGGTTCGAGTAAAAACTACGATCAGTTTCAAATCTGTATGAAGGTCATTAACTTATACATATTATAAAATATTATCTTAATTTAAATAATGACTATTTTGTATTTGATGAGACTGCATCCCTATAAAATACAACAAAATAAATAAAATATTATTTAATGATTGCATTACAAAATAATGAATCTTAAGTATTTAAATGTTATAATTTCATTATAATTAAATAAAATTTACAGTACGTGTTTGAAAACGGCATGACGATTAAATTCGATATCACAATATGAAATTCAGAATATAATATTTGTCTTGATATAGACAGTTTGTAAATAACTCAAGAAAATACAAAAGTGAAAAACGAAGGTATAATATGACATAAACTAACATAAACTAAAACGACTAAAACCACACTAAAAATCCAAAGCAGCCAACTGCAAAACACAACAATATTAACAACTAGGGATTTTTGTCATACTACTACTACAGTACACTTGAGATTGACCACGTTGTACTACCGCGCTCAAAAAATTTTGGTACAGCTTGTTATTGTAGACACTTCCAAAATTCAAATTTTGATGTAGACACGTTTTTGTATGTAATCGGATCGATTTTCAAGTAGGGGTTAAGCATTTGTCAAACTGGCAAATTTGAAAGATTAACATTGCACTGTATACTACAGTTCAATGTTTGTGTAGACATAGATATCTTAATAACTAGATAGCCAGAGCGCGTTTAAAATACAAGACAAATTAAACATTTCAATAAGGTCGAAAATGGTCGAAAATTTACAACTTGGGGGTATTGGGACATACGCAGTCGTATCATTAGAATTGCAAAGTTCTATTTTTGATATCAATTGAAATTGTCAGAAAGCGTTTCTCTAACCTCGGTTTTCGCGCTTTTCGAGTTTACATTAATAGAAGTGAGGTATGAGAAGCTGCATAGTGCCTTTCTGTCAAAACGAGCAAAAAGATTTCTATGATTAAAGACTCTTAGAAACTGTGACTTTTTGATATTTCATGGTCTTAGCTTGCTAACGCAATCGATTATGTGCCGTCATTATTTAGTAATGTGTAAATAGTCAATAAAAAATTTAAATAAAAGATTAATTTTTTCTTACTTTTGAATGTGATCACACTATCTTAACTCCATACTTTCCTTCAATATTTATTGACATCGTTGCATGTGTATGCAAGAAATGATGATCTTTATTCATTATTCACTATTGTATGCTTTAGATGAATATATACAGATTTATCTTAAAAAACAATAGGTACATCACAATGTAGAAGCACTTATGAAATTTTATGTAAACTATTGTTATGCAGCTTTAGTTGATTAAAAGTTAAATACAATGATAGTTTTTGGAAAATTGTAGTATGTGTTCATTATTGCTTTATAAAATGACATGTGAGTGGTTCCATATGAATAGAACTGATTTGGTGATATACAATCTGAAATAAAAGGTTTCTATTCTGAAATTAGAATGCAATGCAAAAGTGATATGGTTAAATAAGTTCTTTTTTTTCGTTATAATGTTTTAATGATGTTCTATCAAAGCGTACATTGAAAGATGTCAGCAGCTTGTACAGTAAAAATTATGTAAGTGACTTAGTTGTGCTAAATATGTTGAACGTACGCATTTATAATAATAATAAACTGTGCAGTAATACATGTAATTTGTTTTCACCAACATTATTTAACAAATATACAATAAATCGATTTCTGATTAATGACAAATTGATTTTAAAAATTCATGTAGGTAAATGTTTGAATGTCATTGTAAAGGTTCACAATCTAAATCATCAGATGAAAATGACAAATCAGATTTGTCATAGTAATTATTAACATTTATTATCAGTTTGGTAGCATAATCCAATATCACTTCTTTCTTAAAATATTCACTCTCCACTTTTTCACACGCTGTCTTCCAGTTCTCAGCTCTAATTTTTTCAAATTCTTCATTTGCCAACTGCCTCACATTTTCCTCAACGACTTAAAAGAACTACAATAATACCTTTGAGGAAAGTGCTTCATACTCAAAAAGCTGATCATGTTCGGCCAGTAAATACATCTCCAGCAATGGCAAAGATACTGGAAAAGGTAGTGTACTTGCAGTTATTAGAGTATATAGAAGATAACGACATACTTACAAAGTTTCAGCCAGGTTTTCGAAAAAATTATAGTTGTGAAGCCACATTTCACAATAGGTAAACTGTAAAATTATGGAATAACTGGTACCGTTTTGCGATGGTTGGAAAATTATTTATCGAAGAACGTCAATAAAGCTTAATACTGATAAGACCAAAGCAATGGTACTAGGGAGGAAAAGACAAACGACACAATGGAAAGCGGAAGGATTTGCTATAAAAATCGAAAAGAAAGAAATAGTGTAGTTGTTTAAATATCTAGGCATAATGGTAGATGATCAGTTAAATTTAGTGAACATATGGAATATACTTGCAAAAAAATATCTAAAAAACTGGGGGTGTTGAATAGTGCAGTGATTATTTAAGTAAATGGGCAAGACAAACTAATTGTATAATTTTACCACATTTCCATTATGCTGGTACAGTACTTTACTTAGCAAGGAAAGGTGATAAGAACAGTTTACAGTTATTACAAAATCGTGCAATGAGAATTATCTTGAAATGTGGTAGATATACAAGTAGGTATAGATATTATGTTAAAATCATTAAACTGGATGAAAATTGGGGGCTTCTTGGAGATGATGGCTTTAACTTTCGTACATAAAATTAAATGCGGGATAATGCCATCATATCTCAAAAATTTCATGCAAACATTTAATGAAATTCATGTATATGATACCAGAAACAAACAACATTTTTTGATGCAGCATTAAAAGTATAAAAAACATCAAAATTCTATATTTTTTACAGCGTTGTTAGAATATAAGTTACCAAATTAGTAAAAAATTGTAAAACCTAAATAAATTGAAAGTACAACTAAAAGAAATATATATGTATAGAATAGTCTATAAAGTACTAATAAAATTAAATTAAAATTAAAAAAATATATGTATAGAATAGTCTAAAGCAGTAATGTAGTTGAAGTTTATATAGCGGATGCTAAATAAAGTTGTCATTAGTATTATTACTCCATTTTAAACGACATTTCTCGCTGCTATCTGATTTTTGACAATTCCCCATATTTTTTCAATGGGATTTAATTCAGGGTGGTACAGAGGGAGACAAAGGACAACACGATCATTTTCAACTAGAAGCTTGTCTAGAATGTTTTATTTTATGGTTTGTGCTCTTTAATTTTCTTGTACAGCTCAACGTTCAATGTAGTCGCCTCATAAATTATTCCTCTTTCAGAAAGTCAAGCTGATATGGGTACAGCTTCTGTACTTATTATATGATGCATTGTTAATCACAAATATTGAATTTTTAGGGAAGTTTGGTATTACTTTTTCTTTTACCCATTTAATATAATTTGTGTGGTTCATGTCATCATGATAGTTTGCTGTACTGACAAACATTAAAAGAGCATTAGAAATGAAGCCTTGTTTTCCTTCACAATGAACAATAATTAATCATTGGCCTTTGGTAACAGGAGCTTTCAAACAACGGTTTCTTCCATCGTCCCATGTTTTCAGTACAGTATGGCTACTGTATAAGTTTGTATATGTCTTTAATTTAAGAAGAAACTCGATTCGTTTAGTTCTAATGGCCATTTTTTCAACTAATACTTTTCTATTATCCTCGGTCTTTTTTCAACGAAATTCGAGCTTTTTTAACACTATCCAAAATATGGTTTTCTTTCCATAGATTTGAATACCAGCACTTGTTACTTCCTGTAAAACCTTATTTATGGTCGGAGTACATTTTTTGGTATTGATAAATGAGTAGCTGTATCTTCAGCAACACGTTTTTGTAACTGGGATAATGGCATTGTCATCATTCCTTCTTTTTCGTTTTTCATAAATTCGTAAATATTGTAGATAATTCGCCGCCCTTGACTATAACCTTTCGGTTATTCGTTTTCAACCTGACAACAAAATTAATACATTATTGCCTATTTCAAACCACTCACGTCAATACAACCAAAAGATTATTAAACGCTCATCATAAACAGTTTTTAGTCTCTCAACCGTAAATTATTCTCATAACCAAATTGACGTTACACAAGCAAAATTTGTTTTGATAGTATATTACTTTACATGGGAAGTAAGTATGCAAGTGTACGCGAGAGATTTAACAAAGCCAGGTAGTGTAAATCCGCACTTCCTGTGTAAAGTACATTATTTTTGTCATTATCAACACGTTATATTGTCTATTAACAATTATTTTATGATTTTATTACAAACATTCATTAAGAGAATCTCATATCATTGTAGCAAAATTAAGTAGGTAGTGGTCTTTGCATTGGCACTATAGTAACCGATTGCCATTTGATGAAAAACATTTTTTACTTAACCTGTCCAATAATGCGCAAATCTCTGAAGATATGACTGCTAATAGATTTTTAAGTATAAACAATTGTACAGATTGTACGTTTACAATTAATATTAATAAATAATTAAGTTAATCTTATGGTGATAGCCTCTTTTTAACATTTACTTCGCTAGGGAAATAACATATCGCTGTTGTCATGCCAACTTTTAAAGATTGTGTAAATTTAAGCTACTTCCCTAGAACGACATATTGCAAGAGCTACTTACTTGATTGATGGTGGAAAACAGTTATTTGTATTACAAGTCCAGAAAATGGGTATTTGCGAGTACAAGTAAACTTTGCAGGCAGAATCGAAGTCGAGGCTTGCGAATTTATGAGTACTCGCAAACCAATTTATGGTAGAGAGTGATACAAGATTTTTGTGCCGACGTCAACAATTATTAAAATCAATAAACAAAATTGTTGTACTTTTTAAAATTTCATTCCTGAGATTCATTACTCAAATTTTGTAGGTACCTTACCAGTTTTTTGACTTCATAATAATGAATAGATGTAATTTGTAGTTTATAAGGAACTATAAATACGGACATAATAGCGGATGCGAGTAGAACAGGGGCACCTTGGCCGCCATTTGGTTTTTTGTGACATCACAAGCCTCGCCCATTTTTGACCTTGGGAATTCCCCAAGGCCTGCCATGTGGCTGACCTCGATTTGACCTTGGGAATTTCTGATGACGTAATTCGGGAAAGAGAAATTTCCGATGACCTCGTCTTTGAAAAAGTGGTTGACCTTGAGATAGTGGTTAACCTTGAGAAAGTTGTTTATCTTAAGAAAGTTGTTTACCTTGAGAAAGTGGTTGACCTTGAGGTAATAGCTGACCTTGGGCAGGGATTTGCGCGGGAAATTTGAAATTGTTTTAATAAGAAGGAGGTTCTTGTAAGACAAGTGTAGGAGCTATTTCTTAGATCTGTTTTGGTTTGTCTGTGGTGGCATCTAGTGTTGTATGGACTAATGAATGTTTTCTGTAACCTTGAGAAAGTTGTTTACCTTGAGAAAGTTGTTTACCTTGAGAAACTGGTTTACCTTGAAAAACAGGTTTACGTTGAGAAAGTTGTCTGCCTTGAGAAACAGGTTAGCCTTGGGTAGCTTAACCTACTAGGCGGGAAATTTGAATAAGGGGGCCTTAATGCTAACTTGTAAGACAGGTGTGGTGCTGCGCAACTTGTTCTAGAAGCTTCGCCTCCTTATCCAACAGCTCACTTTCGAGGCTTTGCTCCCTGGGCCATTTGGAGGGAAATTTGAATTTGTATTTAAGTCTTTACATTCTGATTGCGAGAAATTTGAACTTGCATTCTAATAAGGGGGGTCTAACAGTAACTTGTAAGACAGATATAGGGCTTAGCAACATACTCTCAGGCTTTCGCCCCCTTGACCAAAAATTTGAAATTGTTTGGGGCGCCATCCATGAGGGGGGAAACTTGAATTTGTATTCTAATAAGCGGGGCTCTATTGATAACTTATAAGACAGGTATATGGTTGCACAACTTGCTGTCGGGTCTTTGTCCCCTGGCCCCCTTGGCGGGAAATTTGAATTTGTATTTAAGTCTACATTCTGATTGCTTATTGCGAGAAATTTGAACTTGTACTCTAATAAGGGGACCTAATGCTAACTTATAATACAGACATAGGGGTTCGCAACTTGCTTTCGGGTCTTAGCCCCCAGGTCCCTTGGTGGGAAATTTGAATTTGTATTTAAGTCTTTACATTCTGATTGTTTATTGGGAGAAATTTGAACTTGCATTCCAATAAGGGGGCCTAATGGTAACTTATAAAACAAGTATAAGACTTCGCAACTTGCTTTCGGGTCTTCACCCCTTGGCGGAAAATTTGAATTTGTATTCTAATAAGAGGGCCCCAATGCTAACTTGGAAGATAGGTGTATGGCTTCGTAACTTACTCTCGGGGCTTCGTCACCTTGTCCTGGCCGCTAGGTGTGAAAGCTGAATTTGTATTAAGTCTCTGCAGGTTAAGGCGATAAATTTAAATCTGCATCCTAATAAGGTGACCCCCTTGGCGGAAAATCTGAATTTGTATTTAAGTCTCTGCATTCCGTTTGGTTATGGCGGGGAAATTGAATATGTATTCTAATAAGGGGCGCCTAATGGTAACTTGTAAGACAGCTGTAGGGCTTCACAAGTTGCTCTCGGGGCTTAGTCCCTTGCCACATTTTTGTTTTCAATGTTTTATTAAATGTTTCAGTCTCTACATTCTGATTGTTTATTGCGAGAAATTTGAACTTGTATTCTAATAAGGGGGCCTAATGCAAACTTATAAGACAGGTATAGGGTTTCGCAACTTGCTTTCGAGCATTCGCACACCTGGAGGAAAATTTTAAATCTGTTTAAGTCTTTGCAGGTTATAGTGGGAAATTTAAATTTGTCTTTTAATAAGTGGGCCCTAATGCTAACTCATAAGACAGGTGTAGGGCTTCGGAACTTGCTTTTGGGGCTTTGCTCTCCGTTGTCATGGCCCCCTTGGCGGTAAATTTTAACTTGTACTTAATTCTCTACATACAATGCTTATCATTACCATTAGACCGCCATAATAATAATATCATGCAAATTCAGAAATACTCCGGTAAAAAGTGCCTTAGATTTATAAACTATCTTGAACGCATTATTTAGTTTTGAAAACGATCAAGCACGCAGTGGTAAATAAACAAGCTGACTTTCATTTACAATTTTGATAATACACAAACGTTTTGAAATTTCATTTCGTAAGGAAATTTACAAGTTTGACAATACACAAGCGTTTTTCAAGCTAACACCGATTTCATTTCGTAAGGCCTCTATGGGTCGCTGTTTTATCTTAACCACGCTCATCATTATCATTAGACAACCATAATGACAATACTAGCCCTCAAATTAACATGTACACTATTGTCGAGTTTTGCATATAGTGATAAAAATACGTTTGTCGTAGTCTATTCAAAACATCCGCCTCGATGTCGACAACTGCGAAAATACAAATATAGGAGGCGTGAATTCAAAATTAATTTACATTTGGGCGAGTTTTGGAAGAAGATGATTATTCGAATAAGGTGGACAAGCACTCATCTTTGATTCCCTATAGGCCGTTTTTCCAAAGTACTCCACAATTCGAAAAATCCACCTCGATGTCGGCAATTGCGCGTGTACAAATATAGAAAGCGTCAACTCAAAATTAATGGTGGGTGCTTGTACCACCTTGCTCGAATAGACCTCCTTTTCTAAAACTCGCTCAAATTTTGTAAATTAATTTTGAATTCACCCATTCTATATTTGTATATACACGCAATTGCCGATATAGAGGTAGATGTTTCGAGTTGACTACGACATATTACATATGACATGAAATAAAGGCGTTGATATATTTAAAATATCTGGTGTGGAGCACCACACGACCTTCCAACCTACAAAATAAAAGAACCGTCCATAGATAAGTGCGTAGACAACATTGTTTATGGATAAGGGAAGGGGCAAACCGTCCTAAAATGTGCATTAGGTACAATGTAGTTTTTGAATGCTTAAATATGTTTGAACAATGTAAATAGTTAATACACGTCTAATGCTTCTAGAATCACCAACAAACAAGGCACACTCTAAAGGTAATCTTTTCTTTTAAATAGGGCTTTCCCGTTTACTAATAATAATGTATAATGCGATTCTATCACGTCGACTATTTGGACCTCGATCGTGTCAAAGCCAACTAAATTGTTAATGAATACCGAATAATGTTTTCAACTATATAGTTCATTATCAAACCTATTCCAAGTTGTCAAACTGTACAGTATTGAACTATAAATTTGCGAAAAAGATTCCTTAGAGAACATACAATAATGTGGTTGTAGTAGTGTCAGCGAATGGAGTTCAACGTACAAAAAATCTATGATTGTAAAGAACTTGCTTCATTGTACTCTGTGCGGCCATATAACGCTTCTTGTACCACAATAGGTAATAGATATTTTGCATTGTTGTTACTTACGGGACTGACCGGTAGCTGTCCGTTACCTACCCTGCAATTCATGCTTCTACTTTTCTCTATATTTGATGTAGTGAACACGACCTGTGATCTCTTATTCGACCATGTGCTTCTACAGCCTAAGGTAGTAACAACACCATTTCATTTAAGCAAAATTTTTACGTTTAATAATCTATTCGTTTGAAATTATGAGGTAACATTATGATAATTGGCTACATTACAGTTCTTACCAATGATCCTACTGCTACATTTGTGATATAAGTAGAATGGGTGAACTTATCCCCCACCAGCTTTACTAGGATAACGTCACAATTAAAAGGGATGGAGGTGGGTGTGAGGTGAGTCACGTGACCCCACCATTCCCCCCACTCTTACATTTGCAAATTTACTCGTACTCGCAAACCACGTTATGCCAGAGTGATACACAAGATTTGTTGTGCCGACGTCAACAATTGTTATTAAAACCAAAGAACAAAATTGATGTACTTTTTAAAATTTGGTACCTGTTGAAATTAAGTTGGCAATACTGACAACTGACAGTAACCACTATAACCTAAAAACACAATTGCGAAATTATTTATTACTCGAATTTAGTAGGTATTTTAGAATAATTTATAGATGTAATTTGTAGTTTATAAGGAATTAATACGTAATACGTAATTAAGGTTTGTTATGTCAAATGTCCAATATTTTATCAGTTCTGTCACTACAACGAATACCAACTGCAATTTATAAGCCGGAAAACGCATAATTTCCGGACACATTAGCGGTCTGTATATACCCTATTACACAACGAACGCACAAAAAATACATTTTTATTTTGGAGCGAGAGCTTGATTATTGACATGTTTAACTAAAATAGATATGCTTCATTTAGAAATATTTTTGCGTAAACACAAAATAATTTTATAACAAACCAGTCATTTATTTTAAATGATTAATATAAACGCGATAAACTTGCATTGTGTTTAATACATGTACCTACTTAAATATCTTAACAAAAAAGTAAGGTTAGGTACGCTTTTTAAAAGTGCCAACAGTTCCATACAACACTTCTTGCACTTTAGGAGATTAATGTCATTTATAAGTACGTAAGTTTTGCCCAACGGAAACGGAAAATAAATTCTATTAAATTAATACCGGTTACTACATACAATTTGCGGTATTGTTTTTCTAATTATCTGTTGATTTCGCTTTTAAAAACATTTTATCAACACCGCAACCGCAACATACCTAGGTATACAGTGATAAATAATCGTAATCCGTACATACAAAAATAATGTAATAAAGTCTACAAACATTGCATTTATTATTTGGAAAAATTAATGCATATGATATTGTTCTAAATATACAACAAAATTATTTAAAATTTTTGAAAGAATTCTACAGCATTCTTGCTTAACATATAACAATTTGTAGTTATTTTCATTAATACTTAGGAACGGATTTGTGTTAAAATCATCTATTTCATCAATCTGATCTTCAAAGGTATCATTCATTATTCTTGTTTCTTTCAAAAATAGATCAGCTTTGCACCATAACAAAAAAACTTTTAACAAATCACCTCGTCGTACTTCAAGTAGATATTTATGAAAAACATTTCTTGAATCTGTGTTTTCTAAAACGTTTTTTATACGGTCACTTAAATGATCAATCTCTTTTCTAGAGAACGTTTTTGGATTACATTGTTGAAGACAGGAATACGCCATTAAAACCTGAAATTAAATATTGTTTTTAAAAATTTTGACAATTTAATACAAAGATGGTGTGTGCTATTTTACAAAAGTGTACATGCACAGCATACTTGTGATTTTACAAATAAAAAATTTAAATACCATTGTTCTCGGATGCTTTCTAAACGAAAATGTGAAAAGATTAGTAATTTTTTTGTTAGTTACTAATAAATATTGATTTAACAAATATTTTCTAAAACAAGGTTTTTTTCTATTGAAAAAGTGGTTATTTTTGCGTTCGCTTTTCAAAAGAATGTGGGGTTATAAAAATAGGCTTGACATTTATATTCAACCCTTCAAATCAATTTTCTAAAAATATTCGAATTACTCATCAATTCTACGGAAATCCATAAATTCTAAATAATCACACGGAACCTTTTTACACCATCGCCATATTTAAATTATCACGTTAAACAAAAACATACCTACCTTTGTTAACCTACACATGCGATACTTACATTAATAACACATTTAGAAGTTAAATTCGGCGAACTGAATTTGAAAATAGAAGTTGAAAATGCTAATATAGGCACTACCTTGTTTTCTTGGTTATAAAAATTATTGAATTTCTTCTGAAACGACGTCGCGCCGTCGCGAAACGCATTTTAGTGTTAGTTCTCCAAATTGACGCGCGTGCGTTTCTTTTGATTATTTTTGGCACGTGGGAACGTTCTTGAGAAATGCTACTAAACGTTAATGACTGTGAGAAACACCTGGCCCTTTATTGTTCGATGTCGATGACGCTTGACAAACAAGTATTAGGTACACTTATACAGGATTCTAATGATAAATTTTTTATCTTTATAACAATAAGATTAGTTTATTGTTTTATACAAAGGGTAGATATTAGATTAATAAGTTATTTAAAAAACGCTAAACGTATAAATCAACAAGATAGTATAAACAATAAGCGTAGAACACAAACTTGAAGAACAGCTAATAAAAGAGATACAATTTGTTGTATAACGTGCCACGAATTTGTACTGTGTAGTCATAAATGGTGGCCATTTATGACTACACGGTACAAATTCGTAAATTTGAATATGTCAACTAGGTGATTACCTAATTCATTTTTTCGTAACATACTTTATTTACTGGTTTGGTTATTGACGTTATCAATAAATTGGTAAATTTGAATATATCAACTGCCTAATTAATTCTTTCGTAACATATTCTGTTTATTAAATAATTACCTATACATATAATTCGGTTTAGGACAACCATGCAGAAAGGTTCCAGCACATTTATTATACCCACAGCACATTACCTACTTCAATAAAAATAGTTATTTGTTTCATTAGTAGAGAGTACTAATGAAACATAAAATTTTTTCTTCAACCACTTTTATGGTTATAGACATTTATTTGCAGTTCACCACGTTTTTGGAAATCCCTTATTTATATCGCTATCAGTATCAGACGATGCTATTTTATACAAAATGAGAATAATTTTACTTTTTAGTGAAAAAAATTACCGTGTAGTTTTTAATTAATATTCATTGGATTTTACCGCTACAAATTTAATTCAAATGTGACAGATGTTAAGTGAAATAATGTGAAGATAGATGGTGTCACCGGCGACAGCAAACATCGATTTGTGTTCTGTTATATTCTAGTGGGTAGAGTAGACTTAGTCATCGTATTAGTCTGTATCTTAGCAGGTAACTAGGAGAGAGCGGGTTGACAGATTGTATTGTCAATATATTTTTACGTGTTGTAAAATAAACAAATAGAAAATACTTATAGAATTATTGCATACATTATAGTGGCGACGAGCCACTGTAATGAGTGAGTTTCTATGTACTTCATGCAAAGCCTCTACAGCTCATACACATTTAAGACAACAATTTATCAGTGGATTACGTAATCTAGCTTGGGTAGAAAAACTTATTCAACTGAAAGCTCCTAATACATTTATTGACTGTGTAAATACCATTCTTGCAAGTGAATCAGCACAAAAAGATGCTAAAGAAATTTTTACATCACAAATCTCTGAAGAAAATACACAACAAAATCAAGTTAAACTGCCTACAAAAATTAATATTCGTAATTCAAATGCTTACAGTAACCCTACCGTTAAAAATCGCATTTGTTATCGTTGTGGTGATAAATATCATTTAGCATCATCATGTAAATATATTACAGCAAATGTACTTTCTGTAATAAGTTAATACATCTTGCCAAGGTTTGCATGACAAAATCTAAAATAAATATGCAAAATACAAGAAATCAAACCAGTTGGAAGGTGAAGCTAATAATCCAAGTACAAGTATAATTTTATCTACAGAGGAGAGAGCAGAAAGTGCATTTATTATATTGTTAATACAAGCTATCGAATATTACAAAGATTGAAAATGTCATGCAATTATGCAAAATCTAATTATAAATATCAAAATAAAGAAATCTAAAAATGTTAATATATAATCAGTACAATATAATTATTAAGTTAGAAACACCAAACCATTTATATAGGTTTGTGTTGTCTTTAAGATAATTTGGCCACGTAATTATTAATTGACCAATACCATCCTTGAAAGCTTCTCAAGTATCTTATGTAGAATCCGCTTTCCGTGTAGCTGATGTATATTTGGATGTAATTTATGGAAAAGTTGTAACCACTCCTTCCAAATATTGGTTCTACTTTACCAGGAAGTATATACAAATTCTATTTCTTTCTTATCCCATGTGTTACTTCCACAGTTGAATATCCAATTGGGTGAATAATTTCAGTATAAGTGTGCAGTGGTAATGACGAAGTACAAATATGTGATGTAGATAATACTTTAAATGCACCATACGACATTGACGACACTGCAGCACCGGTATCGTATTCAAAAGCGACGTCTTGCCCATTAATTTTGACATTTAACATAAATTTCTCATAAATATCCTGCAAGAAAAATTTCTTATGCCATACAAGAGAAAGTGGAAAAGGAAATTGATCGTTTGGAGCAGTTAGGTATAATATCCAAAATAGAATACAGTGAATGGGGAACACCCGTTGTCCCTATTTGTAAACGAGATGGATCTATTCGTCTTTGTGCTGATTATAAGGTCACAATAAATAAAGTATTGAAAGACGACCATTTTCCCATTCCAAATTTAGAAGATATTTTTGCCAAAACTATGTTGGGTGGAAAATATTTACAACATTAGATATTAGAGAAGCATATCTGAACATGCCTATGGATATTAAAAGTACAGAAATTCAAGCAATTACTACTACAAAGGGGGATTATAGAGTAAATCGACTTATGTTTGGAACAAAAGTAGCACCCTCGGTGTGGCAACGCTACATATCCAAAACATTAGCAAATATACCTGGGTGTTGTGTTTTAGATGACATCAAAATACAAGGAAGCACTATGGAAGAACACATCTATAGACTGGAACAAGTTTTAAAAAGACTGCAAGAGGTGGGACTTAAAATTAAGGAAGAAAAATGTAAATTTTTCAAATCTGGTATAGATTATTTAGGATACAGAATATCTTCGCGTGGATTAGAAAAAACAAAGGAAAAAACAGAAGCAATAATGAAATCTGAAAGACCAGAAAATGTGACTTAATTGAAAAGCTGGTTAGGTATGGTAAATTATTACGGTAGATTTTTAGAAAATTTGGCAACAAAATTACAACCTTTATATAACCTTTTACAAAGGAACGTTCCTTTCATATGGAATGATCAATGCGAGAAAAGTTTCATTTTAATAAAAAAAGAAATTACATCTGATGATACAAAATAATGAAATCAAAAGTACTTGCCATAAATGGGAATCTCCAGATGGCTCTTGGCAAAGATTACATTTAGATTTTGCAGGTCCTTTTGCAAATAAGTATTTCTTAATTTTAGTCGATGCTTATCCAAAATGGCCAGAAATATTTATCATACCATCCATGACGGCATCAGTAACAATTCGTTACCTTACAAGTACTTTTGCTCGTTTTGGTATTCCAGTCACATTAGTAACAGGTAATGGACCTACTTTTATTTCACAAGAATTCCAGGTTTTTACAAAAAGTAATGATATTTTACATAAATTTTCGGCACCTTACCACCCAGCTACTAACGGGCAGGCTGAAAGATACGTTCAATCAATGAAGAATGCAATAAAAAATTAATTATAGAAAAAGGAAATTTTGATATTGAATTTCATTTACAAAATTTTTATTACACTATCGTAAAACAAAAATTTAACAACAGGAGTTTCACCGGCACAATTACATTTAAAAGAGATATTCGAACAAAAATCGATTTAATTAGATTGACATCAAAAAAAGAACATAATTTTCAAGAAGCTTATAAAAAAAGACATTTAATGTAGGTGATACAGTACGTTTTCGAAATTATGATAGAACTGGTATGTGGAAATTTGGAAAAATAATAGAGAAGGGAGGTAAACTACATTACTGGATTGACACAGAAGTAACAAAAGTTAGAAGACATGTGGACCTAATTGCCAGAACTGAAGTTACATTACCAAATATATATAAGTATCGAGATTAGGTACCTTTAACACTTATACAAGGATCAGAACAAGTAAATTTGGAGAAAGATTCATAGAAATCATGTGACAGTAACGACTCAAAAGGAGAGGAAAATAATACAAAAACTAGGCAGGATACAGAAAGAAATGATAAGGAGGAAAAAACTGATCATAATGAAAATGTAAGGGAAGAACAGAGTGAAAATACAGCAGTGACGGAGCTAAGAAGAAGTAGGAGAACTAGAAAATCCATTGACAGATTTAGCTTTAAGTGATGGGGGAAATCTGTTATATATTCTAGTGGGTAGAGTAGACTTAGTCATCGTATTAGTCTGTATCTTAGTAGGTAACTAGGAGACAGCGGGTTGACGGATTGTATTGTCAATATATTTTTACGTGTTGTAAAATAAACAAATAGAAAATACTTACAGAATTATTGCATACATTATATGTTCATAAAAGATTTTCATCAAAACATTTAAATAAACTTACACTTATTTAAACTGGAAATAAAAAGCAAAATTATGTTGATTATTTTTTGACGTTTATAAAAACCAATAAACAGTATCAATTTTTGATCACGTGGATACGTTGAAGCTTATCACAACATTATTATACTGAGAATTGTCTCTTGTGTTATTTTCGCGAAAATAATATGGCATAAATGTCATTTCAGAATTTAAATATTTTTAATTGTCATTTAATGTCAATCAACACTCGTAAAAATGAGTTCCAAAAGGTTTAGCTCCACATTAGAAACAGAAATAAATGGAGAGATTGAGAAAAATATGTCAAAAAATACGAAAATAAGCAATACTTCAGTTTGGAAACAATTTGAAACGTTCTATTGTGAAAAAGGCTATACGCTTGAAGAAAGCACTTCTGTTGTAAAATTAGCTTGCATTTTGAAAGATTGGGCATACAACATGATGTGATGTAATGGAACCGATTATAAGGAAAGTGTTATTAAAACTATGTGGAACAAAACAGCAAGCTTGTTAACAAACAATTTGCCCCTTTTAAGGGGATAGAATTTAAATCTGCTCGGGATGCACGGAATACGAAACGAAAAATTTTACAAAGAAGCCCTGAAAAACAGAAGCAAAGTGCAATAACGTTAACTAAGGAACAAATAATTAATATAATAAATTGTTTTTATGAAGAAACGCCATCAGGATTACAAAAAAAATTTTACCATATTGCGTCATATGAATTGGCATGGCGTGCAGGAGAAGGATGCCAATGTTTAGTTCATTATTTTAAAGAGGAATCCAATAATGCAGGAGTATTAACGGAAAGATTTGAATATAATCTCATTTTCTCAAAAACTGCACAAGGTGGAGCACAAAAATGTGCTCCAAACCAAAACTCTAATATCTGCCCTGTTAGATTGCTCAAGAAATTATTGAGTAAGCGTAATCAAAATATTTCGACTGATAGACTGTTTTTGACAGTAAATAAGAGTTGGGACAAACCATATTCTTCTGGCTGGTTTAAGAATATGCCACTTGGAATCAACATCATGTCAAAATGGATGAAAGAATCGGCAGAGATGATTGGATTAGATACTAAATTAAATAAAATTACAAACCATTCTGCAAGATCAACCGCAATTTCTCATCTTGCTAAACCAGGGGTTAATGAACAAGATATTATAAAAATTACGGGACACAGTTCCTCTAGCACATTGAAACCTTACTTGCAATTGCATCATGAACATTATTCCAATTTAATTAGCAACCTTAGAGAACCAGGCTATTTTACAAATATTAATACAACAGAAGAAAACAAAATTCTTAATGAGTCTACCAGTCATGCTCAAAATATTTACAAATTGTGTTTTTAATGTACCGGGTGGCAACTAAGAACGGCCGTCGGCCATATCTCAGGAATGGATTATAGCACAGGTACGGGAAAAAAATTTGTATAACAAAAGTGGCCTCGAGAAACGTCTGGAAATTATTTTCAGAATTGTAGGTCCACCGCTAGTGGGCGTATTTGACAGTTAAAATTTTAAAAAGCAAAATTTTTCAAAATTTACTCAATTAAGGGGCATATTAAATATTATAATCAGATTCCTCGACAAATTCTGCATATTTTTTATTTGACAAGTTTTAGTCTATCTCTTCAAATAGGGGGAGGGAACGTTGTTACGAAAAAACGCCTTTAATTCAGGTTCTGCTTGACCGATTTTAATAAATTTGATGTTGTTTGTAAATTTGAAGCAATCTGATTAATAACATAAATGTTAGAGGGCGCTGTTTAATATTTTCTAATATTATGTTTTCTCTTTACAATTTTAAATGGAAGCATAAACATTTAAGAAGGTCTTTAAAAAGTAGACTAAATTAGTAATAAAACAGTGAAAACTGCAAGTCGATATCTTTTTCCTATCCTGAGATATCGTAAGAAACAGGTAAATGGCGGGAATTGTTCTTCCAACGTCTAGTAGGCTAGTTCGCGTTAACGGAAATTATTAAGTTTAGCCTGGATGAAAAGATCTTACATTGGTCTGCAGTAATTTAAACTGTTATCATACTATGTTATGGTTGGCGCTAGATTACCTAAATGATGTAATGCTGTCGCTACTAACAATGAGAACAAATTATAAAATAATAATGTGATAAATCTAACATTTGTTTAATTATATAAGAATATTATATTTGTTTTCAAGCGATGTGTTAGTAAATCAAAAGCATAAAATATCAATAAAAACCGATATTTGCCCAGCAACAACAAATACAGTTTAAAATATGAATTACGATTTACTGATGACAACAAAATTAATAAAGAGGGCCATGTAAGATATAAAATAAATTCCCTGTTGAAAATAAGCAAGCTATGATTTTCACGCATATGTCAAAAATTATTCATCGTGTTACATTTAATAGACTTTCTTTATCTTTTCGTACCAAAATGATTCTTACAAATGAAGAACCATTTGAAGTGTTGGCAGTTATTTTGAATGTATGAGAAATGCAACCTTTGCTGCTAGAGTGTATGCACTACAGTACCCAAACAGACGGCATCGCAGCAGAAGAGTTTTTCTCCGACTCGCACACCGTGTGCGTATCACTGGAAATGTGAATCTTCCTGTGTACCGAAGACAACGCAGAGGTAGAACAGAGGAAAATGTTATTGATGTTTTAGCTTATATAAATGTTAACCCTCATTCAAGCACCAGAGCTATAGCTAGAGACTTGGGTATATGTCGAACCACCGACCAAAATATTTTAAGAGAACACAGGTGACTACTTATTTATTAATGCATGTTTTATTCGGTATTATAATGATAAAAATGTCTTAATTTTTTTCGTTTGTCGTATGTTTCTCATGTTTATCATTTTATTATTTGCCGCCATTTCATGTCCAGTTTCAATAAATCACCAAATTTTTAATGAAATTATCTTATACTATGTGAATAGATTTTAACTAACAACATGATAATTAAGTGATGCAAAGTAAAGTAAAAAGTTACCAATAATAAAATATAATGAGAAGCCGGGCGAAAACATTATAATATCTCGTAATAACATTACGAGAGTTAATGCATTTAAAGTCCTTTTTCGTTTACTAACAACGTAGGACTTCAATGTGTCTTATTGATCTGATTACTTTGTAATATATACTATTTTAGATTGCACCTATATTACATGGTCCTACACTATAGTTTGCATGCTCAAGATTTCGATACCAGGTTGGATTTTTGCAACTGGCTCTCAAATATGATACACGACGATGCTGAAATACTTTCACGAATTATGTGGACAGATGAGGCTACTTTTCATAGTGATGGTAGTGTAAATCGACATAATATGCACTACTGGTCTGAAACGAATCCCCACTGGATGCAGGAGGTCCAACATCAGGGTAGTTGGTCTGTAAATGTCTGGTGCGGGATTCTAGGTGGAGAAATATTTGGGCCTTTTTTTTAATGAGACTGTTAATGGAGAAAGATATTTAGATTTTTTAAGCAACGAATTGCCACTTATTTTAGAAGACGTATCCTTGGCCATTCGTCGTGATATGTTCTTGCAACATGATGGGTGCCCGGCACATTACTCTTGAGATGTTCGGAATTTCTTAGATCAATCATACCCTGAAAGGTGGATAGGACGTGGAAGTTTATTTATTTGGCCACCAAGGCCTCCAGACATAACTTGTTTAGATTTTTATTTGTGGGGGCGAATAAAAGATCTCGTTTATGCCGATAGACCCACAACAAGAGCTAACATGATTGAAAGAATACGACAGACAATACGAAGTATTTCAAGGGCAGAAATTGAAAGTGCTGTTCTCTCCACCTGTCAGCGATTGATTTCATGCATTGCAAATGATGGAGGACATTTCGAACATCTAGGGCGACACTAATTACGTAGTTATTTATTTAAGGTTTTAATTGTTAGATTTATCACATTATTATTTTATAATTTGTTCTCATTGTTAGTAGCGACAGCATTACATTTAGGTAATCTAGCGGCAACCATAACATTAGTATGATATCAGTTTAAATTACTGCAGACCAATGTAAGATCTTTTCATCCAGGCTAAATTTAATAATTTCTGTTAACGCTAACTAGCCAACTAGACGTTGGAAGAACAATTCCCGGCATTTACCTGTTTCTTACGATATCTCAGGATAGGAAAAAGATATCGACTTGCAGTTTTCACTGTTTTATTACTAATTTAGTCTACTTTTTAAACACCTACTTAAATTTTAATGCTTCCATATAAAATTGTAAAGAGAAAACACAATATTAAAAAAATATTAAACAGCGCCCTCTAGCATTTATGTTATTAACCAGATTGCTTCAAATTTACAAATTTTCTATTGTTTAACAAAAGCTCTTTCAAACAACGAATTAAAGGCGTTTTTTCGTAACAAGGTTCCCACTCTCCCCCACCCCTTATTTGAACAGATAGACTAAAACTTGTCAAATAAAAAATATGCAGAATTTGTCGAGGAATCTGATTATAATATTTAATATGCCCCTTAATTGAGTAAATTTTGATAATTTTTGCTTTTTAAAATTTTAACTGTCAAATACGCCCTCTAGCGGTGGACCTACAATTCTGAAAATAATTTCCAGGCGTTTCTCGAGGCCACTTTTGTTATAATCCATTCCTGAAATATGGCCGACAGCCGTTCTTAGTTGGCCACCCGGTACATTAAAAGAATTTTAATTCGAATTAATGTTATTCATTCATTCAATTTATTATCGATGTTACTTTAGGTTATAACCATTGTTTAGTATATAATTCAATAAATACGATAAATACTTCTTTTAGATATCAATCAAAATGCATTTATGTCAATCACAAGATTCATTAAACGTCAAAAAATAATCTGTCGAATATCACTCGAGAGTTCAATAATTTGAAAATAATTCTCCA
Source organism: Vesta saturnalis (assembly GCA_036346205.1). Lineage (NCBI taxonomy): Eukaryota > Metazoa > Arthropoda > Insecta > Coleoptera > Lampyridae > Vesta > Vesta saturnalis. The sequence continues at coordinate 6,333,724 of JARFJB010001442.1, forward strand.
GATTTTCAAACTTGTTGTCAATAGGCAATAGCCACTTGAGCCCTACGGGCTCTCGTGGCTATTGCCAGACAACAAGTTATCGAAATATCTGTCGAATTATTTTCAATTTATTTTCACTCTTGTGATGTTACGTATGAATGTCAATACCTATTCATGACTGAAAACGTTGTTTGTGATGAACATGTGAAAATTCAAAAATTGTATTTATTGAAGTAATGACATCACATGAATGTCATTTACACGAAGTTGATGTTTAGTGAAGGTCAAATTACTTTTTGTACAGTTGCCATGGAGACGCCGTAGAATTCCGAAATTAGCCACTTTTGGCACGAAATATTGTCACAATATAGCGTGTTATTTAGGTGGTTGCAGACGATAGTTATTAGTTTCATTAGTGCAAAAAATGACAATTTTCGGGATGAAGAAGCAAGTTGCTGGACTCCGCTTCGCGTCATCCAGCAATCTTCCGAGTCCCGAAAATGTATTTTTTGTACGAATAAGACATAAATTTTTCCTCCGGCCACTTTTGCCTTTATATTCAGTCATTTATTTGCAGTTTACTATGGGTTTAACAATCCCTTATTTATGTCGCTATCAGTGTCAGACAATACTATTTTATACAAAATGAGTATTATTCTACTTTTTAGTGAAAAAAAAACTTACCGTGTAGTTTTTAATTAATATTCATTGGATTTCACCTCTATCAATTTAATCCAAATGTGACAGATGTTAGTTAAATAACCTGACGATGAATGGCGCTATCGACGACAATAAATGTCGATTTCTGTTCATAGAAGATATTCACTCAGAACATTTTAATAAACTTACACTTGCTTAAAACGAAAATAAAAAGTAAAACTACATTGAAATTCAATACTGATTTATGACTGAAAACATTGTTTGTGATGAAAATGAGAACATTTTAAAATTGTATTTATTGAAGTAATAACATCCCATGAATGTCAATCACACAGAATTGATGTTTACTTTTTGTACTAGGATAAAAAGTAAACTACTCTTTGTACAGTCGCTGTGGAGACGACGAAGAATTCTGAAATCAGCCACTTTTGGTACGAAATACTGTCACAATATAGCGTCTTATTTAGGTGGTTGGAGAAAAAATGTTTTGTTTTTATTTGCATTTTATTTTTTATAATCGGAGTATCTGATAAAGGAATATATCCCCAACAGTAATCTCTTAAATCAATGATCACAACCACCGCGTTAACAACGATCAACTAAGCTAGACAAGGTACCTACAGTAGAAACAATTTTGATCATTTTTTTTTTACCTTGCTGATCTTTATTTTTCTTAAAGCTGTCTATCTTATACTCAAACTATGCCTAATGTAGCTTGTATGTACCATTTGCTAAATGCACGCAGATCCGTGGAGAGTTTACTTATTTCCAGTTTAGTGAAAGCCTCAGATACCATTGAAACATTAAAAAATAAATACGGACCTGATGTTATAGTCAAGAATTTGATTTGTGAAGTCAGAAATGCTCCATTTGTCAGAAATAATGATTGTGCAAGCCTCACTTACTTTGCAGAAACTGTGTCAAATATGGTATTAATCTTGGATTCTTTAAAAATGGAAAGATATCTCTATTGCCCTCAACTGATGGATGATTTAGTACAAAAACTCCCTTACGGTCTACAAATGTCTTGGGGTGAGAAAATCGTCAGAGATCCGACTAGTTATTCACTACAAGATTTTAAATTATGGATAAATGATAAAGCTACAGCCGCAAGTTATGTGCAATCAACATCGACTCAATAACAAATCAACCTTTCAAGAGGACAGTGGTAATGACGAATAGTAAGAAAAATGAAAAACATTCTTTAAAATGTATACTTTGTAAACAAGAACACAACATAGAAAGCTGCAAGAAATTTATAGGGAGTAGCATTAAAGGAAATGGAACTTTGTGAAGAATAATAGAACATGCTTTTGCTGTTTGAAGTCGTATCATCGAATTTAAATGTGGAGAAGTCAATTGTGAAAAATATCACCTTAAATTGCCCATCCTCAATTTGTAGCTCATACATCTCATCGATACAATGATATTTTACTGAAAATGGCCCCAGTTATTTTAAGAACCAACGAGACAGAAATCAAAATCTATGCACTGTTTGACGAAGGATCTACTATTAGTATTTTGGACGAGTCTCTTGCAAACGAACTAAATTTACCTGACAATTTTGAAACAAGTACGAACAAGGACAGTAAGCTTTGAGATTTCCGGCATTGAGAAAAATGAACTTTACAAAATGACTAATGTATATACCATTAAACACCTAGATCATCCAGCACAACATGTTAGCGCTAATCGTTTGAGAAGTAAATGGACACATTTAAGAAATATAGACATTCCAAACGTGGAAAATATTCAACCAAAGTTACTTATCGGACAGGGCTGCTGGTAGCTAATAACATCCAGAATGATCATTGAAGGACCTAAGAATTCACCGGCCCTTCATATACAAAATTGGGATGGGTTATACATGGGAATACTAGCCAATTTAAACCGAATTGAAGACAACTTTAGACTACTGATAAAACTAGAAGAGCGAAAGGAAGATCTACATGACTTGGTAAAATATTTATTTTCAACCGAGTCCCTCGGAGTAACAGTTCAAGACAAGAAAAATGTAATCACTGAACATGCACTAGCAGAAAATTTAATAAAAACAATCTCAAGAAGAAAGGACAGTCTTCCATCGGAGACTGGATTATTATGGAAAAATTATAATGAAGAACTACCTGAAAGCAATTCAGAGATTTAAGTATATAGAACAGAAGATGAATTTAGACAACGAATTTAAAGAAGCATATACCAAGAAAATAGCAGAATATAAAGTGAAGAACTACATCAGAAAATTGTCATTTACGGAATTACAAAATACCCACAAGAAAATCTGGTACTTACCGCACTTTGAAGTTATCAATTCAAATAAACCTGGTAAAATGAGATTTGTTATGGACGCAGCCTCGAAAAGCAAAGAAAAATGCCTCAACGATTTTTTGTTAAAACGTCCGGATTTATATAATTCCTTAGTTGGAATATTGTTCAAATTTCAAGAAAAATCTATAGCCTTTTCAGCAGACATTCGAGAAATGTTTCATATGGTTTCGGTAAAAGAAGAAGATTAACTCGCTCAAAGAATTTTATGAAGAGAATCACCTGATAGTGAATTTGAAGTCTATGTCATGCAGGTAATGACTTTTGGAGCCGTGTCGTCCCCTTTCAGTGCTCAGTACATCAAAAATTTAAACGCTTTGAAATTCTCAAAGGTTTATCCAGAAGCTGTTGATGCTATTCTATAAAGACATTACATAGACGATTACTTAGACAGTTGTGAAAATCCTGAAAAAGTTATACGGTTAATTCATGATGTAATATCTATTCGCGAAAAAGGAGGATTTGACCTACCGGGGTGGGTTTGTAATTGCGAAGAGGTATTCGATCGAATTCTAAAAGAACAACGAAGTACTGAAAAATGTTTTGACAACGCTGAACAACCACAGAGAATTTTAGGACTGAAATGGCAGCCCAAAGAAGATGTATTAAGTTTTCCTTTAAATTTGGAAAAAAATGATGTTGAAATTATATCTGAATGGAAAATTCCTACAAAAATAGAGATGCTCAAAGTAATTATGTCATTTTTGACCCCTTAGGAATTTTGGGACATTACATTGTAAAGGCGAAAATTTTAATGCAAGATGTATGGAAAAGTGGTTTAGGATGGGACAACAAAATTTCTGATGTACAATTTAAAAAATAGCCAAAATGGTTAAAGTATTTGGACAAAAATTAAAATTTTAAAAATTCAGAGATGTTACAACTATAATTTGCCAGAAGATACCAATCTAGAACTCCATTTATTCTGTGATGCCAGTGCTGAAGCCATAGCTACTGCAGCATATTTTAGAATTGAAAATGGAGAAAAACAGCTGCCATCGCTAGTCGTTTAGCTAAAACAATAGAAAAGGAACATGAAAAGGTATGAGGACATGAAAACAGGTACGGTGTCCTCTCCACATGCTTGTCCATAAGAGCCGCACACCTATAACTAGCTGACACATTGAATACCGACTCGACAATACTAGCGATAAGACGATTTATGTCAAGAAGAGGCCGACCGCAATGCGTTTGGGATGATAACGGTACAAGTTTATGTACGGCAAACAAAGAACTTCGTAAGACGTTAGAAGAAGTAGATGACAACGAAATGAGACAATACTGTTTAGCAAAGAACATCAATTGGAAAAGAATTTCTCCAGCTAGTCCACACATGGGAGGCTCGTGGGAACGAATGGTCCGCAGTGCCAAAACTCTTTGAAAATAGTACTGAAAGAAAGTTCTCCAAAATTAGAAGTGTTACAAACTTTATTGACAGAAATCGAACATATAGTCAATAGTCGACCATTAACCTGTGTCTCAAATTATGAAAACGACGTCGAAAGTTTAACATCTAATCATTTTTTGATAGGAAATTCGAGTATAGTCACCCGGAGTTTTTAGTATGAAATTTGATCTTAGAAAGCAATTGAAGTTTTCACAACAGCTTGCAGATAGATATTGGCAACGGTGGACTAAAGAGTACGTGCCAACTTTAGCTACCAAATCCAAGTGGTTGGAACAAAACAGAAATATTGCTGTAAACGAAGTTGTGATTTTGATGGATAACCAACTTCCAAGAAATAATTGACCTCTCAGACGTATAATAGCCACATATCCCAGGAGCGTCAGAAAAGTTCGAATAGTGGACGTAAAAACCAAAACAGGAACCTACAGAAAACCAATTTCAAAGATTTGCCCAATCAGCCTTACTGAATTTAGTGGGGAGAAATGTTAGAAATTGAATACCACTCGGTAATATGATTATTTGCCGGGGAGGTACCACCACCCTTACTATGGGCTCCTTAATATTGGGTCTCCGATTTTCTGAGCTCGGTAAGGGCTGCCGGTTACCTTTTCCATCATCCTTAATCTATTCTCATCCTTATTCTTCCTTCTCGCCCTCACTCTCTTCCTATCGGATTAAAAGTCCCAAATTAAAAAATTAGATGGCTGTGGTTTCTAGGGTTATAAATTCCGGACGTAAAATCCTGCCCCATTCGGATGTCCGGGAGGGCAGGGCCCAAGCGACCTCGGTCATCGAAAGTATCAACTTTCTGATTCACTACTGCAACATCCGCGGTATCAGGTCTAATCTTAATGCTATTCACCAACATCTTGAACAATTACAACCTGATATATTGTTTCTATCTGAAGCACAAGTCTCCTCTGAAAGCTCCGAGTCACCCGACTTGCAATTTCCTCAATACCATCTTCACTCTAACTTTCGATATAAAGGAGGCGTATGTGCGTACATCAAGGACAGAATTGATTGCAAGAGGGTTTCTTCCTTAGAAAATAAAAATTTTGACGTGATTTGGTTTAAACATTCTGGTCCTAATTTTGTGAAATTCTACTGTTGCATTTATAGGTCTCCTAATGACAGCAACTTTCAAGACTTCTTCGATTACCTTAGTATGAAAGTTGACTATCTCCTGTCTCAGTTTCCATCTTGCGATATCTCATTTGTAGGCGATTTCAATGTTCATAACTCTAATTGGTTTCAATTTTCATCTACTACAAATCCCGCTGGTCATAGTGCAGAAACATTTGCTATTTCATGTGATCTCACACAAATGATTTCTGAACCCACAAGAATCCCTGATAACCCTAACCATACTCCACATCTTCTAGATCTCTTTCTTACATCAAACCCTCTTGTTTATAAAACTTCCGTTCTTTCGCCTTTAGGTCTTTCGGACCATTGTCTAATAAAAATCATTTCTACTGTACCTACTTCCACTGTTGTTCGCAAAACCGATAGAACCTTGTGGTGTTTTAAGTCAGCTCGATGGAGTGATTTACGGGATTTCTTTGCAACCTTTCCATGGCGTGAATATTGTTTTAAGTCGTCCTCTTCTTCGGACATCGCTCTTTCAGCATCTGAAGTCATCCTTATGGGAATGGAGTTATACATTCCGAAAAAACAGTACCGTGTAGGTCATTCACGTTCCCAACCCTGGTTCAATAAGGCTTGTTCTGATGCAATATCTTTAAAAAATAAGTGTTACATTAAATGGAAATCTAATAAATCGGTTGACAGTCATGTAGAATACGTTGGTGCTAGAAATATCTGTAAAAGTGTCATCACTAAAACTAAAAAGTTGTTCGAACAACGAAAATGCAATGAACTAGCTACATCTCCTTTGGTCTTTAGCAAAAGCCATTAGTAAAAACTTTCGAACATCTTTATCCCCCGACATCTATTGACGGATCGGTAGTTGCTGATTCTGTAGACAAAGCCAACGTTTTTGTGAATTTGTTTGCATCAAACTCGTGTCTCAATGATTCTGGTGGACAACTTTTCTTCATACGTTATGAAACCAATTCATTTTCGGTACAAGCTCTTGGAATCGATCATCAGTAGGCTTGATCTCAATAAGGCGACTGGCCCAGACGGTATCCCAGCTATTGTCTTAAAGAAATGTTCCCCGAACTAGTACCAGTCCTATCTAAGCTCTATACGATCTCTATATCTTCTGGGAATTCCTTCATCATGGAAGTTAGCAAATGTTCAACCTATTTCCAAAAAAGGTGATAAGACCGATCCCTCAAATTACAGACCAATTTCCATCACTTTCATTTTGTCTAAAATCATGGAAAAAGCCATCAATCAGCAACTGCTCACGTTCCTTGAAACTAACAAACTCCTTAGTGACCACCAATATGGGTTTAGGCAAAGTCGTTCAACAGGCGATCTTCTTTCATATGTGACCCAAGTTTGGAACAATACAGTAGAGCAGTCCGGTGAAACAGTTGTAGTCGCTTTAGATATCTCAAAGGCATTTGACCAAATTTGGCATAAGTGTTTACTTGCCAAACTCACCTCGTTTGGGTTAAATGATACGCTCATCAACTGGGTTTCTAGTTTCCTTGATAAAAGACGAATACGTGTCGTAGTTGATGGCTTTTTTTCAAAAGAAGTTAGCATTAACGCGGGCGTACCACAGGGATCCGTTATAGCGCCTACACTTTTTCTGCTGTACATAAACGACTTTATTTCTTCAAAAACTAACCCCATCCATTGCTTTGCTGACGATAGCACTCTTCACTGTAGTTCATCTCAGTCTACTCATAGTGATAATCCACCTTCTATGTCAAATCAAGAAATTAAAGCTGAAATGGCAAATTCAATCAACAAAGACATTCAACGTATTCTCGAATGGGGAAGCAATAATCTAGTTAAATTTAATGCTAACAAAACTCAGTGTTGCCTTATGTCCGCCAAAAAAGGTCGATCATTTCCTGTTGTAAGTATGAATGGCTCAGTTCTTAAGTTTTCAGACTCTATTACTCTGTTGGGTATGACTGTATCTTCAAATCTCTCATGGATTGACCATCTTTTGTCACCAAAACAGCTGCTCGTAAAATAGGATTTTTGTACAGATCTAAGCAGTACTTTACCTCTCGACAACTCCTTCTGCTGTATAAGGCCCAAATTCGGCCTCATCTGGAATATAATTCTCACCTGTATGTTAGTGCTCCCCAATACGCTCTCGATATCGTTGATCGTATTCAAAAGAGAGCGATTAGGCTTATAAATGACCCGTCCTTAACTTCTCACATACAGTCCCTTGAGCATAGAAGGATGGTTTCAGTTCTTTCTTTGTATTATCGTTATTACAACGGCTATTGTGCTGGTGAATTGCATTCTTTGATACCATCTCCGGCTATCTTTGCGAGAAACACTCGGTTCGCTCATTCACATCATCAGTATGCAGTACAAATCTCCACTTGTCGTACCAAACGGGCGCAATCCACATTTTTCTACACGGCTTCTAAACTCTGGAATGATCTCCCTAGTTCCTGTTTTCCTCTCACTTATGATATGAGAAAATTTAAGGTAGCTGTTCATAGGCATCTATTGGAAATTCATTATCCCTCTATCCATCCTCCTAAGTGTTCTTGAGTGCTTTAGCACGATAGGCCTTATTTAGCCTGTTCAGGTCCACAATCATAAAAAAAAAAAATTCTTTGTCATATTTTTGTTATCAGTTTTGATATTTTTTTGATTTTGTAACATTGATGATTGATTTAGACAATTGAAAAATAATATATAGATTTAACAGTTTGAGTAGTAAAAGGACAGAACAGAAGGAACATTTCCTCATGTTCATTTGGCGTTTCATATTAAATTCGTTTATTGGCCTTATGCTGTTGTTTAACTCATGTAGACCCGTTTTCTTCAACAATAAGGTTTCGTTTGGTTTGTTTTTTGAGCTGTTCATATTATTCTTAATTATTGTTTAATGAAATCGCTAAGTGATACATGGGTTTTCCGCAGGCTCAGTGGGAATAAACGCAAGGGGAAAATTTAGATTTGCATACCGTATATATCAAAGGATCTAAACGAGTAGTAAAATTCGCCAAACGGATGGGTGTCACATTATTTATACTTCGATTACAGTACACAGAACTCAATAATTCAACAGGCAACTCAAAGCAAAGAAACAAATTGCTTACTTTTTCAATGAAGTTATTCCCCAGGTCAAATCGGCCGAGTGCGCCCCTTAACTAAGCTGAAATGTTGCTTCAAAACAATATTGAGATTCTAACGGGTGGAAGGCACTGATAATGTCAGATCGCATAGATCTTATATTTTTACTTTCTTGCTAAACAAGAAAGTATTGCGATCGAAAAGAAATCGAAAAAAATAAGTTGCGTTATTTTGATATTTTACGACTGCCTGAACCCGAAAAAATAAATTTTAGAAAATTTTTCAAAATGACTGTCTGTGTGTGTGTGTGTGTGTGTGTGTGTGTGTGTGTGTGTGTGTGTGTGTGTGTGTGTGTGTGTGTGTGTGTGTGTGTGTGGTGTGTGTGTGGTGCGTGCGTGGTGCGTGCGTGCGTGCGTGCGTGCGTGCGTGCGTGCGTGCGTGCGTGCGTGCGTGCGTGCGTGCGTGCGTGCGTGCGTGCGTGCGTGCGTGCGTGCGTGCGTGCGTGCGTGCGTGCGTGCGTGCGTGCGTGCGTGCGTGCGTGCGTGCGTGCGTGCGTGTGTGTGTGTGTGTGACGAAATTTGAAATAAAGGCCTACGAGACAATTATGTCGACAAAACAAGCTTTTAAACGCAATAGGTATACAGGGGGTGAAAATAAGGGTGTAATTTTGGGAGGCAAATTTTTAAATTTTAACATAGAAGATTGAAATTCAGGTCATCAATAGCTCACATGAAATCCAATTTTTTGCAATTTTTAAAACTTTAAAAATTGAATATGGCCGCAGTTACAGTCAAATATATATTTTTTTTTGTGGACATTTATATTTCCGATACCGTTCAACATAAAAGAATTGGAAATATATATGCGTAGTAAAATAAAGCTTCTTTAAAGAGATCTCTTCCCGTAATAAATTAAGATATAAATTTGCCTATATTTAAAGGGTCAAACTTAAGGAATTATTGGAAATTGATTTCGAAAACCTCTCCAAGCATTTTTTTTTGTTTTTTTATATTTTCTAGGCGACCGGCCACTCTTATGAATGCAACTAACTTGCTTCTTCTAGTATAGGAAATATGAATTTTCAAATGTTTAATGTTGATATTGTTATTTGTAACTTTCTAACTATTTTGGTTACAAACTTGGGATTTTGGAAATAAACTTTGTTCATTTGCGCTAATGAAATGATATTATCCTGATGAAAACACTACTTCCGGTTTTTCCGAAAATTGGAAACATTCCTCGTATTGCTGGTATAACATACACATATTCTTACTTTATTTGAAAGGCAGCGAAATTTGCTTTAAAATGATATAAAACAGTCCATAGTTATTTGAAAGATAAGTGAGATATCTATTTTTAACTTTCAATCTACATATACATATGTAGGTATAGAAGGTTATGCAAGCGACTTTTTTTCACTATCGCTAAATCGACTTATTAGTTCATTTTACAACTTTTGGCCAAGTTTTGTTAAGATCGGTCATGATGTCAGGATGTCTTGGAGGGGCGAGGGGGGCGCGGTTATTGTTTTCATTCAATATTTCAAAGATATAAAAATACCCCATATATTTGTTAGTATTTTGCAAGAAAGTCCTGTAATGCACTAGCATTCACCTAGTTTTTTAAACAATTCCACGCAACATGTACAGGGTGTACCAATCAAGATGCAAAGTTCGATAACTCCTTTGGTTTCATAGATATCAAAAAAGTTCTCAAAAAAAGGGCACTGGAAGTAATAGTGCCCTTATGTTTTTTTAAACGGGAACCCCTGTATATTATTTCAAATTCAGAAAGCCCACATTTTTTCGATTTTTTTAATGTCGGGGTTGAATACATTATACAGGGTATTTGGAAAGACATGGATTGTTTTGTGTTGAAATTGTACTCATTTTAATGCCCTGTAGAACAATATACTCTGTAGAGATGAATTATCTGTTGGCCAGTTGTTTTTCAGAATATTGTCTAGTATCGTTACCCACCATTATTTATTTAGCTACTTGGGGTTTGTATACAGGGTGGCTCAACACTCGGATGTGTCATTTCCTTCCTTAACTCAAATGGAACACCCTGTATTTTTTATCACTATCAAAGTCCTCTGGTACTCCTCTTTAGTTTTTGTCAGAGGTTCCCTGTATCTAACGTGAGTAGTTATCGAGATATTTCCGGATATTTGATGAATTTGATACAAAATCTAGGATTATGATGTTTATCTGGTCGTCATTGTGTTTGACAGATAAATTTGACAAATTTACTGCTGTTTGAGAAGGATTTGTCCTGCAAATGTGTCGAAACAATACAAATAAATCAATCTAGTGCACGATCTAATCTGTTTACGTGATACTGATAACATTAACTGTAAATATAGAAGAACAACAATAACGAAAGAATAAATAATAAAAAGAAAATAAGAACATTAAATGTTGAAGTCGATTCTCGAATGCCCGACTCACATTTCGCAATATTGTAAGATCAACACTCTTGAATGCTTATGTAATTCTGACCTTCATGTTTTCTTTTGTTATTGGTGGGTCATTATACACCATACTTTTTACATAACCCCACAAGAAAAAATCCACTTTAGTTAGGTCTGGTGATCGAACTGGCCAATGTTTAGGTCCTCCTCTGCCTATCCATCTTTGTTGGAAATAATTAGTCAGATAGTCCTTGATAGGACCTGTGTTATGAACCGGTGCGCCATCATGTAGCAGCCACATGCGTTGCCGAATGTCGAGGGGCACTTCTTCAAGAAGAATTGGTAAATGATTTTGAAGAAACTGTAAATAAACAGTACCATTCACCTTTTCTTCAAAAAAGTGGGTCCCTATTATACGATTTCCCAAAACTCCACCACAAACATTCAAGGACCATCTTGTTTGGCTGTGTGTTCGTATCAAATGTGGGTTTGATGTCTGGTAATAGTGAAAATTGTGTCGGTTAACTCCTCCATTTTTCGAAAATGTTGCCTCATCCCCAAACAAAACAAAATCAAAGAAAAATGGTTCTTCCTCGATTTTCGGATTTTGCCCATTGACAAAATTCTACTCTGCTTTGGAAATCATTTACAATTAGTTCCTAATGTAGTTGGACATGGAAAGGATGCATTTTATGTAATGACAGGATTCGTTGAACCGTATCATGGCTAGTGCCTTTTTGAGATGAAATCTTTCGTATACTGGTATGCGGGTCTTCTGTAACGCTCAGCAACACTTTGAGTTGGTTATCTTCCGTTATTGCATGTTTTCCTGCTTCTCTCTTGTGATAGTTAACCGATCTGGTACGATCAAAACGATCCAACAATTTTCTCAAAGTAACTTTACTCGGTTGTCTCCGGTCTGGAAATCTTTTACGATATACTCTTGACAGTTTTTGGTGCATTCACCAAGTATCAAAATCATGTCAGTCATTTCACGACGGGAAAATTGTTCACCATTCATCTCGTAGCTACTTTTCACTTCAACTATATTGAAACAGAGAAATAAATTGAACGAATAACTGAGCGAAACACTACAGTGAAACCTGTCGAACTGACAGATATGTCAAATACAAAAACTACTTGATAATACAAAAACTTCGTGATAATTACTTTCAAACAGCGAATTGCAATGAATGTCTGGAAATATCTCGATAACTAATCACATTAGGTAATGGAAACCTCTCACAAAAATTAAAGACGAGTACCAGAGGACTTTGATAGTGATAAAAAATACAGGGTGAGTTAAGCCACCCTGTATACAAATCCCAAGCAGATAAATAAATAATGGTGGGTAACGATACTAGACAATATTCTGAAAGACAACTGGCCAACAGATAATTAATCTCTACAGAGTGTATTGTTCTACAGGGCATTGAAATGAGTACAATTTCAACACAATCTTTCCAAATACCCTGTATAATGTATTCAACCCCGACATTAAAAAAATCGAAAAAATGTGGGCTTTCTAAATTTGAAATAATATACAGGGGTTTCCATTTAAAAAACATAAGTTAGATTCATATCTGAATTTTGGAAAATCCTGTATAGTTCAAAATAATTTTAAATAATGCACTGCTACTTCCTCTACCCTTTTTGTTTGAGAACTTTTTTGATATCTATGAAACCAAAGGAACTTTGCATCTTGGTTGGTACACTCTGTATATTATATAAAAACAACTTACTTACGTCTTTTTCCATACATATACTCTTCTGTAAAAATTAAGTGCCATATTTGTTAGAGTGCAAAGTATAAAATTAACAATTGCAAAATGTTATATACATAAAAAGATTCCCACGAATGGGATTCAATCCATGTTCGTATATAAAATTATTGTCAATTTTATATTTATAAAAATCAGGAATGCTAATTCATTAAATTATACACACACACACACACACATATATATATATATATATATATATATATATATATATATATATATATATATATATATATATATATATATATATATATATATATACAGCGCTTAGCAAATGTATGGAACCGGCCTTGTCATTTTAAAACAATTCAAGTTAAATCGATAAAATTTAATATGCATGCTGTTTACAAAGCCTTCTATTATTTCCATAGTTTTGTTATTTTCTTAACTGACAAGGTCGGAACCTGCACAGCCAACTTGATTTTTTATAAATAAGAAGGGGGGGGGGGTCAAATCGCATACCGTCTCAAAAATATTTTCAAGAATTCAGCGATATGTTATTAACTGGATAACTGAAGATTTAGTAAGCGCTGAAAACAATGGTTAGTTCGTGCTTATTTGAACGTTTTTCCGGAAAAGTGGATTGGAGGTCGAGGACGTATTGAATGGCCATTGCGATCATCCAACTTAACCCCACTAGATTTTTTCTTGTGAGATTACCTGAAGAGTCGTATTTTCCTGGATAAACCAAATAACTTGAATGAACTAGTGCAATGGATTCGAGAAGAAACAGCAAATATTCCTTGACAGTAGAATGGGGAACAATTTGAGCATCGCTTATGGATCATTCTTGTACTAGGTGAACTTCATAAACTTAAAACACGGTTTCAACAATCTGATATTACATTAAATACTATAAAACAATTCATTGTTCCCCATGCTAACTGAAACTTCAGTTATACAGTGAATACCCACTTCCAATCTCTTATTTACAATAGCCAAGTTATCTTTAGAGATAACTATTGCAAGCGGCATGTCGCTGAATTCTACTTGAAAATACATTTCAAACGGTATGCGATTTGACCCCCCTTCCTATTAAAAAAAATCAAGTTGGCTGTGCAGCTCCCGACCTTATCAGTTAAAAAAAAACAAAACTGGAAATAACAGAAAACTTAGTAAAAAGCATGCATATTAAATTTTATCGATTTAGGTTGAACAGTTTTTAAATAACATATACATACATACATACAGGGTGTCCCGTAAAGAATGGGCCATAGTTTAGAGATAGTATCCTTGGGTTAAAATAACCCCATTTAGGCCAATTTGCTTTAGCCCAATTCTGCTTCCTTAAAGAGTTATAACCTTTCAAAGACGCATTTTTTATTTCACTTTGTTTCGATAGTTGTCCCATTTTTCAAGATATCTTGTTTAAACTTAGTACAGTGGAGTTTTTTCGGGTAGACAAACATGAATATCTATCTACTTTCAACGTAAAAGATAGATTTTGAAAGACGTGTTAACATTTTTGAAATGTCATTTTATTTTCTTTAAAAACGGTACTCTTATTGTATATCGCTAAATGGTTCCGTCTTAGAGGAAAATGAACTTGAAGTGAACACTGCAGAGTTTTAAAAATAACTAGAAAACTATAAAACATTGAATAAGTATTTAACTATGATGAATGGTATTCTCAAAATGTCCGCCATTCGCCCCAATACATATTTTGCATCTTTTCAAAAAAACCTTCTTGCTGAAAAAAACGATGGATTTCTAATTGCATTTACAGCTGCAACAATTTTTTTTATATAGTTCAGCTCTTGTATTAGTCACAGCAGCAGGATATACTCAAGTTTTTATATACCCCCAGAAGAAAAAGTCCAATGGATTTAAATCAGAACTTCGTGGAGGTCAACGATATTCACTTCGTCATCCAAACCAACGATGCGGGAATACATTATTTAAGTGATTTTGCACCACGAGAGGATAATGGGCAGGGGCTCCGTCTTGAAGAAACCACATCTCACGATGAACGTTTAAAGGAACTTTCTTCAGCAGGTTAAACGAGTTATGCTGAAGTAAGTTTAGATACTCTCGGCCATTCAGTTTATCTGGGAGTTCAAAAGAACCCCCAAGAGAATCGTTCCATATCCCAAACCAAATATCAATTTTAAATTCGTGTTGAAAATGGCGCACCCTTGTAGAGTTTGGGTTTTCGTCAGACCAGCTATGGCAATTTCTGCTGCCTTCTGGTAAAGGTTGCTTCATCTGTAAACATATTTGATTGTTTATAAAAGATAGATCGCGACGATGATGGCTTAAAGTCCAGTTAGAAAAATTCGCTCTTGCCAAAAAATTATGTTGCAGTAAATGTTGGACTGGTGTGTAATGGTACGGGTGTAGTTGCTGTTCATGCAAAACGGTTAATATTGCCCCTGCGAGATAACCCAGTATTAGCAGATATTCGCCGAATTCTAATGGACGAATCAATTTCAACCAAATATAATACCTCTTCTTCTTGTTCGACGGTACGCACTATAGGTCGTCCATAATGTTTCCGTAATTGCCACAGGAAGTTCATTCAAATTTTGTTGAGCGTAAATTACCACCATATCACTCATTTCACTATTTGAGAACAAATTATGTTGCGGCATTTTTAAAATGGAAACCTAATACTTAAACAATGAAATACTCAAAACAACTAACAACAAAAAAAAACAACGTAAAAAACACACCAAAGATATTTTATGAGAAGTCAAATCAGAATTACGATTTTGTGATGGATACCTACTAAATTAAATTGGCATTAAATTTTATGCCCATGAAATATGTACATTCTGCGGAGTTCACTTCAAGTGCATTTTCCCTTAAAGAGGAACCATTGAGGGATGCTCAATAACAGTACATTTTTTAAAGAAAATGAAATGACGTTTCAGACATATTAACAAGTCTTTCAAAATACAGCACACCGAAAGAAACTACCTCTGAACTATGGTCATTCTTTACAGGAGACCCTGTATGTATATATTCGAGGAAAGAGACATTTCTGGGTATATATAACGTCCTGCAAAAAGCTCACCTGCGGAAACAAAACAATTAAAAAACAACTTTACACTTTAAAAGGATTAAAGAACAACAATAATATCTTAATACTTCCAGCAAATAAAGATAGTGCTACAGTTATCGTTAACAGTGATGAATATTAGCATAAAATTATGAGTTTATCAAATTCACCAAAATATAAAGCAAGTAATACCGCTCCAACAACATAGAAAAGAAGACAAAACCAATAATAATATCAACGTCTTTAAATGATCAATTAAAAGAACAATTAATTTCTAGAGAAAAGAGTTCGCGTGTTCCAAAAATATATGACTTACCGAAAATTCACGAAGAAGAAAACTAGCCATTAAGAACTATCGTAAGTGCGTTTAACTTTCCAACACACAAATTAGCTCAATATCTTGCTAAAGAACTTCAACCAATTTGTATCGTGCTAAATCATACGTCAAAAACTCTTTTGACTTTAAATTAGATATAAGTAATATTTTAGTTAGTTTTGATGTTACCTCTCTGTTCACAAAAGTTCCAATTGAAGAAACCGTTCACATTCTACAAACTAAGCATTCAGTTTGTCGACAACTTATTAGAGTAAGTGAACATTGCATATATTCAATATACTCTATATATAAAGGACAGTTTTATAAACATGTTGAAGGAGCTCCGATGGATCACCCATTTCACCTGTACTTGCGGACATTTATATCGAAGATTTTGAAATCCAAGCTATTGCTTCATCTTCATTCAAACCAAAATGCTGGTATCGTTATGTAGATGACACGTTTGTTGTATGGTCACACGGATTACAAAATTTAAACAAGTTTTTACATCTTAATAACATCCACCCTAACACCCAATTATTATATCCTTAATATTGGTGCTCCAATTGTTCTGTAAGTGCTACCAGTCACTATCTCCTTTATTCCTTATGTACTCGCCAACACGCACTAGCCAAGCGTGGCGTTTTAACGGCTAAACCCTTAAAATGGAGTTCTAAAACAGGCGCTATACCCCAGGTGAGTAGGGAGGGACTCCCACACTCTCACATTGATTCGTCGATCCGTCTTAAGGATTCTGGGAGGGGGGAGGGGCAAAAGTTCGCCAACGCCAAAATCAAGATTGAAAAGGGCAACATCTGCCGGGAATAAAATCCTGCCCCATTCGGATTCCCTGGAGGGTAGGACTCAAGCGACCTCGGTCATCGAAAGTACCAACACTCGGATACATTACTGCAAGATATGTGATATCAGGTCGGATTTTAATGTTGTTCACCTACACCTTTAACAAGTACATCCGGACATTCTGTTTCTATCAGAAACACAAGTCTCCTCTTGGAAGCACAGATACGCGTGACCAGCAATTTCCCAGATACAACCTCCACTCTAACCTTCGCCTTAAAGGCGGAGTATGTGCGTATACTAAGGACAACGTAGGTTGTAAGAGGATGTCCAGTTTGGAAAACAACAAATTTGACGCGATTTGGTTCAACATTCTGGGTTGTGAAATTCTACTGTTGTTTGTATAGGTCTCCCAATGATAATAACTTCCAAGACCTTTTTGATTACCTTAGTCTGAAAATAGACTACCTCTTATCACGCTTTCCATCTTGCGATATCTCAATTCTGGGAGATTTTAATGTCGACAACTCCAATTGGCTTCAATTTTCATCTCCACTAATCTCGCAGGTTATAGTGCAGAAGCATTTGGTGTATCCTGTGATCTCACCCAAATGATTTCCGAACGCACGAGAATCCCTGCAAACCCTAATTATACTCCACATCTCCTGGACCTATTCCTTACAACTAACCCACTTATCTATAAAACAAAAGTCCTTTCCCCACATGGTCATTCAGACTACTGCCTAATCGAAATAACGTCCTCTGTACCCAATCCCACTGTTACTCGAAAAACAGATAGAACTATGTGGTGTTTTAAATCAGCCAACTGGAGCGAACTGCGAAATTTTTTGCAATCTTCCCCTGACTTTAATCGGTCCTCCTTTTCAAACATTGCTCTTCCAATAACCGAAATTATCTTGAAGGGTATGTAGCTATACATTCCCAAAAAACATAATTGCGTAGGTCATGTCCGTTCCCAACCATGGTTTAATAGGGCTTGCACTGATGCATTATCGCAAAAGCATAACCTCTATACCAAGTGGAAATCAAATAAACCTGTCGAAAATCACACCGATTAGATTGCCGCAAGGAATAATTGCAATAGCATCATCACCAAGGCCAAAAAGGTGTTTGAAGAACGTAAATGAAAAGAATTAGTCTCATGTCCTTTGAGTAGTCGTAAATTTTGGTCATTAGCTGAAGCCATCATTAAAAACTTTAATACACTTCCTTTCCTCTCAAGATCGAGCTGTAGTAGCCGATCCTGCTGACAAAGCTAACCTCTTTGTCGATTACTTTCCATCAAATGCATGTCTCAATGATTCTGGTAAAATTGTGCCGTCGCCCAAATCTACCGCATACGCTATTAAATAAATCCACTTTCGATACAAGCTCCTAGAATCAATTATCAATAAACTTGACTCAAACAAGACGACTGGCCCTGACGGTATTCCAGCTATCGTCCTTAAAAAAATGCTACCCTGAACTAGTACCTGTATTGGCCAAACTCTTTTCGAACTCCATGTCATCTGTAGAGTTTCCCTCATCGTGGAAGTTGGCAAATGTTCAACTTATTCCTAAAAACGCAATTAAACCTATCGACCAATAGTTATCACTTCCATTCTATCGAAAATCATGGAAAAAACCATCAACCACCAACTACTTTCCTTCCCCGAGTCCAATAAACTCCTAAATGACCACCAGTATGGGTTCAGACAGAATCGTTCAACGGGTGCTCTTCTTTCATGTATGTCACCCAACTTTGGAATAACACATTAGAAAGGTCCGGTGAAAGAGTCGTAGTAGCTGTAGATATTTCAAAGGCTTTTGACTAGGTTTGGCACAAGTGCCAAGTTCACTTCGTTCGGCTTATCCGATACTCCCATCAATTGGATCTCCAGCTTTGTTGACAAAAACGTATAGGCGCTGTCGTTGATGGCTTCTTTTCGAATAAAACTACTATTGACGCGGTTGTACCACAAGGTGATAGCTCTTACATTTTTTCCTGCTGTACTTAAATGACCTCATTTCCTCAACAACTAATCCGACCCATTGCTTTGCAGACGACAGCACTCTACATTGTACTTCTTCTCAGCCGACAAAACCCAGTGTTGCGTTGTGTCCGCAAAGAAAGACCAATCGTTCCCTGCTGTAAATATGAATGGTTTAGATCTCAAGTTTCTAAACCCTATTTCAATGTAAGGGATGTCCGTATCATCGAACCTTTCATGGCTTGACCTCCTGTTGTCAACCAGCAAAACAATTGCCCGTAAACTGGATTTTTATACAGATCTAAACAGTACTTCACACCGCAACAACTCCTTTTATTGCATAATTCTCAAATTCGACCTCATCTGGAATACAATTCCCACCTCTGGGCCAGTGCTCCCCAATACGCCCTTGATATGGTAAACGGCGTCCAAAAAAGAGCCGTAACACTTATAAATGACCCGTCTCTAACTTCTGGCCTACAGTTTCTTGAGCATAGAAGAATGGTTCCGGTTCTTTCCTTATTCTATCACTATTACAATGGCAAGTGTGCCCCTGAAACACACTCCTTAATACCTTCGCAGGACGTTTTCGCTAAGAACACTCAGTTTGCCCATTCACACCATAATTACTCACTCAAAATTCCATCTTGTTACATTAAACGGGAGAAATCTACATTCTTCCACACGGCGACCAAATTGTGGAATACACTAACCAGTTCCTGTTTTCCTCCAAACTTTGATTTAAGCAAATTTAAAGTATCCATCCATAAACACTTATCGGCAGCCTAACAATATCTCTAACCCCCTCTCAGTGTTCCTGGGTGCTTTAGCACGTTAAGCAGATCTTAGCCTGTTCAGGAATACTATTACTAAAATAAAAAAAAACTTCAAGATTTTCTTCTCGAAGCAGGTCAGAAAAACTGTTTAGCCCTTTTATTTCCGCTTGTATCCTTAGTTTTTGTCCAAGCTCTGTTTCCAGGACGTTGTTTAATCAATTCTTCATCCATCGAGTCAACTTCCGTTATTGTTAGTCACTTTAGTACCTACTGATTTAAACAATTAAAAAACGAACCAAATCAGCAATGCTCTTCTCTGATTTCAGACAAGATAGCAACTGTGTTTTTATCCAA
This sequence comes from Vesta saturnalis, assembly GCA_036346205.1. Lineage (NCBI taxonomy): Eukaryota > Metazoa > Arthropoda > Insecta > Coleoptera > Lampyridae > Vesta > Vesta saturnalis. The sequence continues at coordinate 6,353,714 of JARFJB010001442.1, forward strand.
ACTATGATCGTAAACATGCAGGTGATATGATCTAGTCTGTGACAGCTCATTGGCTTTCATAGACATGTCGCACATTGAATTTCAAGGCACTTTTTAAACGCGGATCACCACGTTATATGCGCACTTTGAAACTGAAATACCATCAAAATAATGCAGATTTAAATGAAGAATTCAGATATAACTTGTTTTCCTAAAATTTGTGACATGTCGCATTTTGCATCTATACGCCTCACTTTATACTCTTGCCTCCATTCTCTGAACATACAGCATTGAATTTACTTTTCTTGAAAATAACATAACCATATCCCTTAACAATTGAATTAAGTTTATTAAAAATAATCAGTCCTCAAGACAAAATAGGGACAAACAAGAATTAATAATTACAAACAAGTTAATTAAATACTTAGCTTTTTTGGATTTTTTTAGTGATGTATTTTTATATTTTACAAAAACCTACATTTTTTGATAATTACAGTTCTCATCCTAAGTAATGGTAATTCTTTAAGAATTGTGTAAGATGTTACAATAAATGTATGTCTGAATTTTCATATTTCATAAACTTATTATACAATAATAATAATAATAATAATAATAATAATAATAATAATAATAATCCTAGGGGTTGGACTACCTACTAGGCGCGTGCCCAGGTGGCGCATAGGGGAATGACCTTGCAAATGATCGTTAGTGATGCAAGGCCAACACCGAAATATGAGCTCGTGGCGGTAAACCGGCACTGCTAGCGCTAAAGAATACGGCGTCGCGGACCAGTCCACGTGGGGCCTCACATCTAACAAAGACAGGGATGGCAACCCTGCGTACCCCTAGCTGGAAGTACACTTTTCTTATACTAATCTTGAGTGGCTTCCCTTACTTTAACTCATTTCTGTCGGAGCACCCTCGCTCCAACCCTTGTTTTTTTCAGGCTCCCAGCGAAAGCTGAGAGACCCCTTCATTTTCTCTCTACTCTTCCTAGGACATGCGCAGTCAAAAGCGTATACGGATGTGGCTAGCCCGGGATGTCCTAGCTGGGGGCGGCTGAGCGCTAGCCGTCTCCTAATACCGCAACCGCGAACTGTACCTCAGAAACTCTAGCAGGGCGTGGCAAGGGAACGTTGTACAGCTAGCGGTCGGTGGTCTTGGCTTTACCGCCCAGTCTACGAGGAAGATAACCTCTATAAAAAATCCCCCAATCCCAAGGTCGTTTTGCAGTTTTAGGTGCTGAAGCCTGGCCCCTAGCGTTGAAACGCCTATGGGGGAAGAGACGCCCCCCACAGTATTAATGTCTTCTTGCGGCAAACCGGTTCTGCAGTAAGTGACATTTATTACCGAGTGATCGCGTGGGAATTGTATGGTATCTAAAAACATAAACAATTTAGAGTTGTCCAACTCTGAAGTAATGGACGAAAGAGAGGACCCAAGCTCTGAAATGGGCGCTGAAGATGGGCAGCGTCATAAATCCATCGCTAGAGAGAGTGGGAACAACCTCTCGCTCCCCTAGATAAACAGAGAAAAGGAGGAGATGTATCCCCGGTTCCTGATTATCGAAAGATTAGAAGGAGATTTCTCCAAAGTAAGTCCGTTTGTCATACATAAGGCATTGTTTGGGTTAATTGGAAAAGTAGATGAGACAAAGAAAGTTAAAGGTTTAATCTTCATTAAAACTGTGCCAAATAAGCAATCTAAAAGACGCTTGCAAATTAAGAGAATATGTGACTTTGAGGTCGAAGTGAAACCTCACAGTACGTTGAATGTATCTAAAGGGGTGATATATTGCCGAGATTTTATGAACTGTAGTGAGGAAGAGATTCTGGAAGGGTTATCTGAAAAAAATGTAGCGGTTAAAAGAATTAAAACTAAGGTTGGAGGTAATCTCGTAAACACCCCCAATCTTACCTTCAACTCTCCACAACTCCCCAACGTAATTAATGTGGCTTTCTATACCCTTAAAGTGCGACCTTATATTCTACAACCAATGTGCTGCTTCAGATGTCAGGGGTTTGGTCACACTACTCTAAAATGTGAGAATATACAGCTATGTGTCTGTGGGAAGCCCATACCTGATAGATCATGCGAAGATCCAATAATGTGCGTCAACTGTAAAGACAACCATGCTGCAAACTCAAGCTGTGAAACATAGAACAAAAGCTTAAGATCCAGGAAACAAAAGGTATCCTTAAAGTGTCATACTCTGAGACCAAGCTCATGGTAGGAAGTTTCGTTACTATAGGCAATTCATTTGCAAATGTTGTCGCGCATATCATCACTGATACACTATACCTGGTATCGGAAATTAAAAAAATGGTTAAACAAGAGATTAAAGAACTTACTTCTACTATGGTTCAATATATCAGACCGAAATCAACCATAACCGACGACCACGTAAATCCAAATTTTACACCTCCGACCAATCCAACATATCTAGATATGGATGACGAATCTCGAGGGGAAAAAAGGAAGACGGAACTAATACGATCTCAATCAACGAGCTCTAGCGTTGCGTCAATTGATGAGGCAACGTTAGAACAAGCAAAAAATCCAAAAAAAAGAAGGGTTGGCCTAAAGGTAAACCCAGAGGGTCTAGCCGTCAACGGCGCCAATATGTGACTGAAAACTAGTCATATGCTCACTGTGATATTTTTTACCTGTTTATACAAACTTGTATGTCCTTTATGATTGTATTTTACTATTATCATATTTATTCATTTATTTAAAATTTCATATTTTTTCGTGAACATTTTAATCCGTTATACTATTATATGTTGTTTTTAACTCACTATAACGTTCGCATCGAATAATTGTATTATTCAGTGGAACTGTAGAGGTCTTGCGATACGATATACAGACATAAAAATGCTCCTGCAGGAACTGAACCCTATGTGTATATGTATTCAAGAAACTCACCTGAAATTTAATCAAATATTATCTCCGAGGATATGACATTCTTCGTAACGACTTTGCCAATAGGCAAAGAGCAGCGAGTGGTGTAGCTATGATTATTAGAAATGGTGTGTATTTCGAACAGATAACTTTAAACACACACCTCCAAGCAGTTACCATTAATATAAGTACACCGATAAAAATAACTATCTGTAATATCTACCTACCTGATGGCAACTGTGAGATTGCAGACCTTGAATACATTCTGGAACAGCTCCCCACACCATTTCTAGTGGCGGGAGATTTTAATTCTCACAAAACATTATGGGGTTTCTCAAAAATAGACGTTAAAGGACGCACCATTGAAGACGAGATAACTAGGAACAACGTTGTCCTCCTCAACAACGGATCACCAACATTCCATAATGCTCGTTGAAATTCTTTTGACGCTCTTGATCTGACCTTCGTTTCGCCAACACTACTAGCATCCCGATTCACGTAGAACGTCATTAATGACTTACATAACAGCGATCACTTTCCGATAAATATCGAGACTGACACCACCATTACAGATAGGGCAGCAACTACACGATTCATCTCTGCGAGTGCTAACTGGTCACTATTCTGTCAAAATACCTCCAAATATTACCGTCGAAGCAATAACTGATAGTATATTGAGAGCCGCGGAAAACAGCATACCAAAGTCGTGAAATAAGCCGTTAAAGAGACCTCTGCCGTGGTGGAGTCATGAGGTCAAGGTAGCCGTCAATAATAAGAAGGCAGTATTCAGAAGGTATCAAAGGCAGCCAACGATTGAAAACCACATTGCGTTCAAGTGAGCCAGAGTTATTAGTAGGCGCATTGTGCTCGAAAGCAAACGAAAGAGCTAGATCCAATATACAACAACCATTTCGGCAAGTTCAGACATTAACGACATTAGGAAAAAGAATAAAGCAATTAACGGGAGATATAAAAGTCAATCAATTTATGCTATACAAACCCATCAAAATGTAATCGCGGAAGATCCGACTGAGATTGCAAACACGCTGGCCAGACAATTTGCAAATACCAGTAGCTCTTCAAACTATCCACCCAATTTCTTTGAAACTAAAAATGAAAGAGAAATAGAACTTCATTTTGATATCCAATGAAATGCTACTCAATCTCACAACTGAAATGAAAATGAACCTGCTACAACTATACAATAAACTGTGGGATGAAGGTACTTACTCGGATAAGTGGAAGGAGGCAGTAGTTATACCTGTCCTAAAACCTGGAAAAAATCCGTTGAGTCCAGCCAGCTGCCGCTCAATCAGTCCCACATACTGTATGGGAAAGATATGGGAGAGGAAGATAAATAATAGACTGTAATGGCACCTTGAAAAATATAATCTTCTAGTACCACACCAAGCCGGCTTCAGAAGGCACAGATCAACCACAGACAACTTAGTCCTTCTGGAACACGCTGTCCAGGAATCTTTCCGGAAAAGGGAAAATGAACCACCTGGTGGCTATGTTCTTTGATATTAAGGGGGAATATGATGTCCTGGAGCCATGGTATTCTAGAAAAGATTTTTGATTTAAACTTGAGAGGTAAATTGCCGTTACTAATAAAGTCTGTTCTCAGTAATAGGCGTTTCCGAGTAAGAGTTGGTGACAAACTGTCCGATACAAAAATCCTTGAAAATGGAGTTCCTCAAGGATCTACCCTAAGCGGTACACTTTTACAATATTGAGTCTGATATTCTAAAGTCCGATGAATATAAAATGCCAATCCGCTTTAAGCCATATATTCGATCAAGGGAAATCAATTGAATTTATCTGGGTCCCCAGCCATGTTGGAATCCCTGGAAATGAAGAGGCAGATCGAGCTGCTTACCAAGCGGCGTTTAGCGTGCAAATTGACGTCAAATTTGGGGTAGCAACTGATATCACGAAATACCTAAAAGAGAAATTTACTATGATATGCCAGGGGAAATGGGCACGCGTAAATACTCACCTTTCCCAAATAAAACCCATAGCGAAACATCTATTTACATTACAACATTCATCAAGGGAGGAGAATGTGAAGATGCACCGCGTGAGGATAGGGCACACTAAAATTACCCATCAACATCTACTTAAAGATAGAACTCCTCGGTACTGTAACCGCTGCAATATAGCCCTCACAATCACCCACATAATAAGTGATTGCCCACTACACGCCTGCGTCATAACATACTGCCAAATTACGCTGTAAACTTCAACGCAAACAATGCTAAAGATACACTAGCTTACTTGAAAGAAATCGGAATATATATTGATATATAGAATTTCGTGCATATATGTACGTGTGCTTTTATGATCGTGCAGTAAAGGGCAGTCGAACCCTACAAAAAAAAAAAAATAATAATCTTAAACAGTTCTTAAAGCATTACTACTACTCAGGACAATAAATAATTGTTACTGAAACATTTGTAAAATATAGATATAAAAATACACCATTAAAAAAACCAAAAAGGCTAAGTATTTAATTATGTGTTATAATGGTAAAAGTTTACATTTTCATATGAACAAGTTAAAATTAAGGAATAGATATTATGCAGCACAGACTATAGTTAATAATTTGTTATTGGTTCGTTAATATAAGTTATCTGTAATAGGAATGACCATATAGGCAAACAACCAAGTTTAGTATGTTGTGGCATTTACAATTTTGTTGGTAACTAAAAGCATGCTTATTTATGTAACATCACTTTGGCTTATGACTATTGTCGATATTACTTATTACATACTATTTTATATATCGCTATAGTTAGCATCCACCTTTTAATCTTAGCATCCATTCAGTGTTTAAAGTGTGGATTTAATCATCAAGAAGACTGTTAAAACTAAGCTTGTCTATGTCCAGTTTTACCTAACATGTAATAGAATTACAAACCATAATTGATAGTTCAGTGTACCGGGTGGCCAGATAAGAATGCAAAGTGCTGTTTTTCGGAAACTATTCCTCGTGGAGAGTTGCGGTAAAAAATTTTATTACTAAAGTGGCCAAAAAAAGACCATGGAAAATATTTTAAAATTTGCAAGATGACCGCCAAAGGTCGTAACAGCCATTCTAAACTTTTAAAGTGATTTTTACTGAAATCCACCTAGTAAATGTACCAAAAAATTATATGCTTTTTAAAGCTCACTTTATTCGAGTAATTTTTGTTTAACGTATCTATTGAAATAAAGTGGTGGTGGGTGATTCAGTGATTTTTTAAATAAACAGCTGTAACTCCTAAACGACTGAACTGATTTTAATAAACTTAGGAGCCTATTCTGTATTATGTCGTTAACTAACGATGTCATAATGGTAACGACTCGAACTTGAACGATAGTTACATTCTATATCACTATCGTTAAAGAAATAGTCGTTGGATGATCGTTATAAATTATCGTTATAATAGTCGGCAATATGAACAGAATTTGTTGACATTAGAACTATTTCAAAGCCGAAAATAACAAATGTCAAAAAACCTAACCTTACTGAGACAGAGAAAAGGTAAAAACGCGCAATGTATTTGTAAAATATACCTACACATTTTGGTAAGCTTAAGTTAATATAATGTGGGATTACAAAATTTCAGACAAATCATCATGGCTAACCAAACTGCAAAACGACCACGAGCTGGCAAAACAATAAGAGGCCAATACATACTGTAGATTGAGCACCTCAAATCAAACAAGGCCTTTAGGGAGAACGAATTCGACGCTAATCAACCTCACATCATAGAGGAAACCTGGGAAAAATTAGTGCAATTACTAATACATCTGGTGGCCCGATAAGAAATGTAAAAGAGTGGAAAGGGTATTTGTAAATACATCTACAATTGTATATTACATAAACATATTCTAGGTTTTTACTGACTGGCTGTCTCAAACCAAACGAAAGGCCAGAAAATTGAAAAGTGCTCAAAGGCAAACTGGAAACAAAGATGTGTCCGAATATTCCCTAACAGACATCGAACAAATACTTATGGACACAATTGGTTGGGTTGCAGTCGACGGAATGTCAGAAACTCCGGAATTTGGAATTGGTAATATGTTTTAAAATCTTTCCTTATGTGCTTTCTATCTAATAAAAAAGTGGCATATTAGCGACTTCTTCGGCATCTTTGTCCGTCGATGAAAAACATTGACAGTGATATGGAAAATAAGGAGAATATTGCTATTACTTCTACAGCAGCTTCATCTAATGTACAGGAAGTCGGTTTTGAGCACTCTTTGAAAAGAAAGAGATCAACAGTAATCAGCTGCTTAAAAGAAATCACCAATAAAGATGAGAAAGAAGAAGACGAAATCGACATTCTTCGAAAGATAAACGATAATCTGGAGAAGTTAACCGACATCCAAAGGAAGAGACTAAAATTGCGACAGATGGAGCTTCAGATCAAGTATGAAGGGGTGACCTTTGTATTGGACAGTGATGACGATGAGAAAACTAGTTAGATTGTAGCCAAGTGCAATGCATACAGATTTTGACATAAAATATAAAAATTAGTGTATTTTTGGTTGACTAAAAAAAAATTTGAATTAATTGATTCCTTAACACCCTTCCTCTATTTAACAAGGCTTCCGGATCATCAACATCAATACCTTCATCATTAACATTGTTGAATTCCAGGTCTTCGTTCACTGAAACAAACAAATTTATAAATTGTTCCTTAGATAACCATAAATACATGGCATACTTACTTTCGACACCTCTATTTATCATTAAGTTATGTAGTGTCGCACATGAATACGTTTCACGAGCTGCACATTCTGGTAGATAATGTAGAATACGGTGTGGATTCAAGCAACGCCATACTCCCTTTATCAATCCGAATGTACGCTCTACACGATTACGTATTTGACAATGTCGTTGTGTGTATCGAAATTCGCGTGTATCAGGAGCAGCTCCATGAATTGGTGTTAATAAATACGGCATCTCCAAATAAATATGAGTGTTCGTCTCTTGCGATAAAATTCCTATGCAACAAGTCCTTCACTGAACTCATTGTGAAAATCATGCACGCTGCCGGGAAATCGAGCATCAATGGCCAATATCTTGCAATTTACATCGCAGATCTTAAAAATTATAACAGGTTACGAAAGTATAAGTAGACTAATTTAAAACATCATTATGAACTTACAAGTTGACAATTGAGACTATAAAACGATTATCTGTTCATGAATACGTTAGCAGGATATCCCAAATTGATAGGACTAAAATTGTGTACATGCCTATGATGCTGTCAGATCAGATGCAAGGCCTACCTTTTGGTAATTGAAATTGCGATCAAAAACTACAAGAATGTAGTATTACTGACACCCTATTCTTATCGACAACATACACACCTTGACATTCACGTTGGCCAGATCTATTGCATTTTGTTGAAACCGTAAGAAATGTTGGAATTAAGTTGATTTACAATTATATCATCAATTCCTCTGTAAATGGCTCTCTGCTGCTGATGCACAGACACTCAGGCACCTACCGGCTTTTCATCAGTCTACACATTGTTGAATCCAAGTCTTAACGCATGAAAAAACACAATTTAGGTGGGGCTCTTGTTCGACGACTATTCACCTATTTAAATACATGGTAACATTTCCTCCAAGAGATCTCTATCGGTTATCATATTCAACGAAAATATTGCCTAAAGAATTCCTCTGGTAATTCGAAGGGATTTGATGCGTCTCTTAAATGGCCTCGATGAACGTTTAATTGCCTCTTACAATTTTGAGCTACTTTGAAGAACAACAATGCATTACTTTCACTTGTACCTACCTTCATTCAAGTTCTTCTACCAACATATTTGCGATTTCTGCATTCATTAGAGCTAGTGAACAAATACACTATTATATGTAAACATCCGACCTCAAAAAACTTAGGTTACTTTATTTTATACTGACTCAACGACTAGTCAGGCCTTGTCGTAGAATAATTACAAATTTATCGCCATATTATCGTTAGTAAAAGATCCAAATTAGCATACAGAATAGCGAAAGTCGTTCGCGAACGATAATCGTTGCGTAACGACATCGTTAAGCCTTATAGAATAGGCCCCTAAGTATCGTTGGAAAGAGCATTCATTGCTCCATCAAATCCATCTTATCTGTAATATGTCTAATTTTTAGTGATGCCGCTAGAGCGCGTATTTGATATAATATCAGAAAATTGCGAAATTCTCTAAAAAATTAAATGCAACAATATGACTTTTTTTCATAAAAATGAGATTAATCATCCCTAAATAGGTTAGTGAAAACCACATCTTATTCATACCCTAAAATATCGAAGAAAGAAAATTTAGGTATAAAATTGGAAAATGTCGATATTACACCGGTATTCATTCTTATTTATTTGTCTTTTTTTAAGACTCAATGAAAAATTTCATCATTTTATAATTTTTAAATAATAAAACTTCAATATTTCAAAAATTAAAAAAAAACATGTAGGGGCATAATAATCAACACATAGATTATACAAGTGCAGAATAGGCAAAATATTCGGAGTAGGCCATTGAGAAAAATGAAATACCTAAAATCAACTTGTAAACAAATATTAAAATTTGACAGACAGTGTAATTTATGTTGCACAAGTAAGTCCTTAAAACTACCTATAATGTCTTTTACAAATGATGAAGCTGTTGACACGATTGCGGTATATCTTGAATGTCTTGAAAATGCGGCATTGGCTAAGAGAGTATACTCAGCTCGACATCTAGATCGGCGTCTATGCGATGCAAAATTTTTCCTCGTTTTGTGCAATATTTGCGTAATACTGGAAGCTTTCGACCAAAGTTGCGAAGAGACTCAGCTGGAACACAATATTGTTAATTTCTTAGCATACGTGTCATTGAATCTCCACGTTAGTGCAATGTCTCTCGCGTTGGATATTTCAAAACGTTTTAAAGGATCATAGGTAAGTTCTTATGTCACTGAAAATACTACTTTACATGTTTCACAATGTGTTTGTAATTCCAAATTTATAGAATTCACCCGTATCATATGGTATTACATCAAGCCTTACATTATGAAGACTTTGACCGACATATATATTATTCTCATTGGATGTTGGGCATGATCAGGGAAAATAGAGGATTTTTAAAAGTTTTAAAAGTGATGGAACGTTAATTTGCCTAATATGCATTATTGGTCTGACACCAATCCTCACTGGTTGCACCACGTCCAACACGTTGGAGTGTTAATATGTGGTGTGGCTTCCTGGACGGAACTATTATAGGTGCCTATTTCTTTGATGAACCACTAAATGGTGCCGTGTTTCTTGATTTTCTGGTAAACCAATTGCCTCTTTGATTAGAAGATGTGCCCTTGCAATTACGGCAAAATATGTTTTTACAGCTAGATGGTTACTCAGCACATTTTTCAATAAATGTGCGAGAACACTTAAATTTAATATATCACCTGAGGTGGATTAGACGAGGAAGTCTATTTCATTGGCCACCCCCCGCCCCCCAAGGTTAAGACCTGTTTGGACTTTTATCTATGGCGTCGGTTAGAAGATATTGTTTACGAAACTCCACCAACAACGAGAAACGACATGAAAGTACGAATTCGAGAAGCCATTCGTAGCCTGTCAAGAGCAAAAGTTGAAGCTGCTGTAACGTCCGCTCATGAGCGGCTACAACAATGCATCGAGGGCAATGGGTGACAATTCGAGCATTTAAGTAGGCATTAAGTAGGTACCTGAAGCCTACTTAATGTCTACTTAAGTAGGCATTATTGCACAATCGGTCCTTTTTAGGGCCATAAATAAAATTAGTAAAAATAATTCCGCAAATTTGGAATCATACCTTTCAAAAATAAATATTATCATATTATTACATTTAATTTTTGAAATTATGAAAATTTTTATTATTTAAAAATTATAAAATGATGAAATTTTTCATTGAATCTTGAAAAAAGACAAATAAATAAGAATAAATACCGGTATAATATCGACTCTTTCAAATTTTATAACTAAATTTTCTCTCTTCGATATTTTAGGGTATGAATAAGATATAGAGATACGATTTTCACTAACCTATTTAGGGATGATTTCATCTCATTTTTATGAAAATAAAGTCATAATGTTGCATTTAATTTTTTTGAAAATTTTGCAATTTTCTGATATATCAAAGAACGCACTCCAGCGGCATCACTAAAAATTAGACATATTACAGGTAAGATGGATTTCATGGAGCAATAAATGCTCTTTCCAACGAGACTAAGTTTATTAAAATCAGTTCAGTCGTTTAGGAGTTACAGATGTTTATTTAAAAAATCACTGAATCACCCCCCACCACTTTATTTTAATAGATACGTCAAACAAAAATTACTCGTATAAAGCTGAGCTTTAAAAAGCATATAATTTTTTGGTGCATTTACTAGGTCATCTTGCAAATTTGAAAATATTTTCCACGGTCTTTTTGGTCACTTTAGTCATAAAATTTTTTACCGCAACTCTACAAATAATAGTTTCCGAGAAACAGCACTTTGTATTCTTATCTGGCCACCCGGTACAATGCATCATTGATATGAATTTTTAGAATAATGTGTTTGGATTGGTAGTGAAGTATGCTAGCTGAGATTTATACACCTATTTTCTGTTTGTGCTTTAATAGGAGAGGGCTGCTAAGTCTAACCAATTCCTCTTCCATTACGAGAAAGAAACCAATAATTCTATAATTTTTTGTTTGGATTAACAAAGCTCAATACAGAGCAGTTCAGTATATACGAGGGCTACGCTAGATATTTTGAGGCCACGAAACTAGATACGTTAGAGCTGGCAACTCTGCACTTCGAAATACCACCATCCTTAAGTAATAGAGTAAACGTGGAATATGCGGTTTGTCATCGAAACATGGACTTGTCAACCGAACATGTGAGTGGAATGATCTACTACAATTTTAAGGTCAGTTTAAATGAACAAGAGCCTCGAACGATTGCCGCCCATATTTGGCGATGAAAGTCCTTCATTAGCAACTGTGTTTCGCTGGTATAGCGAATTTAAAGGGGGACGGATATCGCTTGTTGATGAGGCATGTGCTGGTAGGCCCTGTTCTTCCGTTACTGCTGCAAACATTGCGAGAGTGAGATGTATGATCGACGAAGATCCAATATGCACCTATCAAGCGGTTGAGGCGACCCGTGGTGTAGTATCCGCAATAGTAAATTCAATTTTACATGATCATCTTCGGATGAAAAACATTGTTACTCATTGGGTGCAACACACCCTTAACGATTTCCAAAAGGCAGAGCGAGTAAAAATCGCTCGGGAAACGTTAGAAATGTTAAATATTGGTGAACATTGTATTCTATCTGAACTAGTAACAGGTGTTGAAACTTACATCCCATTTTACGATATTCTTATCCACCAGCAGTGCCGTGTGTGGATTCACGAAAATGCACCAACATCAACAATGGTCAAAAAGCAAAGGGCCGTAAAGAAAGTTATGTACGCAGTTTTTTTTCGTAGTACTGCATTAGTAAAAGCAATCAAGCTAGAAAATCAACGTACAGTCACGGCAAACTAGTACAGCACAAAATATTTACTTGCAGTTCTTAAGTCAGTCAACATTCGTGGGTCAATGTTGCATCACGACAATGCATCGTCACACAGTGCACAGCAGACAGTTGAATTGTTATGTGAAAATAATGTAACAGTCATTGAACAACCACTCTATTCGTCTGATTTGGCATGTGTGATTTCTGGTTACAAAAGTGTATTGATGCAGGAGGTATTATTTTGAACATAAATAATTTTCGTAAAAAGACATGTAGTTTTCCTGTATCTCAAAATATATCGCGTGACCCTTGTATATTGAAAACTAGAATGAATGATAGTTAATACTTAAACCATTCTGGAAAGAAGCACAAAAGCTTTACCACTGAGAGGCGTAAATATCTTTAGCGCCATTTGTTCTTTTTAGTTACATTATATGTGATCAATTGATTACCTTCAAAATATCTTACAATGTTAATTCACCTTAAGAACTAGACAAGCGGCATATCTTTCTAAGAATTTCTTACAATTACCTAATTTCCGTTCCTTGAATATTTTCCAAAAATTATATCATTATTTAATCAAATAAATAATAATATTAGTTTAGGTTGTTTTATTTCAAAATTAAAATCAAAAGAACTATTGAACATATAATATTAAAAATGTCTTTTGATGGCACACTCTCAATAAAAATTTATACAAAATTATTCACTAGTGAATTTTGGGGTACGTTTTTCAATAAATGCAGTCATGCCCTCCTTACGATCTTGGGTTGCAAAAGTTCCATGGAATGTCCTCTTTTCAAAGTGTAAGCCTTCTGTAAGTGTAGTATCGAATGCAGTGTTAATTGATTCCTTAGCAAGAGCCACAGCCAATGGTGAATTCATAGCAATTTTCTCAGCCAGTTTTATAGTCTCTGGTAATAATTGATCTGGTGGGAATACTTTAGAAACCAAACCCATTTTTTCAGCTTCTTGTGCTGTTATCTGGTTGCCTAGAAAATATTTGTAAAATGTTTTCAAAATTAAAAACAATACCTGTAAGCACTATTTCCATTGCTTTTGATTTTCCAACAGCTCTTGGTAAACGCTGAGTACCTCCAGCACCAGGGATAGTCCCGATTGAAGTTTCTGGTTGCGCAAATTTAGCCTTTTCTCCTGCATATATTATGTCACACATCATAGCTATCTCACAGCCACCTCCTAACTAAAGAAAAGTGATATAGTTTTTAAAAATATTCACAATATATTTTTACACTTACCGCATATCCATTAACAGCTGCTATTACTGGTTTCTTAACCTTAGTAATCTGATCCCAACCACTGAAAAATCTCTTTGTAATGCATTGTTCATATGTAATATTTTGTATTTCTTTGATATCTACACCTGCTGCAAATGCTTTTTCATTTCCAGTAATAATAATTGCTTTAATTGCTTCATCGGAATCAAAGGTTTGTAATGCATTAATAAATACTTCTTTCATTAATCCATTGCTGAACGCATTTAAGGCCTTGGGTCTATTTAAAGTAACTAAACCAATATTTTTTTGGGTACCTGTTTTCTCCACTTTGACATATTCATATTCAGATGCTATAAACAAAAATAGTATGTTAATACTTATTGAAAAGATAGTCACACTTAGGTTTTGGTTAAATAAAATTTTCCAAAATCGAAAATCAAAAGATAATTTTACTAGGTGGATCAAAAAGTTTGGAATCATCCTAACAGGTAGCGTTAGTATGGACTAATGTTGTAACATTAAATTGCGTCAATATTTAACAACAACAAATAACGCCAAATTGTAACATTAAAAGCGGCGCCAAATCATAAACACTAAAACTGGGCCAACTTATAACATTACAACAAAAGCGATGATGTAATAAACAATTTGTAATTGATCGAATAATTTTAATTAATAAAAAAATATTACCAAATATCAATCGCTACTGCCGTCCGCTCAATCGGTAGATGAAGATAAGGGAGAGTTCTAATATACTGAGTTTAATAACATACCTGAAATACTGCTCGCTTCCCCTCTGCTTAATTATTTTCACTTCGCTTAATTCACAAAAAAAATGTTATATAAAAAAATTATGAAAAAATGATAAAATCTCGGGCGCCATGTTGTCTTTTTTTTATAGGAACAACAAAACCTAGTTAATGAATAATAATAAACAATTTATCAAAATGAAAATAAAATAACATGATATACTTAAGTTTATTCAATATCTGATTGAAAAGGTTAAAAATCAGAAGTCTTATACTATTCTAAAATTATATAAAAACATTACCTTTGAACGGCTCTGTCCATAAACTATAACTGGTGACTATGAAGCAGAATGGTGAACTTGGTAAGGTCAATGTCTTGCTTATTTATCCTTAATATATTGTGTCCATAATTTTATTGAATTTCTTTGAAGTTTAAGTTTGTAGAACTTGCGTCGTAAAATGTAATTCAAGTAAAAATTTCCATTTAAATTTGAAAAATGATAGAATAGTAAATTAGTGACTTATAAGTGCCATTAAAGATAATTATTATAAAAATGCCATATAAAAGTATGCATTAAAAAATATGAGTAAAATATAAGTCAAATATGAGTGAAATATGAGTAAAATAGGAGTGCCTAAAAAAGCAAAGGTTTTAGTTTTAAAATATAATGAATTAGAAAATAACTTACCATCAAAATCTGATGGCACAAAATATAAAAAAATTAGGTAAAAATCATACTTTCTGCTGTAACATTCAGCATCAAGTGAATTAAAAAAGGCTTTCCAGAATAACTCAAGTGAGTATTCCCCTAAAAGTTTTCACGCGTTGCGCGGATACAATAATATGAATCCAATTTTTTAAGAAAGGGAACTATAACTATTTATGTAATATTACACCCAAAAGATATGTTCTAGGAAATGCAAATTAAGTTGCCTTTCTCAATTCTACATATTAATAATTAAAAACTTTTCTAATATTACGCCAAATAAATGAACGATCTTAAATTAATGTATTTTTTAATACAACCACAAAAAAAGGAGTCCCTGTATATGATGCAGGGACTCTACTAATGTGAACCATTCACAAAAAGCTTCATCCTTCATTAGACGTCTGTCAAAATTTCAGCCATTTTTGTTTACGCATTGCAGTGAGAAGCAACCAACCTCCGTGTTTTTTCTATAAATGGAAAAATCTGAGTTTTGTGTTCTGATTAAACACTATTATTTACGAAAGAAAACGACAACCGAGACCTAATCTATGCTATGTAAGTATTATACGGATGAAGATAATTCAAATATGGTTTTCTGACTTTAGTTATGGCCGTACAAGCACCATGACGTGGACGCGCAAAAGACATCAATACGCCACAAAACAAAGAAAAAATTCATGATATTATGTTGAACGACCCCAAAGTGAAATTAAAGGAGCTAGCTGAGATCACAAAGATGTATGGCAGCGTGTGCAATATCATACATGACATTTTGTGTATGAAGAAGCTCTGCACGCGATGCTAACAATGGACCAGAAACGAATTCGTGTTATGACTTCTCAGCCGAATTTGTAAATGATTACGCGAAATCCAAAGGAGTTTTTGCGCCGATTCATAACCATGGATGAAACATGGATACATTCCTACACACCATGTAACAGTCGAAACAATGGGTTTCTCCGGGGAAAGTGCCTCGAAGCGTCTAAAATCGCAAGAATGGACGAGAAAAGTTATGTCCTCTATATTTTGGGATGTGCATGTATTTATTGACTATCTTGAAAAAAGGTAAAACCATAACTGCCGCATATTATTAATCATTATTGGATCGTTTCAAAATTGAAATCGTAGAAAAACGGCCGCATTTTCAGCAGAAAAAAATTCTCTATCATCACGACAAGGCACCTGCTCATTCATAGTTAATTGCGCAAGCAAAATAGTACGAAATCGGGTTTGGACTGGTTCCTCAGTCACCATATTCGCCAGACCTGACCCCCAGTGACTTCCACATGTTCCCAAACCTGAATAGATGGCTCACCGGTAAGCGTTTTTACTCAAATGAGGCCTATTTCGGAGGGCTTCCGAAGGACTACTTTTTGGACGGGATAAAAAGTAAGAAAATCGTTGGACTCATTGTATCGACTTAAAAGAAATGTATGTTGAAAAAGAAAACCCAATTTAGGCAAAAAAATTATCTTAATAAAATACTTATCTTTTTTGGGGTTTTTAATGGTGTATTTTTATATTATACAATTTAAACGTTTCGATAACACTTACAGTTATCTTCGTCAGTAGTAATATCTATTAAAACTGTTAAAGATGTTGAAACAAATTTGTGTAATTTGAAAAATGGTATTAATATAACAGATGATTAAAAATTAAATATCCACCTAGTACATGCACACAATAACAAAAAATGCAGTAAATACATATACAAAAAAGTTCGCAACATGTACAAATAAAAAAGATCAAAAGAATTATAAGCATTAAAATACAAAAAAAAAAGATTTGAAAAACCAGTTAGTAACAGTAAGAAAAGTTACAAAAGATAGGATAAGATATATTATACAAACTGGTACAGGACCAGTTTGGTTACTATAAACGTAATTTGAAGTCTTAATTAACCACAGCGAACGGTGAAGATTGCATTATTTTAATATCATCATGAAATCAAATTGTTATCGCGAAAGAAAAGAGAAGATAACTAAAGTGTGTTAGTTATGTCAACAAGTCATAATTCATTCAGTTCCAAAAAAAGTGACGCACTTGCTTTCTGACCCAACTTCTTTAACTTTAACTTTAACGTCTTTAAATTTATCCGAATTACAGTATTTTTGCTGAAACCTTAGGTTTATCCCACCAATTTATTTCATTGTAGAATCACATTGCCTAGGAAAAACAATCGCCGTTGCCATAGCATTGAATTTGTTGTATGCCTCCATATTTGACCCTTTGTCGTTGCGTCATTAATTTACTAATAAAAAAAAGTTTTAGTGATAAATATTATATAAAATGCCTCAAATAAATCCTGAACAAGTACCAAAAAGTTGCTTTAGTAAACGATGGGCGTAGTAATCGTTACGCCGATCGCGTAGTGGGCAATTGCTCGTAGAGTGATCCTCAAATACGAACAAACAGGAAACACTGCTCGGAAGGTGGGTTCTGGTCGTCCTCGAAAAACTTCTTCAAGAGATCATAGTTTCTTGAGATTGCCAATTTAGGAAACCGATCAAATACTGCGGTAAATGTTCATCAAGATGTTCGACAAATTCGTGGTGTTGGAGTAATTAGGCAGATGGTATGTAGACGTCTAAAAGAAGTTAATTTAAAAGCTAAGAGACCTATAAAAGGTTCTAACTTATTGCCCGAACATCGTGCTACAAGAAGAAATTTCGTTAAAAATTACGGAGAATGGAATATTCCTGAATAGTCGAACGTCTTAATTACGAATGAGTTAAGCTTTTCCCTTAACATGCTGGATGAAAGACAAATAATGTGGAGAATCACTGGTGAAAGGTTTAATCGTTGTCGCGAGATACACACGTAAAATATCGCAGAAATAACAAATGCATTAGTGGGGGAATGGGATGATATACGAATGAAAACTTTTCCTTTTCGATAATTAAGGCACACTTAAACCCCTTAATGACTAACCTATACACCTGTGTTCGTTTACCGGCGTAAGGGAAAACGATAAGAACCCTAATTTCCAATATGCCGTCTAGAATAGAAACTCTTAGAGTGGTATCTCATAGGAAGGCAATACACGGTATTAAGCAGTTATCCCAGCTTATAATCTTGTGTTTAATAAAAATGATTTTTTCAATTCGTATTAATTTATTTCACAAGAAAACTATTTCTCGATAAATTCAGAAAGTTGGTGATATGCATGGTTTCATCAAAAATGCTATAATTCGGACAAATTTACAGGTACATCAATGAATAAAAAACAAAATGCTCGGAAAAGTAGAATCTTTCATATACAATGTAAGCACTTTCTATACCATTGGTTGATTAACATACAGGGTGAGTCAATGATTAAAAAAAAAACATAGTTCGAGTTTTTCCACTACCATATGAAAAAAATTACCTCTTTAATTTATTTATTCTTTAAAGGCAGGATAATTACCTATCAACGAATACAAAAAATGTAAAAATCGGTCTATTGGTTCGAAAAATATAAGACATTAAAATTAGGTAAAAAATCAAGTGCAGCACTTTTTTTGGAACTAAGTGCATTGATGTTTTTCGGTATGTTTCTTTTACCTATTTTATTAACTAAGAGATAAATGTATGTAATTAAAGGTTGAAAAGAAATTGTCATGATTAGCGAATCTATACCGGGTCGCACTAAACCGCTTGGAGATGTTATAATCACAAAATTTGGTAAAATACCCAAGGGTAATTGCGAGCCGTAGTTATGCTGCCTTCGCTAATACCTTTTGGTGCATACAGTGTAGAACGTACTCTAATTCGCGAGGTTACAAAACGTCCACAGATTGAACTCCGATCGGTAATGATAACAAAAAACGTTTTAAATTAATACATTTATTGATTCTGGTAATTTTATGAACTAACTTGAACTGCATAAGGTGAAATTACATTAGCAAATAGAGGACAGGCACAAAAAAACACAAATCTTCTTTATGGAAACTCTCTAAATAACACTAGAACGAAAATTGTTCTCAACAAACTGTAAATTCCAGGAAAGCGCTTGAAAGTGAATCAACCTAATAACCGGAAGCAACATTGAAGGAGAAAAAAAATTCTTCAATGAATAATGAAAATGCAATTCGGCGTGATAAAAAACAGTTATTTGTACAACTAGAGAAGAAAGTGGAGTTAAAAAAACACTTTTTTCTCATATTTTACACAAAACCATAATTATAAAGTTTTTAAATTATTTTTTATCCGTTCATTTCATTTTTGTGATTTTGCAGGTTAAAATTGTTAAATAAAGTAGAAATTAATCGTATAGGTTTGTCTTCACTCCTGATTATTAATAAAAAATGTAATAAAGCTAACAATAATTAATAAAAAATGATAATTCTGCAATTAAGTTTGGTTTTTGAATAATTCCGCCAAACGACAGTCGGAGAACACCGGCACTATCCCCTACACTTTTTTTACGTCACAAGCCCCGCCCCCTTTCACTTTTTTATATGCCACGTGGGGGACCGCATTTTCCACCCTTATTTTTACTCGCTTACGTGTAGGACGTGGTTTTTCACCCCTATTTTTTACACACCCACGTGTGAGACCGTATTTTCAACCCTTTTATCCTAATTATTTTTTACATACACCCACGTGTGAGACCGTATTTTCAACCCTTTCTTTTCGTAGGCCCTTTTTAACCCTAATTAATTTTACTCGCTTACGTATAGTATGTGTATTTTCACCCCTATTTTATGATAGCTCACGTGTAGGGCGTGTTTTTTCACCCTATTTTATGACAGCTCACGTATAGGACGCGTATTTTCTACCCTATGGGTCAACCCTAATTAGCGCCTTTTTTGCACATGCTCACGTGAGGGGCTGGGGCTGACCTTGGTGCTGGGGGCTGGACCTGGACTTGGGGGATGGTTTTAGGTTTATTTTGATGGTCATCTAATTAAGGTCCTTTTGGCTATATTAAAAAGCAGTACCCCTGGAGGTTAGGCAAACGCACACGCATACAATGTTGGAAATTGCATAATTAATAAGATATTATTATTAAAATTACCGGTCCTATTGTTTAAATGGTCATATGCTATTGGATGATCTTTTACCTATACGAGAAAACGTATTACTAATAAGGAGGTTCTTGTACGACACGTGTAGGGCTTCACAACATGTTCTCAGGCCCTCGCCCCATGGCCGGAGATGGTGTGGGAACCTAACCTTATAAGATAAGTGTAGAGCTTAGCCCCTATCGTGGCCCCCTTGATGCAGTTGTATGTTGTTCTAACTTAATCTTACAGCTGTAGGCCTTCGCCCCGTCATACAAAATTGTATTCTAGTAAGGAGGTTCTTGTAAGGCAGGACTTATATCAGGGTCTGCGCCCTGGCCCCTTTGAGTAAAAATTGATATTAGCGCCATCTAGTGGCGTATAGACTAATGAACATTTTCTATAATAGAAGCTGATAATGCACACCTCTCTCTTGCTCTATCTTGTTCCTTCCTCCCCTCACTCTTTCACACACACACGCACGCACGCACGCACGCACGCACGCACGCGAGCACGCACGCACGCACGCACGCACGCACGAACGCACGCCCGCCCGCCCGCACGCACGCACGCACGCACACACGCACACACACGCACACACACACACACACACACACAACACACACACAACACACACGACACACCACAGCACACACGCACACGCACACACGCACACGCACACACGCACACACGCACAGCGCACAGCGACACGCACACCGCACACGCACACACGCACACACGCACACACGCACACACGCACACACGCACACACGCACACACGACACACGCACACACACACACGCACACACGACACACGCACACACGCACACGCACACACACACGCACACAGCACACACGCACACACGCACACAGCACACCACACACGCACACACACACACAGCACACGCACACACGACACACGCACACACGCACACACACAGCACACTGGATATGGATATGGATTTTTTATCAGTTGGAGATAATAGCAATGTCAACTAAACGTTTAAAAAAAATTTCTAATCTGAATTAAGAGTAACGTAATCTAATTTTATTTGAAATTTCATAGAGAGCGTTACAGTCATCAAAATCTTCACACTGATAATAATAGTTTTATTAACAATCATAAACAACGTCTAATACCACTAATGTTACATAATAATAATAAAAACTCATTAAACAGTGATTACACATTAAATACATTTAAAATATGTAACTTTTATACTACGTCTATTATTACATAGAGATGAGATTATTCTTAAATTTAATTGATTTCGATAGAGCTCTGGAAATACTACAACCGTTCGAAATCTTGCTTCTTCTCTCGATATCAAAAAAGCTATACTAGTGATATGTATACATTAAGTAAGCATAATAGCGGGTACAGCTACATTGCTAACGATTATTGATGTTTTTTGCATGAGATTTTTTGAATGAGACAGCCTCGCAGGTATTTTTTAAGAAAAGCCATACACATCTCATAACATCAAACGAGATTTTTGAGATACAATCACCTCATCGTCTTCACCTTGAACGATTATATTGTAACAACCTATAAAAGTAGCTAATAACCCTAATAGTTTTATCAGACATTATTATTACATGGACACGAGGTTAGCCCTAAATTCACTGGTTTCAACACGGCTCTGGAAATGCTGCACACGCTTCAAATCTTTCAGTTCGTTCGCAGAAGTTTTACCATGTTCACTTCCTTCAATTTTTATCTGCATTCTGTTTCGAGACTGTAGTACGTTTGCTAATACATAAACAGAATCTTCAATACTGTGATACGTCTAGCAGCAAAACACACTAGCTAGTTAGTTTCACCTCTATATTACTTTACATGCATGCCTGATCTTATCATAAATAAATACATCTGTAAAAAAGCTAATTAAACATAACTCCACAAACTGGGTATAGCAAGCAACGTTTCCAATTATAGCTTTTAGTCAACACAATAGTGCCTACAACTACATACAATCGACTAGCACTGCTTTAGCACGAGGATCAAACGAAAAACACAATCGTTTGATCTCATAAGATGTGTATAGCTTTTCTTAAAAAATACCTGCGAGGCTGTCTCATTCAAAAAATCTCATGCAAAAAACATCAATAATCGTTAGCAATGTAGCTGTATCCGTTATTATGCTTACTTAATGTATACATATCACTGGTATAGCTTTTTTGATATCGAGAGAAGAAGCAAGATTTCGAACGGTTGTAGTATTTCCAGAGCTCTATCGAAATCAATTAAATTTAAGAATAATCTCATCTCTATGTAATAATAGACGTAGTATAAAAGTTACATATTTTAAATGTATTTAATGTGTAATCACTGTTTAATGAGTTTTTATTATTATTATGTAACATTAGTGGTATTAGACGTTGTTTATGATTGTTAATAAAACTATTATTATCAGTGTGAAGATTTTGATGACTGTAACGCTCTCTATGAAATTTCAAATAAAATTAGATTACGTTACTCTTAATTCAGATTAGAAATTTTTTTTAAACGTTTAGTTGACATTGCTATTATCTCCAACTGATAAAAAATCCATATCCATATCCATGTGTGCGTGTGTGCGTGTGTGCGTGTGTGCGTGTGTGCGTGTGATATGATGTTCTGAATGTATAGGTGGTGACTGTTTAGAGAATCAGCCTATACATAAGGCATCATTGCATTAGGGTAGAAATTATTTATTATTTCACGTCATATTTAATTAGACTTTAATGCATTCAGTTTGAACTGTAATCTGGTTTCCGCAAACTGTAAGACATAATTTCGGTTGATTGATTGAATTTGATCTGATGACCGAGCGTGATTTGTTTGAGATTGATTAATTAATTGATTTGTGTGTGTGTGTGTGTGTGTGTGTGTGTGTGTGTGTGTGTGTGTGTGTGTGTGAAAGAGAGAGGGGGAGGAAGAAACAAGATAGAGCAAGAGAGAGGTGTGAATTATCAGCTTCTATTATAGAAAATGTTCATTAGTCTATACGCCACTAGATGGCGCTAAAATCAATTTTTACTCAAAGGGGCCAGGGCGCAGACCCTGATACAAGTCCTGCCTTACAAGAACCTCCTTACTAGAATACAATTTTGTATGACGGGGCGAAGGCCTATAGCTGTAAGATTAAGTCAGAACAACATACAACTGCATCAAGGGGGCCACGATAGGGGCTAAGCTCTACACTTATCTTATAAGGTTAGGTTCCCACACCATCTCCGGCCATGGGGCGAGGGCCTGAGAGCAAGTTGCGAAGCCCTACACGTGTCGTACAAGAACCTCTTTATTAATAATACGTTTTCTCGTATAGGTAAAAGATCATCCAATAGCATATGACCATTTAAAACAATAGGACCGATAATTTTAATAATAATATCTTATTAATTATGCAATTTCCAACATTGTATGCGTGTGCGTTTGCCTAACCTCCAGGGGTACTGCTTTTTAATATAGCCAAAAGGACCTTAATTAGATGACCATCAAAATAAATCTAAAACCAACCCCCAAGTCCAAGTCCAGCTCCAGGTCCAGCCCCCAGCACCAAGACCAGCTCCAGCCACTCACGTGAGCATGTGCAAAAAAGGCGCTAATAAGGTTGACCCCTAGGGTAGAAAATACGCGTCCTATACGTGAGCTGTCATAAAATAGGGTGAAAAAACACGCCCTACACGTGAGCTATCATAAAATAGGGGTGAAAATACACATACTATACGTAAGCGAGTAAAATTAATTAGGGTTAAAAAGGGCCTACGAAAAGAAAGGGTTGAAAATACGGTCTCACACGTGGGTGTGTAAAAAATAGGGGTAAACAAACACGTCCTACACGTAAGCGAGTAAAAATAAGGGTGGAAAATGCGGTCCCCCACGTGGGCATATAAAAAAGTGAAAGGGGGCGGGGCTTGTGACTTAAAAAAAGTGGAGGGGATAGTGCCGGTGTTCTACTAACGACCATTGCTGATGGTTCCTATTGGTAAGGCACTATTTAAAAATGTCAAGGGGAAGAAGGATGATCGCAGAATTCAATAAAACTTTTCTATAATTGAAATTTTATTGCAAGCTAGTTCAAGAACTAAGACGTAAATAAAAGAATTAGAAAACCAACCTGTACGACGTGGAAAAAAATTGACACGGGTATTTTCCCATTTTAAATGTAATGATTAAAGTGGCAACATTGTTGTTTTTACTTACTTTCCTCACTAGAGAAGAAATTTATATTTTCCTCGCCCATTTTGGAAACAAAAACAGTTGTTTCTAAGATAACTTTAAAAAAACTTACACCGTGTGATTCAAATTAAATTAATTAAACGCGACGCGATGTTGGCCAAGTCCACTGGTCCGTATAATTCGTGACTTTACACCGGAAACGTCGCCTTCTGTGAAAATGAAGTTCGCAGCTGCGCTACTTACGAAACCATCAAAACAAATTAATAAGTTTAATCAACCGGGATAACTCCACAGCCTTTTCCACAATTTTCGTAGAGAAATAATAAAAAGTTATTAATATTGAACAGAAAAATTATAGATCTTGCGAAACTCTAACCTACTATATATTACGCTTTAAAAGGATTTAAACATGTTTAGAGTATTAGTAGAAAATAAATGTAATTGGAAATAGTACTGAGAACGTAATAAAACCCGAATTTGTTATAACAGATCAAACGAAAAATCAGTTAGGTTTTAGTTAAATCATAGATGTACATCTTTTTCCTTTTAAATAATTAGTAATAAAATACGGCGACTATTTTTTTTCAAGTTTCGTAAGGTTGCCAATGAATGCTCAGCTGTCATGTTGACGAAGCGATTGCGCGGTAGTGTCTGGTAATCGTCAGTCAGTAGCTCCCAACCGGGTTGGCCATTGAATGGCGTAATTTTTATTTGACCGCTGTTCATCATGGTTACTGTCATTGCAGTTCCCGCCAAATGCGAGATTGGCTCTGTGATTCGTTTTCTTCAAGATGCGACTGAAATTTATGGAAGATTGTATATTGTGGACGAGGAAGGCATTGTGGATAACAGTGCAGTACGAAAGTGGTGTGGGATTTTTCAAGACGGACAAACTGATATCAATGATGTCTGCTGAATTTCCTGAAATTTCTCGATCAGCACTTTATGACATTTTTACAGAACGACTCGGCTCTCACAAATTTTGTGCACGGTGGGTCCCCAGCTTACAAACTACAGCGAATGGATTCTGTACTAACGTTTTTGCAGCGCTACCATGACGAAGGAGAAGCGTCATTGGGAACAATCGTTACGAGAGACGAAACGTGGGTTCAGTTTGTGAACGTCAAGACAAAAGAGTAATTGAAGCAATGGATGCATTCGAGCTCGCCTAACAAACCAAAGAAGTTTAAACAAACCTTGTCCAACAAAAATCTTATGGTTACTGTGTTTTGGGACTGTAACGGACTCTTGCTAGTGGAGTTTTTGGGCCTCGTAACAACAATTACGGCAGAGACGTACTGTAACACCCTTAAACGTCTACGGAGAGCAATAAAAAATAAAAGAAGAGGCATGTTAACATCAGGAATTGTATTGCTTAAAAACCAGTGTGACAGATTGGCTGAGAAACATGGTAAGAGGAGGATATACAAAAGCTGGTGCCGCGTTACGAGCAATGTCCAAATTCTATGAAAAATGTGTAGAGAGGAAAGCTCCGAAATGATCGGAGCTCGAACACAAACGAGTGTATTCCGCTTATGTACTCTGAAAAATCAGACGTATGTGCAGCAGACGGATTCTCATATGGCCGGTCAGAAGTACTGTCTTCGAGATGCGCTCAAAATTCGTACGATAATGGAACGCTGACATGCCTTGTACATTGTTTCAAGCGATAAACGCAATGGTGCAGTGCCGTATTAGGCTAGTGAGCAATGGAGTTTAAAAGTAAATTAAATAAATGTGTTTTACACAGTCGAACTCGTGAAGTGATCTCTAATGTATTTAAATACATGCCAGAAGAAAAAACTTCAGGGGTACTCAAAATTCCACTGAACGCGTTATTGCCGCAACGGGTGTATCTGAGAGACGTATTAGACGAATTGTTAAAGAAAAAAGTGAAATAAACACAGGGGCCAGTTCATATTTTAGATCGCCAAAGAAAAATATGAAAAAAAAAACCAAGCCCAAAACCGACTTATACGATGCAGATGAAGGTGTGCTGCGTAAAACAATTTTAAATACATTTACTGTTGACATACTTGTGCCTAAAATGCCAGACATTCTAAGAAAATGGAAAGCAACAGGATACACTGGAGGAAAGTAGTAAAATGTATGGGCTTTCGTTGGAGAAAAACAAAAACCAACAGAAAGCTTTTAATGGAAAAGTACGACATTCGTCAGTTAAGAGTGTCTTATTTGCGTATCATTAACAGCTAGAGAAATGAAAAAAGACCGATTATATATATATATATATATATATATATATATATATATATGAAACTTACATCCACAGTTCTCATACCATGGCTACTTGTTGGAAAGAGAATTCTAATAGAGGATTAGCAAGGCCTATATCAAAAGATCAAAGACTAATTATTGTTCATGGTAGCTGAGAGGCGGGCTTCATTTCGACTTAGAGGTGTTCAACAGTTATGTGGTGACTTTTTTGATAAATTTAGTGTTGCTGAATGAAAACAGTGTTGTACCCACGCGATAAAGTGGGAACAAAAGTTTTTGGAAGCAGAACCTGTCACAGACGAAGTTACAGACCAGTTTATTATTAATTTGGGTGAAGATTCTGGATCGGAGAGTGAAAAGAATGCCAATTTACATTTAAGATTACGTTCTTCAAAAATATGTTATAGTAATATTATAAAATACATTCGGAGTGCCATTAGTACACGAACGTTCAGTTTTTAGAATTTAATAACCTCTTAATGCACCCAATTATTTTCTGTATTGACGAGATATCTGTTGTACATATAGAAAGTTTACAATGTCATTATAATGAGGAAGAGATTGGCATAAACATTATTAGCCAATAATTCAGTTAAATTAGTCAACTTAGTTTCTTAATATGATGATTTACATTTGTACCTAATAATCATAATGTGATTTTCTAAATTTACCCCTTAGTACGTCTCAATGCACGACTTGCACAAAGAGTTTGCATTTCATTTTTCCGAATACTTCCTCTGTCTAACACTGACTCTGACTTGACACAGGTACCAGTTCTCCCATCGGCCATATGAAAATCCGTCTGTTGTTGAACCACTTAAATATAAAAAATTAAAGAAAAAATACTTTATGTACAACAGTGTTCAGCACTCCTGCCAATAAGCCATGAATAAAAATTGTTATCGCACTTATATTATTGTTAGTGAACCTTTATAACATAAAAAACTAAAGAAATATAAATATTTCATATACAACGGTGTTCAACACTCCTTTCAATACGCCATGGTATATAAAGCATGCGTTCCTTAAAAATTACGTAATTTCAAAACGGGAGGTATGTACATCTTTGTTCGTGCTTATGTTATTGATACTGTATCCTTTAACCTAAAATATTAAAGAAATAAAAATATTTGATGTATAACAAGGTTCAATATTACTTTCTGTACGACGATGATGGATTCAGAGAGTGTTTTCTTGAAAATTACGTTATTTCAAAACGAGAGGTATACACATTTTTATCCGCGTTTATACTATTGCTAGGAAACCCCTTCATCCCAACACAAATTAAAGAAATGTAAATGTTTGATGTAGAACATTGTTCTACGCCCATTTCGATACGGTGATGAAGCATTAAAAGGGCGTTTCCTTAAAAATTGCGTGATTTCGAATCGGGAGGTGCGCATATTGTTATTCGCGCTTATGATTACTAGTGAACTCCTTTAACATAAAAAATTAAAGAAATAAAAATATTAAATGTACAACAGGGTTCAACAATCAATTTACTACCGCGAGGTGTGTGAAGTGCTCGGATTTTTAAAAATTACATAATTTTAAAACGAGGTGGGGGCTAAGCTTCAAATTTTGTTCTCAGCTTTAATTTTAGTGAAAGTACAAAATAGTTTTTCAAAATTATGCAGAAACCAGAACCACCAAAGTTACTCTTATTTTTTATCCCTTCCAACTTCCTAATAGTTTTTTTAATATTTTTGGTATCCAATAGGATCAAGTATGACCATTCATTAATATAAAATTCCTCCCAAATGGTTAAATTCATTCTACAGGTTACTTAAAAAACGTCTATAGTAGTGATTAACGGCCGGTTCTGGACCAATTCAAAGTCACTCTCCCTCTGGTGGTGAGAAATGTAAGCTTTTGGATCTCTTCAAGGTCAAACTTTTGGCGGGAAATTTAAATTTTTGGAGCTCGCTAAAAATAGAAGTTTCAATGTCACCATCCTCATCATATTACAAGGTCACTCTGCGGTCAAACGTTTTGGCGGGAAATTTGTATGTCAAGGTCAAAAGCTAAAAATAGAAATTGCAATGCCATCATCATATTACAATTCTTAGAAGTCTAAAAATAGAGTGGTCAAGGTCAAAGATTATTGACCTGTAGGGGTATCGTATGACATTTCTTATAGAAGTATAAAAATAGAATGTATTCATGGAAACAAGAAGAATGCGAGTTGTCTATGCTAAAAAGTAGACCAAGGTCAAATGGTGCTTATATTGACTAAATTGGGTCAAGGTGAAATAATTTACTAAGCTAAAAGTATTATATTATATTTAACAAGTTTAAACATGTTATAGGTACTTCAGTCAAGGACACATTTTTGTGATATAAACCACAGCGAGGCGTGTTGAGATCAGTCAATTAGCAACTTATTGTTAAACATGGAATTAGCAGGGTTAAACCAAAGCACCCATTGCAAACTTTTTAAAAGTTCATGTGATCTCAAGATATCAAAAAGGTATAAAGTGATTAATGTAGCAGTAATTAATACTTAGTATGGTGAACGTATAGTGATGGAAACGGATGATTTTAAATGTATATTACCTCAACGCTTTTATGAGTATTTGAAAGAAGAAAATCGAATGGAAGGATTTAAAACGCAACTAAACACGAGGGATGTCTTCATAAGTACTTTGGGTGCAGTCGGGAAGACAACAAACATAACATTTTGTTTTTAATAGTAGTGCCACAACCCCACCCACATGATTTCACTAAAATAATTTCTTAAACAGAGTTTAGTCCTAGTGCAATTGCAAGCAAGTACAGTCGTTATAATGCAGGCAGCAATAACATCATTTCTGGAACGATCCAAACTCAGAAGTTCACCGTTATATATGGATACCCCACATAGTTGCAGTAACAATATGAATAACAATTTTACCTTGTGTTGTTGGTGCTGTCAAAATAGTGATGGTGGTAATAAAAGTAAAAATGTAGAGAAACATGATGAAGGTTATTGTTCTAACACTGACAGGCAGCCATATGATTTATCTGAAGTGTATAAACAAGCAGCTAATGAATACTTAATCGATTGTATTTATTATAAGCTATCGAACGATACTCATCATACAAAACATATGGAAATTGGATACAGTACGCACCTCAAGCTTGCACCAGTAGTGCGTATTGGGTGTGCTAACTGTGATCAAAGCGATAATGTAGTGTTGGATATGAAGGAATGGAATGAGCTTCTAAGATGGCATTCATATGTAGAATTACAATTTTTCCGATCCCAAGAAATTGAAAATCAAATTGACTGGTCAAATGTAAACGAAGAAGATATAACCAATGATCAACATTATGAATCTCTATCTAGCAATCTTGGTATTTATTACAATTGGGAATTGATTAAAGGATATGACAGAATTTTGAAAACTGTTATGATAGAAAACTACAACTGCTGTTCTTGCACATTCAATGCACATAGTATAGAAGAACTATTCAATTTAAAGGATATAATAAGCTATAGATTGGAATTTCTTGAATCTTACAATCTGGTGTGTTTTTATGAAAAGTTCATACAACTTGTTGACTACCGTCGTTTTCGTGAGAAAGAATTCCGTGGTGGTGATGATGACATTTATAAAGACATTGATGATGTTATAAAAGTATAATATTAATTCACATAACACTATGCTTAGAAGCATAAAAATAGAATAATCAATTCATGGAAAGAAGACATTTTTGTCTAGGTTAGCGGTTTTGAAGGATGCAAAAGAACAAGTATTAACTATTGTTGAGCGAAAGAAGAGGTTGTAGGTGTTGATACGAGTTTGAAAATAAAAAGACATTTAAACATATTTGGTATTAATATGTTGTAGTGTTTAAATGAGTTATTGTATTTATATGTAATAAATAATAAAGATTGTGATGTTAGGAAAAGATTTTAATTTTAAAATGCACAAGCTACCCCTAGTAGGTGATTTTTAAGCAGCTTTTTCCAAGTCCAGCCTTTTCAAACAAAAAAAAATCTAGACAGACGTGTACTTGAATTAAAAAAGTGATGTATGTTTGAAGGTGTGTCTGATGTAAGTATAGATATATGTGCATATCTATGGAAAGAGATAAAAGACGACTCGATGTGAAATTCCTTTTCCTCAGGTTGTAGGAGGGGATGAGGGGAAGGGTGAAAATAAAGTCCTACAAAAGATACGCTCCTGAAAATTTAAAATTTGCACCTAATTGTAAAAAAAAAAAAAAATTTTTTTCAACGCAGTTGTGTTTTATAAGTGGCAATTTATCACTTTCATGTATAAATTTATCAAAATATATAAAAATGACTCTTAAATTAACCAATTCCATTTTGAAACGACAAAGAGCACTTAAAACACAACTTTTTGTACTTACATAAGCTCAGAAGAAACATATGCATGCAATTTATCCATTTTATGTATAAATGTGTCGAAATGCTCTTTAAATTAACCAATTCAATTTTGAAACAACAAACAGCACTTAAAACATGACTTGTTTTTTAATTTAGTTTGATTAGGACTCCAAATTTACAATTTTCGATGGAGCGTGGATATTACTGCTTCAAGAATTGTAGGATAATGAACGCAGTTATTTTGGTTTGAAAGCATTTTATGCAGGTGCGAATGCGAACATTCTATTTTTACAATTTTAAAACGGAATTTGCAAATTTATGAATGCAATTGTGTCATTTGTATTGCATAAATACATGGCGTAAAGTTTTCAGATTTACATGCTTTTGGGAACTGTTTTGACTTTTATTTAACGCAAGTTTTTTTTTTTCACTTTTAACTGTACTATATTTTCACACTTCATTTATATGCATGACATTTCAGAATAAATAAATTTGTAACGTAACATGCACTTAAAATTTGCAAAAAGGACTGCTTTACTTTGATGTAGAAATGTATAAATGAGTACATGAGTAAGTCAGCCTTCCAGATGTTTTCAACTTTTTCCTTAATGTAGATCATTTCACTTTTCTAGCCCAAATTGAACTATTACTTACATTTTTTGAGCTGTAGTAAAATTTCAATGTACCTATGCACCGTTTTCATGAAAACTTGAAATATGAATTATATGTATGTATATTTCCAATAATAATAATAGAAGGATGTTTTTTAGCTGTAGTAAAATTTTTAGGATAAATAAACCAAAAAAGTTCAACATTTATTTATTTATTAAAACATAAAAAAATACTTATAACTACAATAAATTCTACAAAAAAATACTATACTACACAAATTATGCAAAAACTTCTTATTAACATATACTAATTTAAAACTATTCACACATCACAAATTAACTAAACTACACAATACACACTAATTTAAATATTTACATCTAAGTCCTCTAACGTACGCAGGACGTTTTCTGTTTTTCCTATACTTATTCTAATTTTTTGTAACTGCTGGTTAGCCTCACCTAACTCTACAGTTAGTTGCTTAACGCGACCGACTCCCGACACCTCACTGTTTGTGTATTCTGACAAAATTTGATGTAACCATCTCACGCTCTTCGCCCTAAATTCTTGTAATGTCAAAGGATCTTGCGTAAGATGTGTTGGTGGAGATGTTGCAAGGCCCTCCTGCTCATCATCCCGTTGTATGAGGGATAGATTCTTCCCTCCATATTAGATATGGCGAAGTGACGGTGGTAATAGTGGTTGTTGCGGTGTGGCAACAACTGTTGTTGCCGGTGTAATATTAGAAAAATAATAAATTACATTAGCCAATACATAAATCAGTAAATGAAAACTCATTTAAGTAACGTATACTTACTTTTCAAAATATCGTGAAAAATCCTCCTCCACATCACTGTCTCTGATAGATATGACAGGAACATTTTCATTTGAAGGTGTCGGAAGGGGTTCTGCAGGCTGGTAACTAAAGCATGGTTGAACCAAGGTATCTTCCAGAATATTTCTCTTTTTTTTCATTGACAGTTTAGTTTTCTTGCTTGTTGAAGCCATCGTGACTACTAGGTAATGAATGAGTATTCACATTAAACTTTAACACTATATACATGTAAATCTGTTAGAGTTATCAAGATTGCTAACAGGTGGAAGTGGTTAGTAGAATGAACTGACCTATGCAAGCGAAGGGTGATGATCTGTAATAAATGCACCATAATCTAGGCATGAGAAAGTATTTCATATGTCAGCAAGGTTAAGTTAATAGATATTCCCAGTAAACGCCCACTGAAGATAATAAAAAAAGTGCAATGTCTGAACTGATACTCTTACGAATACAATTACAACGTAATCTAAAGGCAATGAACTAAATCGTGTGAAAGTATTTCATGCAATATCAGCAAAATTAATGATAGGTGTTAATAGATATTCTCAGTAAAGACCAGTAATAATAATGAACAAAGTGCAATGTGTGCGTCTGTCTGAACTAAAGTTCTTGCGAATACTATTGCAACGCAATCTAAAGGTAATGAACTAAAGCGTGTGGAAGTATCAAATTTAACTTTCATGTAAAACAAGTTTCTGTATGCTGCATAGGCAATGAACTAAAGCGTGTGAAAGTATTTCATGCAATATCAGCAAGATTAATGATAGGTGTTAATAGATATTCTCAGTAAAGACCAATAATAATAATGAACAAAGTGCAATGTGTGCATCTGTCTGAACTGAGGTTCTTGCGAATACTATTGCAACGCAATCTAAAGGTAATGAACTGAAGCCTGTGAATGTATGCTGCATAAAGTCAAATACAAGTTATAACAAGTTTGTGATATTTGACCTTGAATGTGGGTTTATATGACTATATAAGCCAGTAAAGAGCATTTTTATACCAGTCAGTATATTGTACTCGTGACTAGAATTGTAATTGTAAACCTAAAGTACTTCTATAGTTATTTAAATTATTAATTTTTAATTATCAGTTATAATAAATAAAATATTTGCTACAAGTCCATTACTGCATAATCGGCAGTGTGTGCTTTATATTTTTGCATCGTTGGATACAGTTTTGAGTAAGGGTATACCTAGTAGTAGTGATATTGTTAATTTAACAAGAAGTATTATTCCATTGTTGAAAACCAAAAATGAATTTGTAAAGCACATCCGTATAATTAACACTAATATTAAGTTATTGCAAGATATAATACAAAATAAAATTTATCTAGAGGCAAGTGAAAATTTGCTTAAACTCGAAAGCAATTTATTATTGTTAAAGAGCTATTGTTAGACTTAAACAGTTAAAGAACGCTTCAGAGAAAACAGGTAGTGGAATTATCAATGGTGTTAAAGAGCGTACACGCAAATTATGTTGGTATTCTCTAGATTTATGTTTTAATTGTAGGTTACTTACAGGAATTATAGTAAATATAGCAAACATCAAGAACCCTCTTATGGTGACATAATAAGGCGTTATCAGCATCTGATAAGATCAAGGAAACATGATGTGTTTACAATCAAACAGAATAAAGTAGTACTTAATCCTTGTAATGATAAACGATTAGTAAATTTCAATTTCACTGATACTAAATCTTGGGGATTTAACTTTACATAGCATTTTATTGGTCTTCTGTTTCAGAAAAAAATTTTATCAGTATGAACAATCTTGAAAACAAATTGCAGGAAGAACTATGGTACAATAGTGATAAAATCTACAGAAAATACCTGAAGTGTTCTTTGATGAAGAAGTCCTCCCCCGAAAGCTATTTATTTGTACTGAATATATTACAATATATTGTTATTCCTGATGACTGTTTTTACTGGTGTGCTATAAACTCAAAGTATGCAAATGAAGTTATTAAGACATTATTTGATAAAAAAATTAAATTAGACGATACCATTAAAAGTTTTATGAAATTGTGTACCGATAAAGGCTACAATTTATTAACTTTTGATAAAGTAGATAGGATCTTAGACGATATGAATGTACTTGGTGACATACCGCTTAAAATGTATCTATACAATTTATTAAGGGTTTATGATTCAACAGATGTTAAATCTGCTTACAAAGACACTTTATTTATTATAACTGAATGTATTGAGAAAGCAGCATATTATGCTAACTACAAGTGCCTCGATATTTTGACTGAAATATTATTAGAACAAAATATCAACTATAAGTTTCAA
Source organism: Vesta saturnalis (assembly GCA_036346205.1). Taxonomy (NCBI): domain Eukaryota; kingdom Metazoa; phylum Arthropoda; class Insecta; order Coleoptera; family Lampyridae; genus Vesta; species Vesta saturnalis. The sequence goes on from JARFJB010001442.1 coordinate 6,388,266, forward strand.
CCGTGGGAAAACGGTGAGCACCACAAAATGTATTACTGGATACTAGACAACATCAATAAAGGTGAAACAAATTCAAATTCCTGCTTGGGATGGAGGTGTGGGCCAGATTCGGGGATATGGTCATCCAGTAATTTAAGTGATTATAGAAGTACTTTAGGTTTACTTTATAAGATAATGAAATTTTAAAAATAAATGAAATATTTATATTTAAAAAATAAAATACTATTATTTTTTGTGCGTTTTATTTCATCTAAGAGCTACATTCTTTTATCCAAACTATATAACTAATATAAGTAATTTGTTTCACAAAGTACAGGTTAAATGTTATAAAACAATATCATCCTTATTGATCCATGATCTTTCATCCAATCTCCACCACTTTACGAATAACTTATTATTCTTGCAGCGAAGCACTTTTTCTACTAGATACACATCGGAATACTTCGTTTTTTGTAATTCATGTTCATAAAACCCTCCCAGTACAGGCTTTTCCTTCATGTCTGCCAGCATGTACGTAATGCGAACTTTCACAATCTTAAATAGTTCACTAGACCAATTGAGTATGTATGTATCCTTTGGGGAAAATACTTTGAAATTTACTGATTCGTACTATGTCACCCACAGAATATCGATTCCTATCGAATATTTTTATGTGAGTGTAAGCCTCTAGCTTTGTACGATTACCAACACCTTTGGGCTACATTCCGATAGTTCTATGCTTACGATTGTTATAACACATGGTTATGGTATCAATTGTATCAATCCATTTGTATTTACCTTGTAGGCTGAATGACTTATATAGAGCACCCTTAATGGTTCTGATAACACGTTTTGCAATTGCAGCCTTCTTTGTGCTATAGGTGGAGTAATGATTGACTCTATAACGCTGCATTAGTTTAGTAAAATGCTCATTGTAGAATTCTTTTCCCACATCTGTCTGCAAATTGGTAGGTTTCCGTCCTTTTTTGAAGATTGTTTGCATGGTATTGGTTACTTCTTGACCTGTTTTCGTTTTTAATCCTTTAGTCCATAAGTATTTCGAAGAACAGTCGATAACCACTAATATATACTTATAGCCCTTATTTTGTTTGGCATATGTCTTAAATTCAGCCAAATCTGCTTGCTAATGGTCATCAAAACCTCTAATTATTGTGCGCCTTCGTTTAAAATTTTTTCGTGCAGGTTTACGCAATTCGTTGACGAGTTATAATTTGGTCATGGTACTAATTTATCCACAATTTCTTTAAGTCGATATAGTTTTTGCTCCAACACTAGATAAGCGTTAGAGCATCCTTGAAAAGCTTTTGAACTGCTTGTAGACAAAAATCAAGGTATCCTTTACTTATAGCATCATCATCTTCTTCCGGGTCCGCCAACTGTGTCAAACGGTTTCCATCTAAATTGAATCTTGTTGATAAATAGTATTGCTTAGTGATGGCATCTTGAAGATCTATGGGGCTGGCAACATTGCTCAGTCTCCTGTTCTCGATATCAAATTGATTATCATCAATCAGTTTAATCTGAGGGGTTAATTTCTTGAAATGATACTGGACATGTGAACGTCCAAATTTGTCAAGAGTCATTTTAGTTATGATATGTCGACATCAATGCATTCTCACTTATACTGTTTAAAAAACGACTCTTTGGTTTTTCAATGTACCCATCCTCATACAGTTCTTCTACAATTGATATTATGTCATTCACGACACCTGTATTCCCTGCCAATTTTTCTGCCCACAATACCTCTAGATCACGAATTTGTTCATGTACATCGGTCCAATATTTATATTCAATCGGCCTGTTTGTTAATTCCTTAAAAAACATAGCTCCACCTCCCTTGGTCGTGGGTGATGATGATGATAGCGAGGGTTTGATTATTTGCGTATACTTTTTGCTGCGGCTTCCTCGAATTTGCTTACTTACGTCATAATCTCGCCTTACAACATTAGTAGCTTCTAAAATACTTCTATAATCTTTTCTATCTTTTGAATTTACTAGATTTAAATTGGGTTCATTCATAATAAGCAGATCATATAAACCTGGGGTCCCTTTATACGTGACACCTTTAATAATCATATCGTTTCCTTCAATTGTAACGGGAGTATTACCAATTGTCCATTTGCCAGTTTTGGTATCATAGTGGACTCCATAAGTATGATCAATAACACCTTCAGGATCCCTCATAATACGTTCAACGTATATACGAGGTAATTGCTCGAGAAATTCTTCTGAGATGGGTTCATTACGGGTAGTAGAATCATCTGTGACACTAAGAGGTTCTTCTTCTTCCTCAATATTAATCTCTCTTACAACAGATGTATCTAAGAAAGATGGTGTACGAAGACCTGGAGGAGGATTTGTTTGAAAAAACGGAAACTGAGTTAGTGGGCTAGTAGCACCCTTTCTTGAATCACCTAATGGAGCGAAGCCTGGAGTCCGTTGAACTTGAGCTAGCGGGCTAGTGGGGGTAGTAACGTGCTTTCTCGGAAATATTAATAGGGGTGGTTTTTTGGGTTTAACGTCAATGGGCTCCTTTTTAGGTGTTTTTTTTTTATCTGGATTGATTTTATTTACTATTTCAGTTAGAGGGTCTATTAGGGGTTTATAAGTACTTTCAAATGTTCTTTCATTATCAATGCGAGCAGTTTTAATACTGTTATACTTCTGCTGTATTACTTTACGAGCCTGAATAATTTTTTTCTTTAATATCATTTCCTTGTTATCCATTGTAGTAAAGCGGGTTTGCTGAACAGATACCGGTTTACCTCAAACAGATAGCTGTTTACACAAACAGATAGCTGTTAATACCTAAACACATCAGTACCTAGTAAACTACTGTAAGCAGCTTAAAGTATTATATATTCATCAAATCTTTTCCTATAGCGACCATTATTATCTTCAGCATCCTTGTCTATGACCATGAAACCAAACGCAGCTAGCCAGCATTTTGAATACATGTCCCGAAATAATTTCATGCTTATGGTGGGACTTATATAATCCTCATACACATGTTTTAGGTTTAATTCATCTTGCTCAAATAATATAATTAGATTCGCATTGTCACGAATTAATTGCTTTGGAATTTTACTGTAAGTGTGACCCAAATTGAAACAGTCAATATCGTTATGCCTACCGATAGAAAAATATGCCCTTATGTTATTTTGCTTTTCACAAGCGATATCATCGAAGATAAAAGAGAGTTTGGTTTTGCACAATTAGGCTAAATCACATCTTGATATTCACTGAAGGTAAAGTAATCTATATATCATTGGAAATAAGATTTCCCGTAAAAGTTTGTACTTGTTTTGATTCAATGACTTGGAGTATACGTATACATGTTTAAATTTCAAGCCATTTTTCTCGGTAATCAGACTGATCATTGCGTTTGTTTTACCACAATTGGAGGGGCCACATATAATACCACGTATACTACTAGGAAGTAAATCACCATGTTTTGAAGTAATAGACTTTTCATCAAAGTCATGATTTTGAATTGACAGTTTTGTTTTTGAGCAACTACTTTCATCGTTAGTGGATGAAATAAAACTAAACGCATAATTACAATATTTTTATTTATATACTAGGCTATATTACAATAACTATAACTTTTTCACTTCCCCAGTGAGTGGGCTGTACTGCACAATAGCGTCATGGAGAATAAGACCATAGACAACAGTTCCATTATCGAAAGGTGTTAGAGATTCCATTTCCAATTTGATGTCTACTGTTGAGTTTTTTAAGGATTCGCTTTGTTTAGAGCAGTCCATTACAAATACTGGACATGATTTGAATTCGGAATAGTTGAATAATGCATCTTTATCATCTTCACCATAGTAACCACATCGAAATTTCAAAAAATTGTGATAGGCAGGTATGTATTGGTTAGCACCGATGTTCAAATGCATTGCTTCATATGGATAATACTCAGAATTCAGATATCCTTTAAGATTTCTGATGTTAATGTGATCAAAATTTCCGGCCCTTGCTGACTTTGTATACCTTTTACCTTGTTGGAATGCATCAATTATCCAACATGGTTTTTCCAGTTGCGTTGATGTTTTTATTGGCCATATGTCTGAGGTTACCTGTTTTAAACAAGGTAATTCATATAACTCCCATTGACGAAATGGAACAGTAATAATAGAATTTTTATTGATTCCTTGAAACAAGTTAAATTTCGCAGCATCACTAAGTGTTAAGTGTGGTACTTTCCATTGAATTTTATTTACGGTTATTGCGGCATCAACTTCACCATAGTAACAGTTTGTATCGCTTCTAGATCGAATTAAAACTCTTGGCGCATATTCACAATTACCTGACGATAATCCTTCATTATTCCAAATATGTGGTTCAATGGTATGCATACTGTAAAAGATTTTTCTCCATTTTGCTCATCGAATTCTGCTTGTGATGGTTCTTCATTCTTTGGTGACCATCCCAAATCGCTTAGTGCTTTGCTTTTGCTTGCCGTATAAGAATACCTGGATTTCTACAAACATCCACTCTCTGACCACCTAACTCATAACGAATTTCTTCGATGTACGTTTTGAAAGACGTTTAACGATTCTGCCATTGTGGTTGAGAACTTTTAAACCAATTGACGTTAACCGCAATGAAAGTTGATGACTAATTAATCACTTACTGTAGGGATGATGTCTTTTATATGAATTTTTGAAAGATGGAATTGGTCCTGGATTAATTCTCACACCCATGTTCTTTTAGTTCTAAGCGTACAATGAAAGGTTCACTTTCACCAAGGTCTATTAATTCACCATTTTGATTAGTCAAATTAATTGTTATATTAATAATAACGTCAGTGCTTACTTCTAAATATTGAGTATTGCTTGGAGTTTTATCTAGACGATAACCAAACGAAAATAATCGACAGAAAATTGGATAAAAAATTCAACCATAAAATGAACAACATAAAATGATTGCCAACTGGAATGTATATTTCGCGTTACACTATGAGGCAACTGACTAAACACGCAAAGCTATGAGGACAGCTACCCAATTTTCATAATTTGTTTTGGCAGAGTTGTGTTACCTTTCTTTGTTCTGCAGATACAGTTTTATCACGTCTTATCACTCGTGTTAATACGATTTGACTTGCAGGTTTTGTTTTTATATATGCGACCAGTGGTTTGCAATTTATGTGTTGTAAATTCTCTGACGGTCCGTCTATGTGTTTCCAGTATAATAATTAGAGTTCTACTCAGTGTTCCTATGCACTCTATTCGCATACAGCTTAATCTCACTTTGATAGAAGACGCCAGATGTGCAAGAAAATACTGTTTATGTATTATAAGTGATTTGTGACTGTTGCCTCAAGAGTTTCGACGTTGCGTAGTGGTTTATTCGGCATGTGCGCAGTAACCTACGCAGAAATCATACAGGTACGTAAATAGCTACGTTGCCCTGTATGCATTAAAACGCTACTGTGGATGTGTCACAGAAAACGTTGTAAATATAAGTTAGAAAATATATCTACATATTTTTCTACCATAAACGACTATTTAGACCCCACGGGGGTGTTATTGTTTTATTCAAAACGAATTGATTGAGTACTCAATTATTATTTCCTTATATAGAAATTTCAAAATCAACGGTTGATGCAATGCTCAGTCTTTACCCAAGAATTAATGTTATTGGTGATCTCGTTATTGCTTTCTCATAACTTAAGTATAAAGAGAAAGTTATGTAATCGGTTTAAATTTTCTTTTTTTGCATTTCTCTACGTTTTATAGTCTAAACAACACGAAAAACACATTTTGAGAAAAAAATTCCTATCTGTGTGTCTAAGCGTGTGCGCGCGATGTCTTTTTATTTATTTGTTTTTAATTTTAAAAAGTTACAATATTAAAAACAAACTACTACTTTTTTATGATTTCAAAATAAAGAAAATAACCAGTGGCGCACCGTTTTTAGGGTGCAAAATTGTGATATTTAATTTATAAACCGTTTTTTTTAAAGTCGGGTATTGGGGATTTTTAAGATCGCTAAGTATAAATCATTTGTCGAAATTAAAAAATTCAAAATGGGGGATTACCGCGTCTAAAAACCGATATGACTTAAATTCTGGTATTGTGGGCTTTGAAGTTATTTATTTACATATATGAGAAAGTATTATGGCGGATAATTTGGCAGCGGTTTTTTTTAATTGAAAGGGTTTATTGGAGAGTACAATAGAAATAAATTGATTTCAAAATTGTCAGTAGATTTATCTTTATTTCCAACCCTTATGCATGAAAAATCTGTACATTGTCCTCCAAAAACCGGAAAAATGCAAACCACACCGGTCAATAAATATTAAGGAAACACAAACACGTACAAGTACGAACACACACACACACACACACACACACACACACACACACACACGGAAAGTGGTATAGGTCGTTAAAAATATGTAAAACCTTCGAAAATCGGTCATCGATATTTTCACAAAAGCAGTCCTCATATGCTTCTAGGTGAAATCGGCAAAATTGATTCGCAGCAATATAAACTTATTAGCTTAGTTTTTAACAATGATAGTTACTGGTGCCTTAAATGGCAATTTTTTTTATTGACCACTTTGTCTTCTGAAATCAGCTCAAAAACCTTCAGAAGTGGATAGCAAATAAAAATTGGGCACATGACTTATGCAGATTAAGCGCACTTTTTTGTTAACATACTTGACACATTACGAAAGTATCTTAAAACCGAAAAATATAGTTATAGTATGTTTACCCCTTTCCCCAACAAAATTGGTGAAAAAATAAAGATTTTTAACATAAATGGTATCATATGATTACCAATACCGTAAGACAATAAAATTTACTGTTTTCCTGTCGAGAGAATATATTGTTAACTGCTTGGCTTATGTATACTATGATCCCACTTTATCTGTCAGAAAAATCGCAACTCATTTAGGCATTTCAAAAACGTGTGTGCAAGATATATTTCGGAATAATAACATGAACCCCTACCATATTGTTTTGCATCAGGAACTAAATGATAGGGAAATGAATCATTGTTATTGGTTATTAAGCATGAATCGGCAAAATCCAAATTAATTATTAAAAATATCAAACATCAACATCGGTGGAGCGTAAATATACGGTGTGGAATCGTAGCGGGGAAAATTAAAGACCCATACATTTTTCAAGGAAAGTTAAACGATGATAGATATATGGGATTTCTCAACGATCATTTGCCTCCCCTTTTAGAAGACGTTCCCTTGGAAGCTAAGAGAACTATGTGGTTTCAGCTCAATGGTTGTTAGGCGCACCATCGTCCGTCAATAATTAAATGAACAATATTCAAACAACTGGCAGATGAAAATTTGTTTCCGTTCACCGAATCTTACCTGCTCAGATTTTTATCTTTGGGGTAATTAAATAAATCAAGAAAGTCTGACAACCAGAAAAAATACTACGGAAAAAATCCAAGCCGCAGTTAGAAACTTGTTAAATCTGAAATTGAGGCAGCTGTTTTGTCCACAGAAAAAAGAATGCGAAGGTGCATAGAAAACGATGGAAAACATTTGTAATTCTATTGAGGTTATGTGATGCTATTTAGCAATTTTTTATTATGTTCGCTTGATCTATTGGCCTTTCAATATGCATAACGCACTATTTGGAAGTCCTAAGCCTGAATAAAGTGGAAAAGGGGGGGGGGGGCAACTCAAAATTGCGAAAAATTCAATCAAGTTCAATCACTACACGAAACAATAACATTTGTAAAAACAAAATACACGTATTTTAGGTTCCGCAATACACCTTGCTTATTAATCCTTTTTTATAGTTAGCCATGTAATAATCAGGAACCATAGTTATGTTAATGTTTTTTTCACTCCTATATACGTAACACACGAGTAACGAATACAAAATTGCTTAAAAAATAGAGTTGGGGCGTAAGTATTTTACTGAAAAATACACTACATATATACATAAGCCATTTGATACTATATGATACTATTAGTCACGGTGTACTTTTGAACAAACTCGAAAATTTTGGTTTTGCTGACAGTTTAATCAAAGTTTTTAATTCATATTTCAATAATCGCAGTTTAACTCAGCTCCATATACACAAACCTCAGGTGTGCCGCAGGGCATACATATAAATTGTTATGGTAAACTATCTCAAATGATATTTTTATAGTAAATCTTATATCGGGGATAGGATTCTATTTATATTTTTATAATTATTATATTTTTTATGTTTTTTATGCATCGAACTAGCTCATAAATCTCAAATGGGGATAGAGTTCAATTTGATTTGTTGGAAAATATGAATAAATATAATTTACACTTTGATGCGTATTTAAATTGAATTGCATTCATAAGTACAACTGGAATTATAAAATGGTTCTTTATTATGTGGATTCACGTTATATTAAATATCTCGTATGTGAAACGAAACTTAGTAAAATTTGTACAATAACGCATGCGTCGCGTATTTACTGAAATCAAATACCAAACTGTCAAAATCGTTAAATGGTAATTTTGAAAGAAGACTAAACTTTTAATTGTTTTACAGATGTTTACACAGCTAATGCATAAACATTTATACCTATACATATCTAAAATTATAAATGCAGGAAACCACACAAATAATGAATACAAATTGAAGGTTATTGATAAAAATTTAACTCACATATGCATCTGCATAATTTCAAAAGGATGTGTTGATTCAGCTGGTTCCATTTACAAACGTAGGCTCCTTCCAGTCTGTGATAGATATTATTGATCCGTTCAACTTGCTGCCGCAGTACTTCCAATAATTCATCAATGTCCCTCTGATAAATGGTTGCTTTTCTTGTGGTAACAATAATTTTCGATTTAAATATTATTTAAGGTTGTAAAATTTTTATTTTAATTCACTTCTTCTTTTTAGTACCCGACATGGAATATCGTTTATTAATATGTCGCACCAGGAAATAAACATCAATTCGGAAAAATTGAATAATTTTTATTTACGACAACATAACCAAAAACAATTACAACAACCGAACTTTTAAAATCGTTACAAACTGTTAAATTTAAATCGTAACAAACTTTACGAACATGGAAATTTCTCGGTAACCTAACTTTATTTAAAATTGTAGGTTAAGAACAATTGTTTCTGAACTTTCGTCTCTTCAATAAACTCGTATCAACATTTCTGATAATAAACGTGTTTTTAAACTTACGTGTTAACACAAAACACAACACTTTGACCTTTGTCATAAAAATTTAAACTTTGAGAAACAAATGGAAGAGAGAGAGAGAGAGAGAGAGAGAGAGAGAGAGAGCTGTTCAGGAACAATTCCTTATATACTCTCCTGTTAGCTACAAAAATTTCAATTTTTTTCTAAGAATACAAAGTAACCAAGTCTGTGATTGTTTAAAATAAATTTAAAAACCTACCTAAAATATAAATTATGCTATAACTTTCTTAATAAGCTTCTGATTTAAATTTTAAAAACAGAAATGAAATCTGTGCATGATTCCGCATAAAATGATACCTCACTTGATATACATCTGTTAAAAAATGAACGATTTGACTTATCCTAATCTAAATTTGTTTATATCTAAAAAATCTTACTTTCTACACTTAAACTAAATAAATATTCGTGATCTGCACGAAAATTTGAATTAGAAAACATTTATTGCAACTCCAATATCTTAAATTTAAAGGCAAATTCTTTTTTACATAGGAAATTTGTGTAGTTAACCCCATTTTCATAAATTTATGTTCAAATGACTTGTACAAAGTAACTTACTGCATGTAAATGAGGAAAACCTCCTATTAATCACATTAACAATTTATTCTAAGCTCAACTTACTCTATAAAACTATAAATTTGCAAAAAACCTTAAATTTAAAACTTAACCTAACTTAATTTAAATGTTCATATAATTTTCGTATTTAACGTTTAAATTAATCAAAACGTTACTCACACAACTTATAAAATCTGTCTTTAATATTCCCAATGTTCACTTTTCTTGTAACTTTTAAATTTTAGTCACATCAACAATCCATATTGTTAAACACATTTGTTTAAAAATCTTACACAAAAATGTATCTGCATGTAAATATCCATATGTTAAATTGTTGTGTAAATTGTGCTTAATGTTTACTATGCACTACTTTTTCTATTGCACTTATATATTCACCAATATTGTGAGTAATAATTAAATCATGTCCGTACCGTAACCCTTTCTCAAATTTTCAAACCTTTCCTGCATTTTACCTGACTTAAAATATGTCCCTAATATAATCATAACTCTAACTTTGTGCTAAACATCTGTAAAATACCCAAATGCCAAAATACTTAATGTGAACTATAAATTTAATGAAATATTATCTACGAACTTAATCGTACTTACAAATATAACTTCATTTAACCTTTCTGACATGTTTCTTACATAGCACAATGCTTTTTATGAATGAACCAACTTGTGCAAATCTTATTAAGCCTGTTTCATTAAAACAAATCAATTTCTTTCAATCGTTTATCAAAATACTTCAAATAAATGCAGTGTAAATATACTATAATTGATCTTAAATTGTTCTATATAAGAATTACAAGCTTAAACTCTCAAATCCCTGTCTTAATCTTATATCTAACCATCTCAATATATATATATATATATATATATATATATATATATATATATATATATATATATATATATATATATATATATATATATTAAAAACTTGATTGACAATATTAAAGTAAGTTGTTTAATATATGCAGATGATATTAAGTTGTTTCGAGTAATTAATAATTATCACGATAATTTTGGTTTTGCTGACAATTTAATCAAACTTTTATTCATATTTCAATAATCGCAGTTTAACAGTTTGCTACAATGGTTATAACTCAGCTCCATATATACAAACCTCAGTTGTGCCGCAGGACATATATATATATATATATATATATATATATATATATATATATATATATATATATATATATATATATATATATATATATATATAAATTGGTGATATTCTAATGTTCATTTTTTTGCTATGTCGCAGTAGCCATGTAACAGAAAAACAAGGTTAAGGGCGCAAAATAATAATTTATTTTAATTTTATGTTAATGCTAAAACAAAAAAAAATCAAAAGGAAGCAATTAAAAGTATTTTAATTCAATAAGTATATGAATGTAAGCCATTTACTTCAGGGTTAAAAAGCACAGTCCATTATCGTAAATTACGAAACTTTTTCAATAAATTTCAAGTTGGAAATACGAAAATACATCAGTACCAGCTTTAAATCACAGTTTGTAGTACATTATTACTTTAGAACAATAACTCCTGTTAATAAAATAAAATTTCATACCACCGTTAACCATACATAAAGTGGGGTTAATTTGTTTAATTTTAAGGTGACTAACAAAACCAATGGCGTCACTAGTCCTATTTGTTTCAGTTCGAATTTTAGCTCTAATTTTTAATGTGGGAATTGAAATAAGCTATATACCTAATCCTGTAATACATTTATACAGTCATTTATTTTTATAGTAACGTTCATTACAACATTAGGTACGTGTATAAAACGTCCAATGGTCATAAAAGATGTAATGAGTGGTAGTTACGTATTACTGATACATCACTGTTCTTATATTCTATAGCAGTAGAAAAAGTATAGTACAAAATTGGGTGGTAACTAGATTTTAGTGTTGCATTCAACGGCCATTTTAATATACTCTGTATTTTTATTCTGTGGTTGCATTTCCATTTATAACGTATATGATGATCAAGTTTCATATCGAATTAATAATAATTTGTGGATAAAATGACAGAAGCCTTCGCAAAGAGTACAAAATTGCAAATTTTAATGTGCTATAAGCATCTTAAAAATAGTGCAACGGGGAAAAGTAATACGGAACTTATCGTAATGGTGTCATATATATATATATTATAAGTAAGAATTTAAGTCACTTTTTCGTACGCACATTAAGTATTATTTGGTATGTATTAGGTTTCACAACGAACTTGTAAGGATCCCAAAATCCTTACAAAATCCGTAAATTAATTATTTAATTAGCCTCTTAAAAATATTCCTGTTCATAAAATAATTAATTATTTCCTTCTTGCGTAGTTATAGACTTCGACACAAGACTCCACAAACGCGCCATCTAAAAGATCTCACACAATCACGTTAAATCGCGGACTGTATAAACGGAAGCGCGACGCGATATGAATTATATTACCTCCGATTACTTTGATCCGGTCTTCGTTCCTGACTTCTACTCCCACCTAGAATCAAACGCCGTTATCTCTACCAGCCGACCCATTTTCTGATCATATTCCCTAGACCAGTTTTCCATTAAAATATTTATTTTCTGGCCTGCGTAGATAATTAATCGTCTGCAAAACATCACCGCACCTGTACATTAAACACTTACTCGGGCGCATGCTCAGCGTAAACAAACATACTCTAATCCACCCCTAGGAAATACTCCCAAGGCGTACGCTTGTGTCGGTATATTCCTGCTTTTGCTTGCCTGAAAAGCGTACGCCTGTTCAGTCTGGCGTCCTTCCAATTAACCAAAGGGCGTATGCCCGTTTGATTAATTAAGCCTATCCTACCACAATTACCCAACCTATACACGAGAGAACTGGGAAACCAGTAAAACTGCAGACAGATAATTCCAGAACATCTCGTTTTCGTCAGATTATCCTGTTAAAACCATTATACTTGTGACCGTAAATACCTCCTGTATTGTAGAAGTTAAATTAATACGAAACAACCTGCGTTCGTATCCCGAGTACTTAATAAAGTATAAACACCCTCCTCCAGAAGGGATAAACAAATCCTCTTAATTTAAACCAATTTCTAGAAAGGAGAAATTCCGATTTCATTCTCAACAGAGACTCCCGTTCCTGTATATTTTTTTTGTAGCGATAAGAATAAATCGCAAATTGAAAATAAAAATATAAACTTTTAATTATACGTTTTAATAGAGATACGAAATTACCACATTTTGTCAAAGTGGTAGAGATACACCATCAACTGCATTTTAATTTTCTTCATCTTTACAAGTTTACGAGCCCGTTATTTCACATTCTCGTCTTCTTGCATAGTTTAAGATAATTATTTCAAAGACCAGCAGTCAAATTAAAGCTACGCAAATAAAAGTGACACTTTTATTTGATTTTAAAACAAAAATCGATAAAGCACTACTTAACCTAGTAAACTATATTTATTCTATAGAAATTCAGAGCCACTGCCCTCGTAAATGCGTTGGATGTTATCAGTTCCCACTGTACTCGTCTAGGAAGAAATTTATATAAGTACACTTTGTACATCCGCATGTTAGTTGCTTTAACTGTTAATACAAATGCATACAATTGATAGTAAAAGAAAATATAGACTTCTTTTTGATTTAAATCACTAATTGAATTGCGTAAATACTTTAATTATCCAAAAATATAAAGAGAGTTAAGGGAAATTATTAAATCAGAGTATTTTCTCATCCTGCATTACTACTAACGATCCGATCCTCAAATATTCATCCTCTACCAGGACATCCTAAGTCTCCCTCCGCCGTTGGGCCCCCCAAGATAGTGGTCACCTATGGGAATCGTCTATATAGTTATTCTGTGATTTAAGTTGTGTATTATTTTGAAATCTATTTTATTTAGTGTTTATTTTAGTTGACATAGACCGTAGTTTTAAGTATTTTATTTAGTATTGTAAATAACTATAGGTAATAAATAGTGTTGTTAAGATATGGTAGTTGTCATAAATTATTCGACGATTCACACACCTTTTCTCTGATTAAGCTAACGCCGGGAAAAGCAAATAAATAATAAAATAACAGTAAGACGGCGTAAGGGCAGTTTGCAAACTATCGAAGACATCATAACATCAAGACCTCAAAATTTAAAGTCGACATATTGTGGTAAACACGGAAAATATCAGTTTTGGAATTTTACGTTTTGTAAAGCTCCACAACGACTAATTTGGCAATTTCGTTCGAAAAATGAATATCTTACTTTGGACAAATTGTATCATCGCGTTAAAACAGATTTCCATTGTGATGAGCGTCTAACGACATTATTTAGAATTTTGAAATCAATGAGTTACAAACACAAACGCGTCAATGGGCATAAAATTTAGGTGAAATAAATAGTCCAATGCATAGAAATCCTGAGAAGCTGTCAGCTTACATTAAACAATAGTTTCGTTTTGTTGGTTTCGGGAAGGTGTTCCAAACAGCTGGTGACTTATTAGTTGCGTTTCTGGTGGCATCACCTGATTAACCAACAATGAGACTGTTTTGGTGTCTGTCATATTAAGGAAAGTAGTTGTGGTCAAGACCTAACTTAATTTTGTGTGTTGATCTTTCTTCCAAATGTTATGGGTAAATCCCGTTGTTTTGTACGTCAGACGCTAAGTATTATCCAGCTCTTCTGAAGGTAAAGTTGTTCACTTTCTCTGTCTATTTGTTAATTTAACTCTCTTGTTAAGAATATATCCGTCCACCAAAAAAAATAATTGTTGATATGTATTAAAAACCGATTACTGCGTATTTCCAGAGGATGAAGAACCTCAACAAGGGCCGTCCAAACAAAGGAAAACAGTTACATGTACATAAACACTTTTTTAAACAGTAATATATTTACCACATAAATACACGTAAAAATTATACGATAGGAAGCGTTGGTCATTCATTGTAACAAAAATGTAATGGGCACCCAATCCCAGTCAAAACGAAATTATACTAAACACGTCATTGTAGCCAAAATGAAGTTTTTGAGAAAATTTGTGCAGTTGCAAAGTTCAGGCCAAGATGTCAGATTTGTGTATAGAGACGAAACGTAGATTTATCAAAATGATTCTAATACTCAGCGGTGGGTGCACGATGCTGGTATCAAAAGTAATCCATCCAAAATTAAAGGTGATGGTAAAAGCTATACCATTTTACAAGCGGGTTGTAATTTAGAGGTATAAGAAAATTTCAACTATTTATTCGATTCGGGGAACGCGAATCAAGATTATCATAACAATAAGGAATTGGGGGTTGGTTTAAAAATTCGGTGATTAAACAGCTGCTTCTAACGCTGTCCAAACTACCAGAACTTGTATGGTGGTTCTAGTTGGTCAAGCCACCCTTATTTTCTGGTAAGAAAGATCAGTTTCAGGAATTGTTGGGGAGGCTCGGAATTGAGGGAAAAATTACAAAAAGGCAACTGTGGAACAAAATTCAACCTTTTCGGTCTCGAGAGAAAAGTTGACAATATTTTGATTACGCACGGGTATGAAGTTTTACTATTACCTCTTTACCATTGTCAATGTAGTCCCATTGAAATGGCATGGGGTGTTTGTAAAAATTATTACAATAAGCAAATAAGTTCTGAACCGCCTACGAAAGATAGGGTTCAGAAAAAATGGCTTGAGGCTTTATCCAAATGATCTACTATAATGTGAGAAACAGGAAAAGATTATTTCAAATCTTTCATTTTGTGTTCCTGTTGTATGAATATTTCCCTCATGTATAATTTACTCCTACACAGCAATGCAACTTCGTTAGGATTACAGAGATAATCACATTGAACGGTATGAATTATAGCGGTAATTCAACTGCAATGACGTCATACTCAACTATCATAGTAACAGAGCTATTCTTGTCATGAACAAGACGCATTTGTCAAACACTGACAGCCACGTTAAAAAATTTAAGTTAAGTTTATTGTAAAAATGAAACGATTTCGTAAAATATCGTGAAAAACCATTGATAGCAATATTGAAAAATGTGATCCGAAGAAGACAGTGAAAAATCAGGCCGTTACTTGGACACAAGTATTTGTTCGTAATATTCTACAGAATACCACGCGTGCATCAAAATTAATCATATAAGCCTTGAAAAAGCGTTGGTTCCTCCTTTTTAACTTTTAACCAACAGAGAAAACCAACTCATCCAGTTTCCAGGCAACACCACTTTTTCCCGGATTATCGATAATTTTGGACGCACTAGTGGTATTATATATGAAAATATCCCGTCGTCAATAACGACAGGAGATTTTCGATAGGAAGTTTCCCGTCGTCAATAGCAACAGATATCTTTGGTATATTTTCTTACTGAATCCCCTACGTGCTTGAATTAATTGCCGGAAATTTCTTCTCGTTCACGAATGTTTTAAGTAAATTATCTCTCGTCTTCGACTCGGGATAATTTTCAAAATATTCGTGACTTGAAAAAATTCCGGAAATAATCTAAGCACTAGGGAAATTACAAGTGAAAATATCTCATCTCTTATTATAGCACTAGGAGAATCTGATTCAGATAGCAATATGGATTCAGATTCTTCTGGTGATATAACGCACTTGGAATAAGACACCACTGTTTAGCATCAAATTTAAAAAAAAATACATTTACGTAGATTTGGTTAACAAAACATCTCATTGAATGTACAACTTCCGTTTTATGTAGGTAATAGACGTTCAAGGTCTGAACGCTGATATTTATTTATTTTTTTAATAGGTCACTCGAGATTTAACGATTTTTGTGCTAACAATAACTAAATAGCGTGAAAAACTACGTTGCAACGCTGCATTCATTTCACTTTAAAAATATAATCTACAATTTTCAAAAGTCAAACTACGGTAGTAGCTTTTTGTTCTTTTGACACTGCTACCACATTATCCCTAGATTTCCATGGCCTACTCTAATCCAAAATAAATTGTTTTTTTTATTTTGAGATATTTACCATAGGTACTCTTATATTTTTAAATGACATGATTAAAATGTATTACAAGATTGAAGTAAAATTGAACCAAAATTGTAGTTTCTTACTAGTGTTGAAATGAAGGATATTTGTTATAAATAAGCGTGTAACAAATGTATACATAGTAACAAATTTGGCTCTGGCTTTCACAAATTTCGTGAATACAATTGTAAAACTGCTGCCATCACACCGACCAAACATGATAAAATATATTAATTGTTCAAGATTCTAAATTTAAGTTCTCAATGAGTTTAACAATCATTTACTGTTTAATTATATTAGATAACGCACCTGTTTTTTGATAAATAGTTAAAAGTATGACGTTTATGATTTATGCAGTAAGTACGTACTTGGTGTAGATGCAGCACTGAGCAATCTAACGTTATTAGAAAAAAGCGAATGCGTTGTTACATTTTTATATACACAAATCTTCCTAAACATCTTGCTGTCATGATTGCTCGATTTAAACCAGAGAATTTAAACTGAATGAAAGTGTAGCCAGTCGCAGACATTTACACTGAATTACACTGATAAAGATTGTGGTAGGGGAATATTTAAATCTACTTATACGATCATGTTTACTTTTTTGCTACGGTTTTGGAATTATTAATTTTGAAGGTATTAATTAACAAAGGAAATGAAATCAATGTATATTTTAACTTTTGGAGTAATAATGCATTTGGACTAGAAACTGCTTCTTTAGATTCCCTTTCCTTTGTATTAGAATAGCATCTACCTTGCTTGCTTAGTTAACGCTTTTGTGAGACTATTAATTGTGTTTTTGCTAAAGTCATGTAGGTAGCTAACTAGTTTATTTCAAGTATCTAATCAAGTTTGTAATTATATTATGATTTACCGTTTGTGAATGAATATGAAAGACTATGATTTTTATTTTTTCTTTTCTAGCGTGTCTGCATAGAGGACACATAATTAAGCAGTAGTAATGTAAGAATATGCTATAAAAGTGCAATATGGAAACAACAGAAGTAGAAATGCTAGAAGCAGAGGTATCTTTTACAGGAACAACTATATAATAACAACAGTTACATGGCAAATCAAGTTTGCAGGTTGTGTCATTTTCGTGTAATCACTCAGTCAGTGTAATGTGTAAGTTGTATAGGATACTACATTTATTAACATACATTATGTTAGAACCTCATTATGGTTTATCAGTATATTACTAATGCTTGTGAATGTTAAGATTATATGTGTAACAAGCATTTCATAGATTTTTTACAGATTTTTGACTCTATTCGACACTTGCTATATTGTAGATGATAGAGTACACTCACTCACATTGCAAATATGTGTACTTTTTTCCTATTTTTGGTGATCTGAGTTACTTCTTATATTTTATTTCCGAATGTTATACTGCTTCAGCAGTCTACCCAGTACCTTGTAATCATCTCATAGACCAGTGTAAAGTCTACATAAGACTTCAAATGAATAAAGGAAACCAATAATACCTATTAAAGAACTTGCTTTTTGCTAAATTTTTTATTCGTAAAACAAGGTAAAAAACATATTTGAGGTTATCTGAGTAAAAATTTGGTAAGTGTTCATGCTCGCCTCTTGAACTACCTCAACTATTTTTTTATAACAATGTTTATTGTCTAAGGTGACCATTTATGTAAAAAGGGACATGGACATGAGAGTCTGAGGGGTAACAATTACTCCTCGCTAAGGGGAAGGAGAGGGAGAAATTTCTTTAAAGTTAGGTACAAAATTATGAGACTAGTCTAAGTGACAAACAAATGTAGTGAATGTTTATGGTAAGTTTTAGGCGTCCCATGTCATAATGCATTAGTATCAAAAAATAAACAAATCTAATTAATTCTATATTGTACTTCTGTATTTAAAAGTACATAGTTAATAAAATGGCAAGCGAAACGGTACCAGTAGTAGAAGAGGGTACCATCCGCCAATTTGTTTTTTTGTGACGTCACCCTTGGGGCACCATCCACCATTTTGATTTTATGACGTCATCATCGGACACTTTTCGTCGCCATTTTTTTTATATATGCCCCGCGTGGGGATCGTATTTTTTTCACCTGAGAATAAAAAGACTTTATTTAATCTGATATTAATATTTATTAGGGCGCGTTTTTATCAAAGGAGATTGCATAATTTTTACTAAAATTATTATTACATGTCTTTTAACCCCATCTACAGATTATGACCTAATGTATTTATACATTGGGGGTTGTATTCTAATAAGGGATCCTAGTCTTGTAAGACGGGGATCGTATTTTTTTCACCTGAGAATAAAAAGACTTTATTTAATCTGATACTAATATTTATTAGGGCCCGTTTTTATCAAAGGAGATTGCATAATTTTTATTAAAATTATTATTACATGTCTTTTAACACCATCTACAGATTATGACCTAATTTATTTATACATTGGGGGTTGTATTCTAATAAGGGATCCTAGTCTTGTAAGACGGGAATCTGTTCGTGGGTTTCACCCCTGACATAAAAATTGTATTCTAATAATGGGGAAGAATTAATAGATAGATAAGACATGTAAAGATGACAAGTGTTTTCATACTAAAAAAGATGTTATTTAATCTGTGTTTATTATTTTTAATATTTATTATGGTTGTTTTGATTTTTATCAAGGATATAAAAACCTAGTCCTTAAACGATTATGTTCTATGCAATCTTTAAGACTATGTTTAAGCGCTAGCTCAAATTTTTTCAATATCTGAATAACGACATCGAAATTGTAACCTTCAACATTATACATGTAAATGAGTAATTAAGTTACATAATTAGTTTGCTTTACAAATCGTGCTTTAAACGATTTTCACCTTGAGAACGTTAAATTATATGCTTAACGTTTAAGTGTAAAATAAAAATTGCAGTATAACGATAAATAGTTACACATATGCAATATAGGCTGTTCTCCGTTTCACTGCATGCTCGAAAAATCTGGAACACTGGAACTGTGGCAGGATCTGTAACAAACAAAATACACCCACATACCACACAAAATTAAAAAACAGCGAACTAGTCGACCGCTGATGATGATAGCGTCACTATCGAAACGCGTTTGGTGTTTTTTAATTTTGTGTGGTACGTGGGTGTATTTTGTTTGTTACTGTATGCTCCTTTTAATAGTGTAATTGTTGACTGTTAAAATTATGTGTACAAGGTCTAAGCAGAAAATAAATGCATTAAATGGTTACACATATGTATTTTAGACTGTTTTACGCTTCATTGTATGTTTTAGGGATGACTTTTTAAAATCGATTGCATTACTTTTAGTACCCAGATTAAAGTACGTCAAATTGATTATTGATATGGCATATCATACTTCCTTTAAAAAAACAGTAAAATATATTCATAGCTATAAAGTTTATAATACAGATTAACTACTTTTTATTTATATAGATCAGGGTCGCAAAAAACATCTAGGTAATCCATAATCTCCTATATTAAATATTAGTGTGAAGACATTTTCGGCAGTCAAGACTTTCGGGATGGGTGCACTTCCCCTTATGTTCAAAATCGAGAGCAGCGTAATGACGACATACAAACAATCAACCAGCTGTTTTACCGGTTTAGGAAATTGATCTTTGGGCAAGCTTGTCATTGAGTTGTTTTTTTCCTTCCACAAAGTCAATATCTTACGCCATTCTCTTTTCATGGGGCCCTAGTAGGATACATCCAACGGTTGGGTGAAGTTCGTCGAGTTTGGCGGCAGACAAACAAACCTTACATTGTTTTCCTCGCAAGCTTTTAAAACTTCTAAGTTGATATGAGAACTTTAGTTATCACCTATCACAACCTTGACATCAGGCAGCTTTTTTAACCGAGGAAGTAAAGTAGTCATAAACCAATCTTCGAACGTCCCCATATCGAACCAGCCACTTTTTGTTCTGTTGTATCTACAACCCACCGGGCCACCTTCGGTCCATGCCGACCACAGGTGCTCAGACTTGTAAACCACATAGGGTGGTAACATCTCCCCAGAACCGTTACCACAAAACATCAAGGAGGTACAAGATTTAGTTGATTCCATAATACGTTCTACGTACTTCTGCCCCCTTTTACAAATTATCTTGCTTGTTCCGGGGTCATCCCGCAGGTTTGTTTCATCGTCATTCCATATATTCTCTTTTGGAACATTACTGAGGACAGTTTCTAAGTTGTCAAAATAGTCATTGATTACTTTTTCATCAATATCAACCCTTACTAGTTTTATGTAACTTCCTGGACGCACCGTTAACCTAGGGTGACATTTTCTAAATGATGCTTCCCAATCAGGACCCGGAAAATTGTTTGTCAAGAAAGCATTTTATTGAATATCTCAAATGAGGATCAGTTATGGGAAATCCAAATTCAACCACCTTGTCAATATGAACCTCGAAGGCCTGTTCTTCTACGTGAGTAAAGACTGTTGGATGGGCATGTTTTTGCCGGTAACCCATAGGTTTTAATCTCATTTATTATTGTGCTTCTAGGTACATTGTAATACTGACTTGCACTTCGTTGTGTTCTTACTCCACTTTTTATGTCTTCCCAGGTCTCAGCATTGCAATCCGCATACTTTCTCGAACCTGGCTTTCCCTTGTAGTTTGTCGTCATTGTGAGATCATATATATTCATAGAGAACATCACTACCAGCATCAACTTCACAGTTTTCATCTTGATCGATTATATTCTAATAGCTTATTAACAGGTAAAAACAACTAAGATCCCTGATACTGCTTCATAATAATGCTTATTCGCTTGTAATTATGCTTTAAAAAATACATACAGCGGATAATATACAATCTTTATTTGCCGCTATTATTATTATAGCAGTCTAATGATAATGATAAGCGTTGTATGTATGGAATTAAATACAAATTCAAATTTACCGCCCGGGGGGGGGGGGGCATGACAACGGGGTGAAGCCCCAAAAGGAACTTGGCAAGAGGTATTCCTGTCTTATAAGTTAGCATTAGGACCCCACTTATCAGAAGACAAATTTAAATTTCTCGCTATAACCTGCAGAGACTTAAATACAAATTTAGATTTGCCGTCAAGGAGTCCACCTTATTAGAATACAGATTAACCTACAGAGACTTAAATACAAATTCAGATTTTACACCTAGGGGTCAGGACAAGGTGTCGAGGCCCCGAGAATAAGTTGCGAAGCCCTACACTTATCTTACAAGTTAGCATTAGGGCCCCTCTTATTAGAATACAAATTCAAATTTTCTGCCGAAGGGGACAGGGGTCTAAGCCCCGAGAGCAAGTTGCGAGGCATTATACCTGTCTTATAAGCTAGCATTAGTCCCGTTTATTAGAATACAAGTTCAAATTTCTCGCAATAACTAATCAGAATGTAAACACTTAAATACAAATTCAAATATCTCGCCAAGGGACCAGGGAGCTAAGACCCGAAAGCAAGTTGCGAAGCCCTATGTTTGTCTTATAAGTTATAATTAGGCCTCCTTATTATAATACAAGTTTAAATTTTCCCTCATAGATGGCGCCACAAACAAATTCATTTTGTCCAAGCGGGCGAGCACCTTGGGGTAAGTATCTAAGCCCTACATCTGTCTTACAAGTTATCATTATACCCCTTATTACAACACAAATTCATATTTCCAGCCATAACATGCAGAGACTTAAATACAAATTCAAATTTTCCACCAATGGGGCCTCGACAAGGGGTAATGCCCCAAGCAGATTTGCGACGCCGTCTAGTGATGTGTTTTTAAACTAGTGCATGTTTTCTGTAATGCAAGTTGCAAAATGATCGTGGCCCTACCTAGTAATCTCTCTCTCTATCTCTCGCTCCCCTAGCCTCTCCTCGTCTCTCGCTCGTTTCTTGCGTTATTAGGTTAGACCAAATACACTTACAATATTAAGTTAGATTAATAAATAAACACACGGTTTTAGGTCAGGTCAATGCGCACGTACGGGACCATGTTACAATTCTTAGAAATCTAAAATAGAATCAGTTCACGAGAATTTTTCACGGTTAGCGGTTTCAAGGATCCCTGTAAATGGCCTGCTTGGGAGCGCGCGATTCAGTTTAGCAGAAATGACGAAAGTAGTACGCACGATACGAGGGGAAAGTAAAGAAAAGGGTTTAAGCATAGAGGAGAGAAAGAAGAGGCTAGGCGAGCTGCTAAGGAAAATAAACGAAATATAAAACTAAATTTAGGGTTTTATGAAATGCATAGGACGATGAAGAGACTTCCTCTCAGCAATACATCTGGGAGCGTATTCAAGCAACATGTAATTAGTGTAGATAAGGGATTATAATTATGAAAGGTGCAAATGAAGTGGTAATATATTGTTAATTTTGATTATTTGTATTTAGCAAATATTATGTCTAGAACATAAATATTAAACAAAAAGTGCGATGCAAAGACGCTTTTAATATGTTTTAAATATTCATATGTAATAATGAATAAAGTAATTTTGAAATGCATGTAAGTACAATATTGGACTAAATTAATAAATGCATGGTTTTTAGAATATGTCGCCCGACTTGAGCGGTAGCAGAAATGGTTAGTCGAGGGAGACGTCGTTCTGGAGCGACGAGGGTGCGTCGCGCGACGCACCTGATCATGCGTACTACTTTCATCATTTCTGCTAAACGCGCTCCCAAGCAGGCCTTTTACAGGGATCCTTGAAACCGCTAACCGTGAAAAATTCTTGTGAACTGATTCTATTTTAGGTTTCTAAGGATTGTAATATGGTCCCGCATGTGCGCATTGACCTAACCTATAACCGTGTGTTTATTAATCTAACCTAATATTGTAAGTGTATTTGGTCTAACCTAATAACGCAAGAAACGAGCGAGAGACGAGGAGAGGCTAGGGGGGCGAGAGAGCAAGAGAGAGAGAGAGAGAGAGAGAGAGAGAGAGAGAGATCAACTTCTACTATAGTTTTATAGTATTATAGTTTAAAAATACATCACTAGAAATCTGGTTCTAAAAATACACTGCTAGGTAGGGCCACGATCAACTTCCATTACAGAAAACATGCATTAGTTTAAAAAACACACCATTAGATAAATTTGTATTTGAGTCTCTTTAGGTTAAGGCGGTAAATTGGAATCTGTATTCAATAAAGTGAACCCCTTGACGGAAAATCTAAATTTGTATTTAAGCCTCTGCAGGTTATAGCGGGAAATTTAAATTTATCTTCTGATAAGTGGGGCCCTAATGCTAACTTATAAGACAGGAATAGGTCTTCGGAACTTGCTTTTGGGGCTTCACCCCGATCTCATGGCCCCCTCGGGGGTAAATTTGAACTTGTATATAAATCTCTACATACACCGCTTATCATTATCATTAGACCGCCCTAATAATAATAATAGTTGCAAATAAAGATCGTACATTATCCACTGTATGTATTTTTTAAAGCATAATTACAATCGAATGAGTATTATTATGAAGCAGTATCAGTATTAGTTGTTTTTACCTGTTAATAAGCTATTACAATATAATTGCTCAAGATGAAAGCGGTGTAGTTGATGCTGGTACTGATGTTCTCTATGAAGATCCAGATAAGTTAAATTACGCTGCCCTCAATTTTGAACATAAGGGAAAGTGCACCCATCCCGAAAGTCTTGACTGCTAAAAATGTCTTCACACTAATATTTAACATAGGAGATTATAGATTACCTAGATTTGAAGATGTTTTCGATAATTTACTGTAACACCTTTTTTCGACCCTGCTCTATATAAATAAAAGGTAGTTAATCTGTGTTATAAACTTTATGGTTATGAATATATTTTAGTTTTTTAAAGAATAATCAATTTTACGTAATTTAATCTGGGTACTAAAAGTAATGCAATTGGTTTTAAAAAAGTCATCCCTAAACTAAAACATACAATGAAGCGTAAAACAGTCTATAATGCATATGTGTAACCATTTCATGCATTTATTTTATGCTTAGACCTTGTATACACAATCTTAACTGCCAACCTTCAATATTTACTTTTAATTAATAACACTATTAAAAGGAGCACGCGGTGAAACATAGATCAACCTATAATTCATATGTGTTACCATTTATCGTGTTAATGCAATTTTTATATTCCTCTTAAACATTGAGCATATAATTTAACGTTCTCAAGGTGAAAATCGTTTAAAGCGTGTTTTATAAAGCAAACTAATTATGTAACGTAATTATTCATTTATATGTATAATGTTGAAGGTTACAATTTCAATGGCGTGATTCAGATATTGAAAAAATTTGAGCTAGCGCTTAAATGCAGTGTTAAAGATTGCATAGAATATAATTGTTTAAGGACTAGGTTTTTATATCCTTGATAAAAATCAAAACAACCCTAATAAATATTAATAATAATAATAAAGACAGATTAAATAACATCTTTTTTATTATGAAAACACTTGTCATCTTTACATGTCTTACAAGACTAGGACCCCTTATTAGAACACAACCCCAAATGTATAAATAAATTAGGTCACAATCTGTAGATGGGATTAAAAGAAATGTAATAATAATTTTAATTACAATTATTCAATCTCCTCTGATAAAAACGGGCCGTAATAAATATTAATATCAGATTAAATAAAATCTTTGTATTCTCAGGTGAAAAAGATACCCCACATGGGCATATATAAAAAAAAATGGCGACCAGAGGTGTCCCAATGGTGACGTCACAAAGACAAAGTGGCGTATGGTGCCCTAAAGGTGACGGCACAAAAAAACAAAATGGCGGATGGTGCCCCTCTTCTACTGTTACCCATTTCTACATTTTTTTATTGAATTCGTAAAATATCTTTGCGATCTTGGAGAAAGTTGAAAAATTTTAGGCATTTAATTTCAAAATTGTGTTTTGTCATTAACAGTACTTTTAAAGTTCTTACAGTAAGGTTAGATTTTCGCTGGTCCAAATAGTAGTCATATCAGAAAAAAATTCTTTCCCTGAAGGTGTTGGATCACGGTAAATACATGGACATTTCAACATTAATATGTTGTATGGTATATCTTCACTCTTCAAGTGGTTAAAAAGCTCGAACCATTATCTGTGAATGGAAACAGAACTTCTTTCCGCTCCTTTATTTTTTGACTGGTTGTATCTTGTATATTTTTTAATGAACACAATTTCTACAAAAAGTTCCGAATCATCTATATGAATATCAGGTTGTTGTTTTGGAAAAGCAGTTAATGGATTTCCAACATCTGACCAAAGAGGTTCTTTTTTAGCAATACCTAACGAAACGCTTGCGAATCTTCAGTGTTACGTCCATTTATCCAAATAGGTTATGCATGTATATATATATATATATATATATATATAATTGTAATGTTATTATTTATTTACATTGGGGATAGAGTTCTATTTAGTATAATAAACTGTTATGATAAATAAATTTTATGCACCGAACTAGCTCATACATCTCAAAATTGGGGATAGGGTTCAATTAGCTTCTACGCTTATTTGTTGACAAATGAAATAATCGGAATTTAATCTTTGATGTGAATTTAATTGCACCTAAAGGTAAAGGTGAAATCATGAAATGTTCTTTATTTTGTTAAATAAATCCCAAATTATAATAAATGGATGGTATGTGAAACAGACCTTAGTTAAACCTGCACAATAACGCATGCGTAGCGTCCTAACTGAATTAAATTGCAGCCTGTCAAAATGTCAAAAAGAAAAATTTTAATATGTGAGTTTAATTATTTTGTAATTAAAATTGAAATGTTGATAAAATAATAAAGGTTCAATTACTTTACAGATGTCTATACTGTGTTGCACAAACATATACACATATAAATAATAAACACAAATGCAGGAAATTACTCAAATAATGGAAACAATTTAATGGGTTATGATAAATAAAAACTCACTCACATGTGTATCTGCATACTCCCAAAAGATGTTTTCATTTGGCTGGTTCCATATAAATCTTGGGTAGACTTCTTCCCATATGTGGCTGATGATACTGGTCTCTTGTTCAAAGTGGTGCTGCATATACTTCCATGCTTCAACCAAGTACACCTTGTTGAAGGATGACTTTTCTTTGTGGTAATTGTGAAGTTACGTATAATTGCTTAAATAGCTTCAAGTAAGCACTGTGTTTTTAAATTGTATTTTATTCAAGTGTTGTTTTAAATGTTTATAAAATTTTCGATTTAAAATGTTATTTTAGGTTCAAATAACATTAATTCAATTCCACTTTTGTTTTAGATCCCGTTATGGAGTATCGTTTATAAATTATTATACGTCGCTTCAGAAAAATAAACGTCGATTCAGAGAACTGAATAATTTTATTAACGACAAAAGTAAACAAAAACAAAAACACATCAACCGAAATTTGAACACGTAAATTGAATCGAAAAAAATTTATTATAATTGAAAATTATATCGGTAACCTTAACTTTATATTTGATCGTAGGTTAAAAACAATTGTTACTGATGTCTCGACTCTTCACTAACCGCGTTTCAAAATTTCCGATAATAACGTAACTTAAAACTTACATGTTAACACAAAACACTATCAACACTTTTACTTTTAGTCAGAAAAATTAAAAATTGGAAGAGAGTGAGAAATCAGGAGCAATTCCTTATATACTATTCTGTTAGCTACAAAAATTTCAACTTTTTCTGTACCATACAAACAAAGTAACCAAGCCTCTGATTGGTTTAAACAAATTTGAAAACTTAACTAAAATACAAATTATGCCATAACTTTCTTAAAATAATTCGGATTTACATTTTGATAACAGAATTGGGATCTGTGCGTAATTCCGCACAAAACGATACCTCACAAGCCAATTATTGCTTCAAAATTGTACGATTTGACATATTCTAATCTAAATTTACTTATATCTAAGAAACCCTAAATTCTACACCTAAACTAAATACATATTTGTAATCTACACGAAAAACTGTATCAGAATACATTTATTTAAACTCATATATCTTAATTTTGAAGGAAAATTCTTTTTCGTATTGGAAATGTATGTAGTTAAGCCCATTTTCATAATTTTATGTTGATATAGCTTGTACAATGTAAATTTCTACATGAAAACGAGGGACACCTCCTATTAATTACTCTAATAATTTATTTTATGCTCAAATTATCCTATAAAAACTATAAATTTGCAAAAACCTTAAAATTAAAACTTAACCTAACTTTATACAATTATACACATAATTCGCGTTTACAACGTCCAAATTACTTAAAATGTTGTTAAAACTGTCTTCAGCATCAACACTGTTCACTTTTATTGTAATATCTAAAACTTTGTCAACTCAACGATCCATATTGTTAAACACACTTCTGCAGAATTCGTACACAAAAAGTATTTATATGTAAAATATTCAAATGTAAAAATGTTGTTTATATTGTCTTTAATGTTTACAACGCAGTACCGCTTCTCCTGCACTTTTTGTACACTATGTCTGTGAGTGAAAACTAAACCGTGTCCGCACCATAACCCTTTCTTAAAGTTTAAATTTTTCCTGCATTGTAACTAACTCGATACATGTTCTAGATATAATTATAAATCTAATACGTGTGATAAACACCTGTAAGGTTTCTAAAATGCCAAAATACTTTGAATAAACTGTGAATTTAAGGAAATATGTTTTACGAACTTAATCGTACTTACAAATATAACTCCTTCTGACCTTCCTCACATGCTCCTTACATAGCCCAATGCTTTTTATGATTAAACAAGCTTGTGCAAATTCCACGAAGCCTGTTTCGTTAAATTAAAGTCAATTGCTTTCACTCGTCTAAAATTTTACTTAATAAAATGCAGTGTAAATATATCTCAATTTGCCCACTATAAAGAATACAAGCTTATTCATTCTAGTCCCTGTCTTAAACTTATATCTAACCATCTCAATATATATATATATATATATATATATATATATATATATATATATATATATATATATAATTAAAGCTTGTTAGGGGATATTGGCAATTTCTTTAGTTTAACAAATTTTTTATCCATCTCCAATATTTCGCATTTATTCAATGCTTCTTCAGGGAGAAACTACAGTAAACGGATAGTAAAGATAAATAACAAGTTAACAAAATTTTAGGAGTCTAACTTACGATATAATTACATTAAAGATAGAAGTTAAATTTAACAAACAGGTATATCTGGTATTTATCTTTGTTATTCGTTTACTGTAGTTTCTCCCTGAAGAAGCATTGAATAAATGCGAAATATTGGAGATAGATAAAAAGTTTGTTAAAC
The DNA here is from genome assembly GCA_036346205.1 of Vesta saturnalis. Taxonomy (NCBI): domain Eukaryota; kingdom Metazoa; phylum Arthropoda; class Insecta; order Coleoptera; family Lampyridae; genus Vesta; species Vesta saturnalis. Next base: position 6,417,191 of record JARFJB010001442.1, read on the forward strand.
TATAGAAATTCCCAATATCCCCTAACAAATTTTAATTTATTTAATCGACTAGCAAGTAAATTTACTACTATATTAATTATATATATATATATATATATATATATATATATATATATATATATATATATATATATATATATATATATATATATATATATATTATATATATATATATATATATATATATATATATATATATATATATATTATATATATATATATATATATATATATATATATATATATATATAGGTTATATAGATATAACTAAACATGAAATCAGTCCTCTAGCAATTACATAAAGTCAATAAAATATGGAGTAAGGGTTAAAATAAAAAAAACGATCACTTACCTGGCTTGTTGTCGATAATCATATTGGGAGAACGTCTTAACACGGTAAACAGGTGCTCACAATCACAACACATTCACTTTCGGTATCTTGTTTATAACTGAATAATATAAAGTACTTAGACGCCTTCAGCAATCATTAATATAAAGTAATCATTTTCTGAATTTCCCCTAGTTATGTAACCACAATAACAACCTTTCACTTTTCAAGTACACTGTGTCCCATTTTGGTTGAAATTGTAGGGGTGCTTAAAATGTGCAAATTTTGAATTTCGCCCTGTATCTCAAATACTAATAGGATTATGACAATTCTGTTTGTGGCATCTTTCGTCTCACGAAAAAGTAGAAAATGGTCGCAAAAACCGCATCTTTCTATCTTTGCTCGCAAACGATATACCCTACAATTTCAACCAAAATGGGACATGGTGCACATCTAATGTGCTTTGGAAAAACCCTAATTACCAAATTACGTAAAAGTTGGGCTCTCCTTGAAAATGGAAATACGGTTTTCCCGTTCTTTGCGCGTGACAAGAAATCCCACTAATTAGATTACACTTAGTGTTAAAACCTGACTTGTTTGTTTGTGACGTCATCTAATGGTGTATTTTTAAACTAGTGCATGTTTTCTGTAATGGAAGTTGATCGCGGCTCTACCTAGTAGAATATTTTTAAAAGCAGATGTTTGCGTCTAGTGATGTATTTTTAAACTAGCGAATATTTTCTGTAATAGAAGTGGATCGTGCTCGCCTCTCTCGTCCCTCCCTCGTTTCTATCCTCTCCCTCGGCTGTCTCGTTTTACTCGCAGCTCTCATCTCTCTCGCTTCCCTCGTTGCTCTCCTTTCTCATGTCTCTCTCGTAACTCCCGTCTCCTCTGACTTCTCAGGTCCCACGCAGCTCGCTCTCTCTCCCTCTGTTGTCTCTCTCCTCACCCTCGTCTCTCTCGTTTTAGGATAGGTCAATACACATACAATATTAGGTTAGATTAATAAACAGGCGAGTGAAACGAGAGAAATGAGGTATAGAAGGTAAACGAGAGAAATGATAGAAACGAGGGATACGAGAGACTCCAGAGAGAAGCAGGAGGTACGAGAGAGGCGAGCACGATCAACTTCTATTACAGAAAACGTTCGCTAGTTTAAAAATACGTCACTAGAGGAACAAACAATCTGCTTCTAAAAGTATACTACTAGGTAGAGCCGCGACTAACTTCCATTACAGAAAAACAAGTCTGCTTTTAAAAATAAGTATAATCTAATTATAACGAGTTTTTGTCACGCGCAAAGAACGTGAACATCATATTTCCATATTCAAAGACAGTCCAACTTTTACGTAATTAGTTAATTAGGGTTTTTCCAAAACACATTAGATGGACTTGAATAGTGAAAGGTTGTTATTGTAGTTACATAAATGAGGAAATCCAGAAAATAATTACTTTATATTAATCATTTGTGGAGGCTTCTAAATTAGTTATAAACGAAACACTGAAAGTGAATGTATTGTGACTATGAGCAGCTGTTTACCATGTCAAGGCGTTCTCCCAATACGATTATCGACAACAAGTGATCGTTTTTTATTTTAACCCTTACTCCATATTTGATTCACTTTATTTAATTGTTAGAGGACTGATTTCAAGTTTGGTTATATTTGTTGTTGTACTAATTTTACTAATTTAACCGTAAAACGTATTTTTATAACTGTATTCAAACTCCACAATAGTGTGACACGTTAATTTGGGTGATATTATTATTATTATTATTATTATTATTATTATTATTATTATTATTATTATTATTATTATTACGGTTGTCTAATAATGATAAGCATTGGGTAAAATAAAAACACAGAATCGTATAGTTGTCTTACGCAATGAAATCGGTGTTAGCTTCAAATCACATGTGTATTATCAAAATTAGATGTAAAAGTCGGCTTGTTTATTGGTCACCGGGCTTTTAACCTTTTTGAAAAACGAAATAGTGTGCTCAAGCTTGTTTGTATAGGGTCCTTTTGTTAGAGGTATTTTGATAAGACACTCGTATGTAAAATTATATATCTGATCTGATCTGATTTCGAGTTTGGTTATATCTGTTATTGTATAGATATTTTTACTAATTTAACTGTAAAACGTATTTTTAGCACTGTATGCAATACGTTGTGATAGTGTTACACGCTAATTTGATGTTCGTGTATTGCCAGCAATGGCGGTGGTTATCTCATGTATTTTTGAATTGTAATTAATTTAGCAAGCTGTACGTTATGATTTGATTGACTGAGATTGAACTGGTTGAGATTGCTTTGCGGATGATCGACTGTTTTCACACGCCGTTGCCCCCACGTTTCGGGAGAGTACCAGCTCTGAATGTCGGTTAACCATATCTAGAACGTAAGCGGTCGCTGATACGAGCTAGGTATATACAGTAGGAGAACCGTTGCATGAAGGTTATGAAGAATTGTTAGCACAGCTTCTTGTTTGATTTGATCGAGAATGATTGATTTGACTGATTTGGCGACTTGCTTTGATTGACTGGTTTGATGTTTGATTTGAGATAGATTTACTTAATTGATGTGATTTGATTTGTTTGATTTCACCGCGTTTGTTTGATTTAGTTTGATATGCTTCGGCTGATTTGATTAATTTCTGTCTTTTGACAAGGGGGCGAAGGCCCGAGAACAGAACAAGTTCCGGCGTCCCACAGCTGTCTTGCAAGTTAGTGTTAGGGCCCCTTATTAGAATACAATGTCGAATTTCCCTCCAAGGGGCGAAGACCTGACAAGGGGCGACGACCCTAGAACCAGTTCCGGAGTCCTGCAACTGTCTTATGAGTTAGTATGAGGAGTCCCTTACTAGAGCACAATTTCAAATTTCTCGACAGAACAAAAAAGGCCTCCAAGATGGCCGACAAAACAAGTTAACCTACAAAATTGAATTACGACTGTTAATTAAAAACAAATTAACTGCTGAATTTTAGGGCGAAGACCCGAGAGCAAGTCCTGGTGTCCTATACCTGTCTTATGAGATAGCACGAGGGCCCACTTATTAGAATACTATTTAAAATTTCCCGCCAAAACAAAATGGCCTACAAAATTTAATTAAAAACAGATTGATTTGGTCGAAATTGATTTGGTTTGATATGCTTTGAAATTGAAAATGAAGGTCAACGTGTTTTGCCTTTACGTAATTACTGGGTTTTCCCGAGACAAGATAGAGGTATTTGAATAGTGAAAGTTTATTATTGGTGATTACATAACTGGGGAAACCCAGAAAATAGTTACTTTATGTTAATGATTGGGAAAACCGATAAGTAGTTTACTTCCATATTACTTCCAATGTGAAAATTTGAGCGAAATTAAAACCTGTTTATGTATTTGATTGATTGATTAATTGATTTCGGTCACTACTTTTAATTAACTCATAATTAAAAACAAGATGACCTCAGAATTTGATTATGACTCGTAGTTAAAAGAAAAGGACTGTGATAGGAATATGATTATGACTCATAATTAAAATGTGATCCATAACAGGGGACGAAGACCCCCGAGCAAGTTCCTGCGTTCTATATTTGTCTTGCAAGTTAGAAATAGCATCACTTATTAAAATACAATTCAAATTTCCGGCCAAAACAAAAAGGCCGAGGGCTTTGATTATGAATTGGACATTTATCTTTTCCATGACTTCCCTAAGACCCTAAAGCAAGTTCCGAATGCCTGTCTTACGTGCTAGCATGAGAGTTCCATACAATTTGGAATTTCCCGCCATGGCCGAGGACTTTGATTACGACTCATAATTAAAATAATTGGACTTTGATCTCTCCCACTCGACTATCCCCCACAATTAAAAACAAAATGGAAGGAATTTGATGGTGACGTCACAATTAAAAACGAAATGCCAGGGGACATTGATTATGACTCATAATTAAAAATAAAATGGCGGAGGAACTTGATTATGACTCATAATTAAAGTGATTGGACTTTGGCCTCCCCCCTCCTACCCCGCACACTAGTCACGTGACCACCACGTACCCCTAAACCCTAGGGTAGACTGACTAAAATGCTCTTAATACAGCTAAAAGGGTCCTAATGAGGGTTGGAAATGACAACAAGGGGTTGAAAATTCCATCAAGGGGTTACATAATCGATGTGTAACAAATGAATCAAGACTATCACGTTGGTCTTCAAAATTAGGAAAAGCAGATCTCTCAAAACAGATTTGCGAAATTTATAGAAAAATAAAGCTAAATCACAAAAAATTAAGCTTTTCCACAATGAAACCACGATACCAAATCGTTAAAACTGAAGTTTTTACTTCTTTGAACCATGTGACTTTGGTTCTTTCCAAAGATTCCCCGTCGTTACGTTTCTTATAACTAACTAGTAAGCTACAATTTAACAAAGATATATTTGTGAAAGTTTAATCCGCTTTGAATTACAAAAACGTTAAGAGTTTTGTTTCCCGCCAGTCTACCAACCAATCACAGAATTAGAAGCCCAACCGGAAGCCGGCTCCGCCCTCCGCGGATTCTAAATAAAACCGCGAGACGCGTTACAGACTTACGATCGCGATAACCCAGACTTGAAGGAGAAAATCTTTAAACTAAATCGTTCCGGAAGGTTTAAATACCTTATCATTGTTATTATTAAAACGGGGCCCGAACTAGAGCCACCATAGGTAGCTGCTATTGACGCTGTCGAAACCAGAAGTGCAAGGAGCTACTAAGCGGCTACTGCCCTAAGCGCGCCCGCACCCAGAGTACAATACGAAAGTATTCATTTTCAATTCGAAAGAGTTCAACAAATAGTAAACACCACCAATTCTATTTTACTAAAACTTCCGCTAATTACTAGGATCAATTAAAAAGATATTATTCCATCGTAATCAGTAAACAGCTAGTTAATAAAAACCCTGTAAATATCATTTAGCTTCTATAAAATTCAATTTCATAAAAGTTGCATTTTATACAGGCAATATAAACTTGTATTCTATATAAACGAGTCCCTTTAAAATCATTGATTTTTCTAGTTGACCTCCAAGCAGGTATAAAGAGCGTTACCCTTGCTATCGTATCGACGAACACATGCCATCACAGTTATAATAATTGTATAAAATTTTGCTGCCGACAGCTACCCGACAGCTCCGGCTTTTAGAATATTTATTTATTTGAAATAAATTATTCTAACTACAATGCAGCAATATAATTAACGATTCGCTCTTTTGAATGCGTCAGCACCTCGGTAACCGTATTTTCACAGAAAACGTAAAGAGCAGAACCGCATGAGGATCACCACCGACCAATTCCAAATCAACAGCGTCCATCCGAAGACAAATTAAACAGGTCCCGATCCAATAGAAGCTCCTTTATTTTTGTTTACTTAAAATACCTTTCAAGTTTGGTTGTTTGTTTCTATTTAATTGTACGATAGTTTTAAGTGTAAATATTTAGAGTTATGAACAATAGGCATAATATACGTCTAAAACCCTTACAAGTATATTGGTCAGTATGGACGAACCTGGTAATAGTGACCAACCTCAGCAACACAAACAAGTCCCCTTTTTATATCATTAAAAACCGGTTGAGCTAGACTGAGGCAAATTAAAGTAAACTTCAATTAAAGCAAGCGAATGCAGCTTATAAGCGATATTAAATATGGAATACAAATTTAAACAATGTTTAAAATTTAGTAACAGTTAAATTATTTTTCAAATGGATTACTTTAAAAAATGTAACGCGATTTGGTTCAAACATTCTGGGCCCCAATTTGTGAAATTCTACTGCTCTTTGTATAGGTCTCCCAATCATAATAACTTCCAAGATCTTCTTGATTACCTTAGTCTGAAAATAAGCATACTTCTTATTACAGTTTCCATCTCAATTCTGCGAGATTTTAATGTCCACAACACCAATTGGCTTCAATGTTCATCTACCACTAATCCCGCAGGTTATAGTGCAGAATCATTTGATGGATCCTGTGATCTCACACAAATGATTTCCGAACCCACCAGAATCCCTGACAACCCTAACCATACTCCACATCTCCTGGGCCTATTCCTTACAACTAACCCACTTGTCTATAAAACAAAAGTCCTTTCCCCACTTGGTCAATCAGACCACTGTCTAATGGAAATAACTTCCTCTGTACCCACCGTTACTCAAAAAATAGATAGAACTATGTGGTGTTTTAAAACATCAAACTGGAGCGAACTGCGAGATTTCTTTGCAACCTTTCCCTGGCGTGACTATTGCTTTAAACCGTCCTCCTCTTCAAACATTGTACTTTCAATAACTAAAGGTATCTTGATGGGTATGGAGTTAAACATTCCCAAAGAACATAATCGTGTAGGTCATATCCGCTCCCAACCCTGGTTTAATAGGGCTTGCACTGATGCATTATCGCAAAAGCATGAACTCTATACCAAATGAAAATCAAAAAAATCTGTCGAAAATCACGCCGCTATATTGCCGCAAGGAATAGTTGCAAAAGCATCAAGGCCAAAAAGATGTTTGAAGAACGTAAATGCAAAGAATTACTCTCTTTGGGTAGTCGTAAATTTTGGTCATTAGCTAAAGCCATCAGTAAAAACTTTACTACATGTTCCTTTCCTGCCATAAAAGAGCTGTATTAGCTGATCCTACTGACAAAACCAACCTCTTTAGCGATTACTTTGTATCAAATTCATGTCTCAATGATTCTGGTAAAATTGTGCCGTCGCCCACATCTACCCTATACGCTGTGAAACCAATCCACTTTCGATACAAGCCTCTACAATCAATTATCATTCAACCTGACTCAAATCAGGCGGCTGGCCTTGATGGTATTCCAGCTATCATCCTTAAAAGAATGCTACTCTGAACTAGTACCTGTATTGTCCAAACTCTTTACGATCTCCACGTCATCTGGTAAGTTTCCCTCATCGCAGAAGTTGGCAAATGTCCAACTTATTCCTAAAAAGGGCAATTAAACCGATCCTTCAAACTATCGACCAATAGTTATCACTTCCATTCTATCGAAAATCATGGAAAAAACCATCAACCTCCAACTACTTTCCTTCCTCGAGTCCAATAAACTCCTAAATGACCACCAGTATAGGTTCAGACAGAATAGTTCAACGAGTGATCTTCCTTCATGTATGTCTCCCAACTTTGAAATAACACATTAGAAAGGTCCGGTGAAACTGTCGTAGTAGCTGTAGATATTTCAAAGGCTTTAGACCAGGTTTGGCACAAATGCCAAGTTCACTTCGTTCGGCTTATCCGATACTCCCATCAATTGGATCTCCAGCTTTGTTGACAAAAACGTATAGGCGCTGTCGTTGATGGCTTCTTTTCGAATAAAACTACTATTGACCCGGGTGTACCACAAGGATCAGTGATAGCTCCCACATTTTTCCTGCTATACTTAAATGACCTCATTTCCTATACAACTAATACGACCCATTGCTTTGCAGACGACAGCACTCTACATTGTACTTCTTCTCAGCCGACAAAACCCAGTGTTGCCGTGTGTCCGCCAAGAAAGACCAATCATTTCCTGCTGTAAATATGAATGATTTAGATCTCAAGTTTCCAAACCGTATTTCAATGTAAGGGATGTCCGTATCATCGAACCTTTCATGGCTTGACCTCCTGTTGTCAACCAGCAAAACAATTTCCCGTAAACTGGATTTTTATACAGATCTAAACAGTACTTCACAACGCAACAACTCCTTTTAGTGTATAATGCTCAAATTTGACCTCATCTGGAATACAATTCCCACCTCTGGGCCAGTGCTCCCCAATACGCCCTTGATATGGTAAACGGCGTCCAAAAGAGAGCCGTAACACTTATAAATGACTCGTCTCTAACTTCTGGCCTACAGTCTCTTGAGCATAGAAGAATGGTTCCGGTTCTTTCCTTATTCTGTCACTATTATAATGACAAGTGTGCCCCTGAAACACACTCCTTAATACCTTCGTAGGACGTTTTCGCTAGGAACACTCAGTTTGCCCATTCACACCATAATTACTCACTCAAAATTCCATCTTGTTACACTAAACGGGAGCAATCTACATTTTTCCACACGGCGACCAAATTGTGGAATACACTACCCAGTTCCTGTTTTCCTCCAAACTTTGATTTAAGCAAATTTAAGGTATCCATCCATAAACACTTCTCGGCAGCCTAACAATATCCCTAACCCCCTCTCAGTGTTCCTGGGTGCTTTAGCACGTTAAGCAAATCTTAGACTGTTCAGGAATACTATTAGTAAAATAAAAAAAAACTTCAAGATTTTCTTCTCGAAGCAGATCAGAAAAACTGTTTAGCCCTTTTATTTCCGCTTGTATCCTTAGTTTTTGTCCAAGCTCTGTTTCCAGGACATTGTTTAATCAATTCTCCATCCATCGAGTCAACTTCTGTTATTGTTAATCACTTTAGTACCTACCGATTTAAACGATTAAAAAACGAACCAAATTAGTAATGCACTTCTCTAGATTTCAGACAAGATATCAACTGTGTTTTTATCCAAACTATGATCGTAAACATGCAGGTGATCATATGATCTAGTCTGTGACAGCTCATTGGCTTTCATAGATTTCGCACTTTGAATTTCAAGGCACTTTTTAAACGCGGATCACCACGTTATATGCGCACTTTGAAACTGAAATACCACCAAAATAATGCAGATTTAAATGAAAAATTCAGATATAACTTGTTTTCCTAAAATTTGTGACATGTCGCATTTTGCATCTATACGCCTCACTTTATACTCTTGCCTCCATTCTCTAAACATACAGCACAAAATTTACTTTTTTTGAAAATAACATAACCATATCCCTTAACAATTGAATTAAGTTTATTAAAAATAATCAGTCCTCAAGACAAAATAGGAAATACATAGCTTTTTTGGATTGATGTATTTTTATATTTTATATAAACCTATATTTTTTGATAATTACAGTTCTCATCCTAAGTAATGGTAATTCTTTAAGAATTGTGTAAGATGCTACAATAAATATATGTCTGAATTTTCATCTTTCATAAACTAATAAAAATAATAATAATAATAATGATAATAAAAATAATAATAATCCTAGGGGTTGGACTACCTACTAGGCGCGTCCCCAGGTGGCGGATAGGGGAATGACTTTGTAAATGATCGTTAGTGATGCAAGGCCAACAGCGAAATATGAGCTTGTGGCGGTAAACCGGCACTGCTAGCGCTAAAGAATACAGTGCCGCGGACCAGTCCACGTCGGACCTCGCATCTAACAAGGACAGGGATGGCAACCCTGTACACTTTTCTTATACTAATCTTGAGTGGCTTCCCTTACTTTAACTCTTTTCTGTCGGAGCACCCTCGTTCCAACCCTTGTTTTTTTTCAGGCTCCCAGCGAAAGCTGAGAGACCTCTTCCTTTTCTCTCTACTCTTCTTAGGACATGCGCAGTCAAAAGCGTATATGGATGTGGCTAGCCCGGGATGTCCTAGCTGGGGGCGGCTGAGCGCTAGCCGTCTCCTAACAAAGCAACCGCGAACTATACCTCAGAAACTCTAGCAGGGCGTGGCTAGGGAACGTTGTACAGCTAGCGGTCGGTGGTCTTGGCTTTACCGCCCGGGCTACGAGGAAGGTAATCTCTATAAAAAATCCCCCAAATCCCAGGGTCGTTTTGCAGTTTCAGGTGCTGAAGCCTGGTCCCTAGCGTTGAAACGCCTGTGGGGGAAGAGGCGCCCCCCACAGTATCAATGCCTTCTTGCGGCAAACCGGCTCTGCAGTAAGTGACATTTATTACCGAGTGATCGCGTGGGAGTTGTATAGGATCTAAAAACATAAACAATTTAGAGTTGTCCAACTCTGAAATAATGGACGAAAGAGAAGACCCAACCTCTGAAATGGGTGCTGAAGGTGGGCAGCGTCATAAATCTATTGCTAGAGAGAGTGGGAACTTCCCCTCGCTCCCCGAGATAAACAGAAAAAAGGAGGAGATATATCCCCGGTTCCTGATTATCGAAAGATTAGAAGGAGATTTCTCCAAAGTAAGTCCGTTTGTCATACATAAGGCATTATTTGGGTTAATTGGAAAGGTAGATGAGATAAAGAAAGTTAAAGGTTTACTCTTCATTAAAACTGTGCCAAATAAGCGATCTAAAAGACGCTTGCAAATTAAGAGAATATGTGATTTTGAGGTCGAAGTGAAACCTCACAGTACGTTGAATGTATCGAAAGGGGTGATATATTGCCGAGATTTTATGAACTGTAGTGAGTAAGAGATTCTGGAAGGGTTATCTGAAAAAAATGTTGTAGCGGTTAAAAGAATTAAACCTAAGGTTGGAGGTAATCTCGTAGACACCCCCAATCTTATACTTACCTTCAACTCTCCACAACTCCCCAACGTAATTAATGCGGCCTTCTATACCCTTAAAGTGCGACCTTATATTCCATAAACAATGTGCTGCTTCAGATGTCAGGGGTTTGGTCACACTACTCTAAAATGTGAGAATATACAGCTATGTGTCTGTGGGAAGCCCGTACCTGATAGATCATGCGAGGATCCAATAATGTGCGTCAACTGTAAAGACAACCATGCTGCAAACTCTAAAAGCTGTGAAACGAGCAAAAGCTTAAGATCCAGGAAATAAAAGGTATCCGTAAAGTGTCATACTCTGAGACCAAGCGCATGGTAGGAAGTCTCGTTACTATGGTTCAATATATCAGACCGAAATCAACCATAACCGACGACCACGTAAATCCAAGTTTTACACCTCCGAGCAATCCAACATGTCTATATATGGATGACGAATCTCGAGGGGAAAAAAGGAAGACGGAACCAAGACGATCTCAATCAACGAGCTCTAGCGTTGCATCAATTGATGAGGCAACGTTAGAACAAGCAAAAAATCCAAAAAAAAAGAAGGGTTGGCCTAAAGGTAAACCCAGAGGGTCTAGCCGTCAACGGACCAATATGTGACTGAAAACTAGTCATATACTCATCTGTGATTAAGAACTGTGATATTTTTTACCTGTTTGTACAAATTTGTATGTCCTTTGTGATTGTATTTTACTATTATTATATTTATTTATTTATTTAAAATTTTAAATTTTTTCGTGAGCATTTTAATCCGTTATACTATTATATGTTGTTTTTAACTCAGTATAACATTCGCATCGAATAATTGTACTATTCAATGGAACTTTAGAGGTCTTGCGATACGATATACAGACATAAAAATGCTCCTCCAGGAACTGAACCCTATGTGTATATGTATTCAAGAAACCGCACCTGAAATTTAATCAGCCATACTATCTCCGAGGATATGACATTGTTCGTAACGACTTTGCCAATAGGCAAAGAGCAGCGGGTGGTGTAGCCATGATTATCAGAAATGGTGTGTATTTCGAACAGATAACTTTAAACACACACCTCCAAGCAGTTACCATTAATATAAGTACACCGATAAAAATGTCTATCTGTAATATCTACCTACCTGATGGCAACTGGGAGATTGCAGACCTTGAATACATTCTGGAATAGCTCCCCACACCATTTCTAGTGGTGGGAGATTTTAATTCTCACAAAACATTATGGGGTTCCTCAAAAATCGACGTTAAAGGACGCACCATTGAAGACTAGATAACTAGGAACAACGTTGTCCTCCTCAACAACGAGTCACCAACATTCCAAATATCGAGACTGACACCACCGTTACAGGTAGGGCAGCAACTACACGATTCATCTCTGCGAATGCTAACTGGTCACTATTCTGTCAAAATACTTCCAAATATTACCGTCGAAACAATAACTGATAGTATATTGAGAGCCGCGGAAAACAGCATACCAAAGTCGTGAAATAAGCCGTTCAAGAGACCTCTGCCGTGGTGGAGTCATGAGGTCAAGGTAGCCGTCAATAATAAGAAGGCAGCATTCAGAAGGTATCAAAGGCAGCCAACGATTGAAAACCACATTGCGTTAAAGTGAGCCAGAGCTATTAGTAGGCGCATTGTGCTCGAAAGCAAACGAAAGAGCTAGATCCAATATACAACAACCATTTCGGCAAGTTCAGACATTAACGACATCAGGAAAAAGAATAAAGCAATTAACGGGAGATATAAAAGTCAATCAATTTATGCTATACAAACCCATCAAAATGTAATCACGGAAGATCCGACTGAGATTGCAAACACGCTGGCCAGACAATTTGCAAATACCAGTAGCTCTTCAAACTATCCACCCAATTTCTTTGAAACTAAAAATGAAAGAGAAATAGAACTTCATTTTGATACAATTCGGGACCTAGAATACAATGTACCCTTCACCATCGAAAAACTTGAGTTCACTTTAAAACGCAGTAAAAAGACAGCGCCAGGAAATGACCTGATATCCAATGAAATGCTACTCAATCTCACAACTGAAATGAAAATGAACCTGCTACAACTACACAATAAACTGTGGGATGAAGGTACTTACCCGGATAAGTGGAAGGAGGCAGTAGTTATACCTGTTCTAAAACCTGGAAAAAATCCGTTGAGTCCAGCCAGCTACCGCTCAATCAGTCCCACATACTTTATGGGAAAGATATGGGAGAGGATGATAAATAATAGACTGTAATGGCACCTTGAAAAATATAATCTTCTAGTACCACACCAAGCCGGCTTCAGAAGGCACAGATCAACCACAGACAACTTAGTCCTTCTTGAACACGCTGTCCAGGAATCTTTCCGGAAAAGGGAACAGGAACCACCTGGTGGCTATGTTCTTTGATATTAAGGGGGAATATGATATGTCCTGGAGCCATGGTATTCTAGAAAAGATTTTTGATTTAAACTTGAGAGGTAAATTGCCGTTACTAATAAAGTCTTTTCTCAGTAATAGGCGTTTCCGAGTAAGAGTTGGTGACAAACTGTCCGATACAAAAATCCTTGAAAATGGAGTTCCTCAAGGATCTACCCTAAGCGGTACACTTTTTACAATAGCAGTTAATGATATTGCCATGAATATCTCCAATGATATCGACAAATGTATATACGTTGACGATATCGCCATATATTACTCGGCCAAAACTGTTGGCCAAATAAGCCATATTCTCCAACCCGCGATTACCCAAACAGTTAAAAACGGTAACAATATTGGTCTGACTTTTCTAAAGTCCGATGAATATAAAATGCCAATCCGCTTTAAGCCATATATTCGACCATGGAAAATCAATTGAATTTATCTGGGTCTCCAGCCATGTTGGAATCCCTGGAAATGAAGAGGCAGATCGAGCTGCTTACCAAGCGACGTTTAGCGAGCAAATTGACGTCAAATTTGCGGTAGCAACTGATATCACGAAATACCTAAAAGAGAAATTCACTATGATATGCCAGGAGAAATGGACACGCGTAAATACTCACCTTTCCTTTCATAACATACTGCCAAATTACGCTGTAAACCTCAACGCAAACAATGCTAAAGATACACTAGCTTACTTGAAAGAAATCGGAATATATATTGATATATAGAATTGCGTGCATATATGTACGTATGCTTTTATGATCGTGCAGTAAAGGGCAGTCGAACCCTACAAAAAAAAAAAAATAATAATCTTAAACAGTCCTTAAAGCATTACTACTACTCAGGACAATAAATAATTGTTACTGAAACATTTGTAAAATATAGATATAAAAATACACCATTAAAAAAACCAAAAAGGCTAAGTATTTAATTATGTGTTATAATGATGAAAGTTTACATTTTAATATGAACAAGTTAAAATTAAGGAATAGATATTATGCAGCACAGACTATAGTTAATAATTTGTCATTGGTTCGTTAATATAAGTTATCTGTAATAGGAATGACCATATAGGCAAACAACCAAGTTTAGTATGTTGTGGCATTTACAATTTTGTTGGTAACTAAAAGCATTCTGATTTATGTAAGACCACTTTTGCTTGTGACTATTGTCGATATGACTTATTACATACTATTTTATATATCGTTATAGTTAGCATCCACCTTTTAATCTTAGCATCAATTCAGTGTTTAAAGTGTGGATTTAATCATCAAGAAGACTGTTAAAACTAAGCTTGCCTATATCCAGTTTTACCTAACATGTAATAGAATTACAAACCATGGCCAAAAAAACACCATGGAAAATATTTTAAAATTTGCAAGATGACCGCCAAAGGGCGTAACAGCCATTCTAAACTTTTAAAGTGATTTTTACTGAAATCCACCTAGTAAATGTACCAAAAAATTATATGCTTTTTAAAACTCACTTTATTCGAGTAATTTTTGTTTAACGTATCTATTGAAATAAAGTGGTGGTGGGTGATTCAGTGATTTTTTAAATAAACAGCTGTAACTCCTAAACGACTGAACTGATTTTAATAAACTTAGGAGCCTATTCTGTATTATGTCGTTAACTAACGATGTCGTAATGGTAACGACTCGAACTTGAACGATAGTTACATTCTATATCACTATCGTTAAAGAAATAGTCGTTGGATGATCGTTATAAATTATCGTTATAATAGTCGGCAATATGAACAGAATTTGTTGACATTAGAACTATTTCAAAGCCGAAAATAACAAATGTCAAAAAACCTAACCTTACTGAGACAGAGAAAAGGTAAAAACGCGCAATGTATTTGTAAAATATACCTACACATTTTGGTAAGCTTAAGTTAATATAATGTGGGATTACAAAATTTCAGACAAATCATCATGGCTAACCAAACTGCAAAACGACCACGAGCTGGCAAAACAATAAGAGGCCAATACATACTGTAGATTGAGCACCTCGAATTAAACAAGGCCTTTAGGGAGAACAAATTCGACGCTAATCAACCTCACATCATAGAGGAAACCTGGGAAAAATTAGTGCAATTACTAATACATCTGGTGGCCCGATAAGAAATGTAAAAGAGTGGAAAAGGGTATTTGTAAATACATCTACAATTGTATATTACATAAACATATTCTAGGTTTTTACTGACTGGCGGTCTCAAACCAAACGAAAGGCCAGAAAATTGAAAAGTGCTCAAAGGCAAACTGGAAACAAAGATTTGTCCGAATATTCCCTAACAGACATCGAACAAATACTTATGGACACAATTGGTTGGGTTGTAGTCGACGGAATGTCAGAAACTCCGGAATTTGGAATTGGTAATATGTTTTAAAATCTTTCCTTATGTCCTTTCTATCTAATAAAAAGGTGGCATATTAGCGACTTCTTCGGCATCTTTGTCCGTCGATGAAAACATTGACAGTGATATGGAAAATAAGGAGAATATTGCTATTACTTCTACAGCAGCTCCATCTAATGTACAGGAAGTCGGTTTTGAGGAACCTTTGAAAAGAAAGAGATCAACAGTAATCAGCTGCTTAAAAGAAATCATCAATAAAGATGAGAAAAAAGAAGACGAAATCGACATTCTTCGAAAGATAAACGATAATCTGGAGAAGTTAACCGACATCCAAAGGAGGAGACTAAAATTGCGACAGATGGGGCTTCAGATCAAGTATGAAGGGGTGACCTTTGTATTGGACAGTGATGACGATGAGAAAACTAGTTAGATTGTAGCCAAGTGCAATGTATACAGATTTTGACATAAAATGTAAAAATTAGAGTATTTTTGATTGACTAAAAAAATTTTGAATTAATTGATTCCTTAACATCCTTCCTCTATTTAACAAGGCTTCCGGATCATCAACATCATTACCTTCATCCTTAACATTGTTGAATTCCAGGTCTTCGTTCACTGAAACAAACAAATTTATAAATTGTTCCTTAGATAACCTTAACTACATGGCATACTTACTTTCGACACCTCTATTTATCATTAAGTTATGCAGTGTCGCATATGAATACGTTATGCGAGCTGCAAATTCTGGTTGATAATAAAATACTTATCTTTTTTGGGGTTTTTAATGGTGTATTTAAAATTAATAGCAGGCCGATGTTTATGTTTTAATTTTTCAACTTTGACAAAATTGTTTACAACATCTTTAACAATTTTTAACAAATATTACTAATGACGAAGATAACTGTAAGAGTTATCGAAACGTTTAGTTTGTATAATTTAAATACACCAAAAAAAGATAAGTATTTTATTATGAGTGTTAATGGTGAAAGTTTACATTTTCATAAATCTGGTTGATAATTTAGAATACCGTGTGGGTTCAAGAATCGCCATACTCCCTTTATCAATCCAAATGTACGTTCTACACGATTAGGTATTTGACAATGTCGTTGTGTGTATCGAAACTCGGGTGTATCAGGAGCAGCTCCATGAATTGGTGTTAATAAATAAGGCAACAAAGGATAACCAGCATCTCCAAATAAATATGAGTGTTCGTCTCCTGCGACAAAATTCCCATGCAACAAGTCCTTCACTGAACTCATTGTGAAAATCATGCACACTGCCGGGAAATCGAGCATTAATGGCTAATATCTTGCAATTTACATCGCAGATCTTAAAAATTATAACAGGTTACGAAAGTATGAGTAGACTAATTTAAAACATCATTATGAACTTAATATATAATAATTGAAATTGGTTAAAAAAATACAACAATTGAAGTATTACTGACACCCTATTCTCATCGACAACATACACACCCTTGCTTCACGTTGGCCAGATCTATTGCATTTTGTGGGAACCGTATGTAAGTGTTCGCTAAGTGATTTACAATTATATCAACAATTTCGTGTAAATGTCTGCTCAGTGATGGCTGTGCAGAAGACACCAGTCTATCTGCAACTACCGGCTTTTGATAGCTCCCATGTGCCAAAAAACTTAACGCAGAAAAAAACCGTGGGGCTCTTGTTCGACGACTATTCACATTATTCAAAAATGGTAACATTTCCTCCAAGAGATCTCTTGTGGTTTCAACATTCAAACGAAAAGATTCCTCTGGTAATTCGAAGGGATTTGATGCGTCTCTTAAATGGCCTCGATAAACGTTTAATTGCCTCCTACAATTTTGAGCTACTTTGAAGAACAACAATGCATTACTTTCACTTGTACCTATCTTCTTTCAAGTTCTTCTACCAACATATTTGCGATTTCTGCATTCATTAGAGTTAGTGAACAAATACACTTTTATATGTAAACATCCGACCTAAAAAAAGTTAGGTTACTTTATTTTATACTGACTCAACGACTGGTCAGGCCTTGTCGTAGAATGACTACAAATTTACCGCCATATTGTCGTTAGTAAACGATCCAAATTATCATACAGAATAGCGAAAGTCGTTCACGAACGATAATCGTTGCGTAACGACATCGTTAAGCCTTATAGAATAGGCCCCTAAGTATCTTTGGAAAGAGCATTCATTGCTCCATTAAATCCATCGTACCTGTAATATGTCTAATTTTTAGTGATGCCGCTAGAGCGCGTTTTTTTGATATAATATCAGAAAATTGCAAAATTCTCAAAAAAATTAAATGCAACAATATGACTTTTTTTTCATAAAAATGAGATTAATCATCCCTAAATAGGTTAGTGAAAACCACATCTTATTCATACCCTAAAATATCGAAGAACGAAAATTTAGGTATAAAATTGGAAAATGTCGATATTACACCGGCATTCATTCTTATTTATTTGTCTTTTTCAAGCCTCAATGAAAAATTTCATCATTTTATAATTTTTAAATAATAAAACTTCATAATTTCAAAAATTAAAAAAAAACATGTAGGGGCATAATAATCAATGCATAGAATGTGCAAGTGCAGAATAGGCAGAATATAGGAGTGGGCCATTGAGAAAAAACAAATATTAAAATTTGGCAGACAGTATAATTTATGTTTGTTGCACAAGTAAGTCCTTAAAACTACCTATAATGTCTTTTACAAATGATGAAGCTGTTGATATGATTGCGATATATTTTGAATGTCTTCAAAATGCGGCATTGGATAAGAGAGTATTGAATCCCCACGTAAGTGCAATGTCTCTCGCGTTGGATATTTCAAAACATTTTAAAGCATCATAGGTAAGTTCTTATGTCACTGAAAATACTACTTACATGTTTCACAATGTGTTTGTAATTTCAAATTTATAGAATTCACCCGTATCATATGGTATTACATCAAGCCTTACATTATGAAGACTTTGACCGACAGATATATTATTCTCATTGGATATTGAGCGTGATCAGGGAAAATAGGGGATTTTTAAAAGTTTTAAAAGTGATGGAACGTTAATTTGCATAATACATTATTGGTCTGACACCAATCCTCTCTGGTTGCACGAGGTCCAACACCAAGGTCGTTGAAGTGTTAATGTGTGGTGTGGCACCCTGGACGGAACTATTACAGGTCCCTATTTCTTTGATGAACCACTAAATGGTGCCGTGTTTCTTGATTTTCTGGTAAACCGATTGCCTCTTTGATTAGAAGATGTGCCCTTGCAATTACGGCAAAATATGTTTTTACAGCTAGATGGTTACTCAGTACATTTTTCAATAAATGTACGAGAACACTTAAATTTAATATATCACCAGAGGTGGATTAGACGAGGAAGTCTATTTCCTTGGCCACCACGATCCCCCCCGCCCCAGGTGAAGACCTGTTTGGACTTTTGTCTATGGCGTCGGTTAAAATATATTGTTCACGAAACTCCACCAACAACGAGAGACGACATGAAAGTACGAATTCGAGAAGCCACTCGTAGCCTGTCAAGAGCAGAAGTTGAAGCTGCTGTAAAGTCCGCGCATGAGCGGCTCCAACAATGCATCGAGGGCGATGGGAGACAATTCGAGTATTTAAGTAGGCATTAAGTAGGTACCTGAAGCCTACTTAATGCCTACTTAAGTAGGCATTATTGCACAATCGGTCCTTTTTAGGGCCATAAATAAAATTAATAAAAATAATTCCGCAAATTTAGAATCATACCTTTCAAAAATAAATGTTATCATATTATTACATTTAATTTTTGAAATTATGAAAATTTTTATTATTTAAAAATTATAAAATGATGAAATTTTTCATTGAATCTTGAAAAAAAGACAAATAAATAAGAATAAATGCCGGTGTAATATCGACTTTCAAATTTTATAACTAAATATTCTCTCTTCGATACTTTAGGGTATGAATAAGATATAGAGATACGATTTTCACTAACCTATTTAGGGATAATTTCATCTCATTTTTATGAAGAAAAAAGTCATAATGTTGCATTTAATTTTTTAGAGAATTTTGCAATTTTCTGATATTATATCAAAAAACGCACTCTAGCGGCATCACTAAAAATTAGACATATTACAGGTAAGATGGATTTATGGAGCAATAAATGCTCTTTCCAACGAGACTAAGTTTATTAAAATCAGTTCAGTCGTTTAGGAGTTACAGATGTTTATTTAAAAAATCACTGAATCACCCCCCCACCACTTTATTTTAATAGATACGTCAAACAAAAATTACTCGAATAAAGCTGAGCTTTAAAAAGCATATCATTTTTTGGTACATTTACTAGGTGGATTTCAGTAAAAATCACTTTAAAAGTTTAAGATGGCGGTTACGCCCCCTGGCGGTCATCTTGCAAATTTGAAAATATTTTCCACGGTCTTTTTGGTCACTTTAGTCATAAAATGTTTTACCGCAACTCTACGAAGAATAGTTTCTGAGAAACAGCACTGTGTATTCTTATCTGGCCACCCGGTACAATGCATCATTGATATGAATTTGTAGAATAATGTGTTTGAGTTGGTAGTGAAGTATGCTAGTTGAGGTTTATACACCTATTTTCTGTTTGTGCTTTAATAGGATAGGGCTGCTAAGTCTAACCAATTCCACTTCCATTACAAGAAAGAAACCAATGATTCTATAATTTTTTGTTTGGATTAACAAAGGTCAATACAGTGCAGTTGAGTATATACAAGGGCCACGCTAGATATTTTGAGATGCCACGAAACTAGATAAGTTAGAGCTGGCAACTCTGCATTTCGAAATACCACCATCCTTAAGTAATAGAGCAAACGTGGTACATACGGTTTGTCATCGAATGATCTACTACGATTTTAAGGTCAGTTTAAGTGAACAACAGTCTTGAACGATTGCAACTCACATTTGGTGATGAAAGTCCTTCACTTGCAACTGTGTTTCGCTGGTATAGCGAATTTAAAATAGGACGGATATCGCTTGTTGATGAGGCATGTGCTGGTAGGCCCTGTTCTTCAGTTACTGCTGCAAACATTGCGAGAGTGAGATGTATGATCGACGAAGATCCAATATGCACCTATCAAGCGGTTGAGGCCACCCTTGGTGTAGGATCCGCAATAGTAAATACAATTTTACATGATCATCTTCTGCTGAAAAAAATTGTTACTCATTGGGTGCAACACACCCTTAACGATTTCCAAAAGGCAGAGCGAGTAAGAATCGCTCGGGAAACGTTAGAAATGTTAAATAATGGTGGACATTGTATTCTTTCTAAAATAGTAACAGGTGTTAAAACTTACATCCCATTTTGCGATATTCCTATCCACCAGGAGTGCCGTGTGTGGATTCACGAAAATGCACCAACACCAACAATGGCCAAAAAGCTAAGGGCCGTAAAGAAAGTTATGTACGCAGTTTTTTTCGTAGTACAGCATTAGTAAAAGCAATAAAACTGGAAAATCAACGTACAGTCACGGAAAACTGGTACAGCACAAAATATTTACTTGCAGTTCTTAAGTCACTCAACATTCGCGGGTCAATGTTGTATCACGACAATGCATCGTCACACAGTGCACAGCAGACAGTTGAATTGTTATGTGAAAATAATGTAACTGTCATTGAACAACCACTCTATTCGTCTGATTTGGCCATGTGTGATTTCTGGTTACAAAAGTGTATTGATGCAGGAGGTATTATTTTGAACATAAATAAAATCATTTTCGTAAAAAGACTTGTAGTTTTCCTCTACCTCAAAATATATCGCGTGACCCTTGTATACTGAAAAACTAGAATGAATCATAGTTAATACTTAAACCATTCTGGAAAGAAGCACAAAAGGTTTACCACTGAGAGGCGTAAACATCTTTAGCGCCATTTGTTCTTTTTAGTTACATTACATGTGATCAATTGATTACCTTCAAAATATCTTACAATGTTAATTCACCTCAAGAACTAGACAAGCGGCATAACTTTCTAAAAATTTCTTATAATCACCTAATTTCCGTTCCTTGAATATTTTCCAAAAATTATATCATTATTTAATCAAATAAATAATAATATTAGTTTTAGGTTGTTTTATTTCAAAATTAAAATCAAAAAAACTATTGAACACAAAATATTAAAAATGTTGTTTTTTTATGGCACACTCTCAATAAAAATTTATACAAAATCATTCACTAGTGAATTTTGGGGGACGTTTTTCAATAAATGCAGTCATGCCCTCCTTACGATCTTGGGTTGCAAAAGTTCCATGGAATGTCCTCCTTTCAAAGTGTAATCCTTCTGCAAGTGTAGTTTCGAATGCGGTGTTAACTGATTCCTTAGCAAGAGCCACAGCCAATGGTGAATTCATAGCAATTTTCTCAGCCAGTTTTATAGTCTCTGGTAATAATTGATCTGGTGGGAATACTTTAGAAACCAAACCCATTTTTTCAGCTTCTTGTGCTGTTATCTGGTTGCCTAGAAAATATTTATAAGATGTTTTCAAAATTAAAAACAATACCTGTAAGCACTATTTCCATTGCTTTTGATTTTCCAACAGCTCTTGGTAAACGTTGAGTACTTCCAGCACCAGGGATAGTTCCGACTAAAATTTCTGGTTGCGCAAATTTAGCTTTTTCTCCTGCATATATTATGTCACACATCATAGCTACCTCACAACCACCTCCTAACTAAAGGAAAATGATATAGTTTTTAAAAATATTCACAATATATCTTTACACTTACTGCATATCCATTAACAGCTGCAATTACTGGTTTCTTAACCTTAGTAATCTGATCCCAACCAATGAAAAATCTCTTTGTAATGCATTGTGCATATGTAATATTTTGCATTTCTTTGATATCTGCACCTGCTGCAAATGCTTTTTCATTTCCAGTAATAATAATTGCTTTAATTGCTTCATCGGAATCAAAGGTTTGTAATGCATTAACTACTTCTTTCATTAATCCATTGCTCAACGCATTTAAGGCCTTGGGTCTATTTAAAGTAACTAAACCAATATTTTTTTGGGTACCTGTTTTCTCCACTTTGATATATTCATATTCAGATGCTATAAACAAAAATAGTATATTAAAAGTTATTGAAAAGATAATCAAACTTAGGTTTTGGTTAAATAAAATTTTCCAAAATCAAAAATCAAAAGATAATTTTACTAGGTGGATCAACAAGTTTGGAATCATCCTAAGAGACAGCGTTAGTATGGACTAATGTGTAGAGTCCTGGTATATGATGCAGGGACTCTACTAATGTGAACCATTCACAAAAAGCTTCATCCTTCATTAGACGTCTGTCAAAATTTCAGCCATTTTGGTTTACGAATTGCAGTGAGAAGCAACCAACCTCCGTGTTTTTTCTTTAAATGGAAAAATCTGAGTTTCGTATTCTGATTAAACGCTATTATTTACGCAAGAAATCGACAACCGAGACCTAATCCAAGCTATGTAAATATTATCCGGATGAAGATAATTCAAATGTGGTTTTCTGACTTTCGTTATGGGCGTACAAGCACCCATGACGTGGACGCTCAAAAGACGTCAATACGCCACAAAACGAGGAAGAAATGCATGATATTATGTTGAACGACCCCAAAGTGAAATTAAAGGAGCTAGCTGAGACCACAAAGATGTCGTATGGCAGCGTGTTCAATATCATACATGAAATTTTGTGTATGTAGAAGCTCTGCGCGCGATGAATGCCGCGTTTGCTAACAATGGACCAGAAACGAATTCGTGTTATGACTTCTCAGCAGAATGTGTAATTGTTTGCGCGAAATCCAAAGGAGTTTTTGCGCCGATTCGTAACCATAGATGAAACATGGATACATTTCTACACAGCATGTAACGGTCGAAACAATGGGTCTCTCCGGGTGAAAGTGCTCCGAAGCGTCCAAAATCGCAACAATGGACGGGAAAAGTTATGTCCTCCGTATTTTGGAATGCGCATGCATTTATCTTGAAAAAAGGTAAAACCATAAGTGCCGCATATCATTAATCATTATTGGATCGTTTGAAAATTGAAATCGCAGAAAAACGGCCGCATTTTAAGAAGAAAAAAATTGCATTATTTCAATGTCATCATGAAATAAAATTGTTATCGCTAAAGAAAAGAGAAGATAACTGAAGTGTTTTAATTATGTCAACAAGTCATAATACATTCAGTTCCAAAAAAAGTGACGCACTTGCTTTCTGCCCAACTTCTTTAACTTTAACTTTAACGTCTTTAAATTTATCCGAGTTACAGCATTTTTGCTGAAACCTTAGGTTTATCCCACCAATCTATTTCATTGCCTAGGAAAAATAATTGCCGTTGCCATAGCAATGAATTTGTTGTATGCCTCCATATTTGACCCTTTGTCATTGTGTCATTAATTTATTAATAAAAAAAAGTTTTAGTGACAAATATTACATAAAATGCCACAAATAAATCCTGAACAAGTACCGAAAAGTTGCTTTAGTAAACGATGGGCGTAGTAAACGTTACGCCGCTCGCGTAGTGAGCAACTGCTTGGACAGTGATCCTCAAATACCAACAAACAGGAAACACTGCTCGGAAGGTGGGTTCTGGTCGTCCTCGAAAAACTTCTTCAAGAGATGATGGCTTCTTGAGATTTCCAATTTAGGAAACCGATCAAATACTGCGGTAAATGTTGATCAAGATGTTCGACAAATCCGTGGTGTTGGAGTAATTAAGCAGATGGTATGAAGACGTCTAAAAGAAGTTAATTTAAAAGCTAAGAGACCTGCAAAAGGTTCTAACTTATTGCCCGAATATCGTGCTGCTAGAAGAAATTTCGTTAAAAATTACGGAGAATGTAATATTCCTGAATAGTCGAACGTCTTAATTACGAATCAGTTAAGCTTTTCCCTTAACATGCTGGGTGTAAGACAAATAATGTGGAGAAACACTGGTGAAAGGTTTAATCTGAATTTAATCGTTCTCGCGAGATACACACGTAAAATATCGCAGAAATAACAAATGCATTAGTGGAAGAATGGGATGATATACGAATGAAGACGATAAGAAACCTAATTTCCAATATGCCGTCTAGAATAGAAGGTCTTAGAGTGATAGCTATTAGGGAGGCAATACACGGTATTAAACAGTTATCCCAGCTTATAATCTTTTTTAAATTCGTATCAATTTATTTCACTAGAAAACTATTTCTCAATAAATTCAGAAAGTTAGTGATATGCATGGTTTCAGCAAAAATGTCTTTCATATACAATGTAATCACTTTCTATACCATTGGTTAATTAACACACAGGGTGAGTCAATGATTAAGAAAAAAACATGGTTCGAGTTTTTCTACTACCATACAGGATTAAAAAAAAAATTACCTCTTTAATTTTTTTATTTTTGAAAGGCTGGGTAATTACCTATCAACGAATACACAAAATGTAAAAATCGGTCCATTGGTTCGAAAAATATAAGACATTACAGTTAGGTAAAAAATCAAGTGCAGGACTTTTTTTGGAACTAAGTGCATTGATGTGTTTCGGTATGTTTCTTTTACGTATTTTATTAACTAAGGGATAAATGTATGTAATTAAGGGTTGAAAAGAAATTGTCATGATTAACGAAACTATTTATTTCACCAGTAATTAGACCTCTGCAATATGGGCGCCATTTAAATTTGTCACCAAATAAAGCGCGGTAGCACTCATTGGCGTAGTACCTTTTGTCATATAAAAAAAAGTGAAAAACTTATTTGAATAAATTTATTATTAATAAATTCGTCATCACCACGCTCACCTAGTATTACTATTATATACTATTTTAACTATTTTAATACAAATTTAAAAAAATTAACAAGTATGTAGTAAATTATTTTTTTATTAATAATTATTGTGTAATGAAAAATCGCAGAATTATAAACATTTAAAATACGCTGTAATAATAACAGTTAAAATATGACAATTAAGAAAATATTGTATAATCTTACCGAAGTTGCGCTATAACTGTGCAAATTTTCAATAAAGTTCTCGTCTTCAGTTAAAACAAAACTTTCTTCCATTTTAGTATAAAAACTACACAATCACTACAACCGTTACAAATTATTGTTTACAGTATAATGGCAAAATGGAAAATTGATTCCACATTTATAATTCACATTATGCTAATGCAGTAATTTGCAGTTTCAACATTAATTACGAATTAGTAATGGTAAATTTTCAGAAATTCTTAACAATAATGATATTTGTTCGGAACATTCTTTTATTTTAACGATGTTTATTTCTTACAATAATTAATTTAATTGAAAAATGTTCAATTTTACTAACCTAAGTAACCTCTCCACGTGATACGCTACGGAGTTGGCAAATAATATTTTAAGACGTTTGAAGGTCGTATTTGTTATTATATTTGTCTTTTGCTATTATAATGTTTTAGGAAAGGTTGGAAAATGCAGTTCAGAGTACCCAACTGAAATATCCCTTTCATTACAATGTTACACTTATAGCATTTTAGTTATTTTATAATTGAATGTTGTTTATAGTGGAATGACAGTCATATTATAGAGGTCTAATTATTCGTGAAATGCATTTTACCAACCGGGTCGCACTAAACGGCTTGGAGATGTTCTAATTATAAAATTTGGTAAATACCCAAGGGTAAATGCAAACCGTAGTTATGCTGCTTTCGCTAATACCTTTTAGTGCATACAGTGTAGAACGCACTCTAATTCGCGTGATTACAAAACGTCAACAGACTGAACTCTGATCGGTAATGATATCGAACAACGTTTTAAATTAATACATCTATTGATTCTGATAATTATATGAACTAACTTGAACTGCATAAGGTGAAATTACATTCGCAAATAGAAGATAGGCACGAAAAAACACAAATCTTCTTTATGGAAACTCTCTAAATAACACTAAAATGAAAATTGTTCTAAACAAACTGTAACCGGAATTAATAATGGGTAATTGTATCTGTGCTGACGGAACGTCTTCACAGTTCTGAGTGCTCAAGTCAACTCTCTCCCTCAACGAGAGCAGACCATCACCTATTCTCCATTCTTATCCAATCATCACAACTGTTGAACCAAAAACGTTTTTACGCAAACAACTCTAAAGAGCAATTACGTATGAAAAATGAAACCGCTGATACAATGAGGTACCACATAAAATCTCGGACGTAACGAAATATACGATCAGTTAGATCGTAAATACACCTAAATCTAAATTGAGTCTACACGCGAACCAACAGTGAATCAACCTAATAACCGAAAGCAACACTGAAGGAGAAAAAAAATTCTTCAATGAATAATGAAAATGCAATTTGGCGTGATAACAAACAGTTGTTTGTACAACTAGAGAAGAAAGTGGTGTTTTTTCAACTCGCATTTAAAGTTTGACACACGAGTATAGCGGAAGTGTCAATTTAACGAGAGTTAAAAAAAACATTTTTTTCTCATATTTTACACAAAACCATAATTATAAAATTTTTAAATTATTTTTTAAGTTAGTTTCCGTTCATTTCATTTTTGTGATTTTGTAGGTTAAAATTGTTAAATAAAGTAGAAATTAACCGTATAGGTTCGTCTTCACTCTTCATTATTAATAAAAAATGTAATAAAGCTAACAATAATTAATAAAAAATGACAATTGTGCAATTAAATTTGGTTTTTGAATAATTACGCCAAACGACCATTGCTGATGGTTCCTATTGGTAAGACACTGCCCACTATTTAAAAATGTCAAGACGAAGAAGGCAGATCGCATAATTCAATAAAATTTTTCTATAATTGGAATTTTATTGCAAGCTAGTTCAAGAATTATGACGTAAATATAATAATTAGAAAACCAATAGATACGACGCGGAAAAAAATTGACACGGGTATTTTCCCATTTTAAATGTAATGATTAAAGTGGCAACATTGTTCTTTTTACTTACTTTCCTCACTAGAGAAGAAATTTATATTTTCCTCGCACATTGTGAAAACAAAAACAGTTGTTTCTAAGATAACTTTAAAAAAACTTACACCGTGTGATTCAAATTAAATTAATTAAACGTGACGCGATGTTGGCCATGTCCACTGGTCCGTATAATTCGTGACTTTTCACCGGAAACGTCACCATCTGTGAAAATGAAATTCGCAGCTGCGCTACTTACGAAACCATCAAAACAAATTAATAAGTTTAATCAACCGGGATAATTCTACAGCCTTCTCCACAATTTTCATAGAGAAATAATGAAAAGTTATTAATATTGTACAGAAAAATCATAGATCTTGCTAAACTCTAACCTACTATATATTACGCTTTAAAAGGTGGTGTCTGGTAATCATCAGTCAGTAGCTCCCAACGAGGTTGGCCATTGAATGGCGTAATTTTTATGTGACCGCTATTTATCATGGTTACTGTCATTGCAATTCCTTCCAAATGAGAGATTCGCTCTGTGGTTAGTTTTCTTCAAGCTGGGCAATGCTGTGACTGACATTTATGGAAGATTGTGTATTGTGGACGAGGAAGACATTGTGGATGACAGTGCAGTGCGAAAGTGGTGTAGGAGTTTTCAAGACGGACAAACTGATCTCAATGGTGTGTGCAGAATTCCGAAATTTCTCGATCAGCACTTTGTGACATTTTTACAGAACGACTCTGCTCCCACAAATTTTGTGCACGATGGGTCCCCAGCTTACAAACTACTGCGAATGGATTATGTACTAACGTTTTTGCAGCGCTACCATGACGAAGGAGAAGCGCCTTTGGGAACAATCGTAACGGGAGACGAAACGTGGGTTCAGTTTGTGAACGTCAAGACAAAAGAGTAATTGAAGCAATAGATGCATTCCAGCTCGCCTAACAAACCAAAGAAGTTTAAAGAAACCTTGTCCAACAAAGAGCTTACGGTTACTGTGTTTTGGGACTGTAGAGGACTCTTGCTAGTGGAGTTTTTGGGCCTTGGAATAACAATTACGGCAGCGACGTAGTGTAACACCCTTTAACGTCTACGGAGAGCAATACAAAATAAAAAAAGAGTCATGTTAATATCAGGAATTGTATTGCTTAAAAACTAGTGTGACAGATTGGCTGAGAACTCAGGCGGCAACATGATACGAGGAGGATATACAAAAGCTAGTGCCGCGTTACGACATATGTCTCAATGTCGGTGGCGACTACATTGAGAAATAGTTCATATGCATGAATAACTTCTGTATACAATAAAACTTTTCTTATTTCTTGTATTTGTTTTTGCCAGCTTACCGGAACTTGAAAAAAACAGCAATTATGAGAACACCCAAATTTCACTCACACGTGACACGGCATTAAAAGGATAACCTTCAAATCCCGTATTCTACGAAAAATGTGTAGAGCGGAAAGCTCCGAATTGATCGGAGCTCGAAGACAAACGAGTGTACTCCGCTTATGCACTCTGAAAAATCAGACGTATGTGCAGCAGACCGATTCTCATATGGCCGGTCAGAAGTACTGCCTTCGAGATGCGCTCGAAATTCGTACGATAGTGGAACTCTGACATGTCTTGTACATTGTTTCAAGCGATAAACACAATAGTACAGTGCCGTATTAGGCTAGTGAGTAATGGAGTTTAAAACTAAATTAAATAAATGTGTTTTACACAGTCAAACTCGTCAAGTGATCTCTAATGTATTTAAATGCATGCCAGAAGGAAAAACTTCAGGGGTACTCAAAATTCCATTGAACACGTTATTGCTGCAACGGGTGTTTCTGAGAGACGTATTAGACGAATTTTTAAAGAAAAAAGTGAAATAAACATAGGGGCCAGTTCATATTTTAGATCTCCAAAGCAAAATACAAAAAAAAAACAAAGCCCCAAACCGACTGAGACGATGCAGATAAAGGTGTGCTGCGTAGAACAATTTTAAATACCTTTACTGTTGACAAACTTGTGCCTAAAATGTCAAACATTCTAAGAAAATTTAAAGAAACAGGATACACTGGAGGAAAGTAGTAAAATGTATGGGCTTTCGTTGGAGAAAAACAGAAACCAACAGAAAGCTTTTAATGGAAAAGTACGACATTCGTCAGTTAAGAATGTCGTATTTGCGTACCATTAAAAGCTAGAGAAATGAAAAAAGACCGATTATATATATGGATAAAACTTACATCCACAGTTCTCATACCATGGCTACTTGTTGGAATGAGAATTCCATTGAAGGATTAGCAAGGCCTATATCAAAAGATCAAAAACTAATTATTGTTCATGGTGGCTGCGAGGCGGGCTTTATTTCGAATTAGAGATGTTCAACAGTGATGTGATAACTTTTTTGATAAATTTAGTGCTGCTGAATGAAAAAAATTTTGTGACCACGCGATAAAGTGGGAACAAAAGTTTTTGGAAGCGGAAGCTGTCGAAGTTACAGACCAGTTTATTATTAATTTGGTTGAAGATTCTGAATCGGAGAGTGAAAGGAAGTCTGTGATAGTGATTGTGAATAACTTTTCATACTTCATCTCCTGACGATGTTGGCATGTCTAACGAAATCCGTTTATGTGTATTTTTTATTTAAAACCTGTAATGGGTTGGATTATTCTCTATACCCACGAAATATCCAAATAAATTTAATGCCAATTTACATTTAAGATTACGTTCTTAAAAAATATGTTATAGTAATATTATACAATACATTCGGAATGCCATTAGTATACGAACATTCAGTTTTTAAAATTTAATAACCTCTTAATGCACCTAATTATTTTCTGTATTGACAAGATATCTGTTGTACATATAGAAAGTTTACAATGTGATTATAATGAGAAAGAGATTGCCATAAACATTATTTGCCAATAATTCAGTTAAATTAGCCAAATTAGTTTCTTAATATGATGATTTAGATTTGTACCTAATAGTCAGCATTTCGAGCATTTACGGGGTCATTAAAAACCTTCCTCCTTTAAATCGGTCCTTTTTAGGGCCACAACTTACATAATAGAAACCATTCCAGAAAAATATGGTAAAAAAATAAAAATTTAAGGGATTTTCGTATAAAGTTTTCTTTGGCCGATATTTTAGGTTAGGGAGAAGATATCGAGATGTGGTTTTCGCGAGCTTGTTTAGGCATCATTTAGCTACTTGTTCATGAAAAAAAGTCATACCAATGCATTTAATTTTTTTGCGAAAATTAATCGTTTCTGTCGGAATGTCGAACAAAGCCATCTAGCGACGACGTGTGAAACTAACAAAACTTCAAATATTATAACATTTGTGGCCCAAGAATAACTCATTTCAACGCGCCCAAGTTTGTTAAAATCGGCTTAGCCGTTTTGAAGATACAGGGGGTTATTTAAGGAAACCATTGAATACCCCCCACCACTTTATTTTTGGACATACGTCAAAAAGTGCCAAATGAAAAAAGTTCAGATTATCCTCGACTTCAAAGATCAGTTATTTTTTTATTACGTTAATATAGCAGAATTCACAGAAACATCACTTTTTTAGATTCAAGATTGCAGTTACGCCCCCTAGCGGCAATTTGAGAAACTTGAAAATATTTTCCAGGTTTTTGTATTGCCCGTTTTAGTAATAACTTTTTTTTGCGCAAGCCTCTACGATAGATAGTTTCCCAGATACAGTACCTCGCATTATTAGTTGGCCACCCTGTACAACGGTGTTTAACACTCCTTTCAATACGCCATGGTATATAAATCACGCGTTCCTTAAAAACTACGTAATTTCAAAACGGGAGTCATTTACGTCTTTGTTTGCGCTTATGTTATTGATACTGAATCCTTTAACCTAAAATATTAAAGAAATAAAAATATTTGATGTATAACAAGGTTCAATATTACTTTCCGTACGACGATGGTGCATTCAGAGAGTGTTTCCTTGAAAATTACGTTATTTCAAAACGAGAGGTATACACATTTTTATCCGGGTTTATATTATTTCTAGGAAACCCCTTAAACCTAAAAAAAATTAAAGAAATGTAAATGTTTGACGTTTCCTTAAAAATTGCACGTAATTTCAAAACGGGAGGTGCGCATATTGTTATTCGCGCTTGATTACTAGTGAACTCTTTTAACATGAAAAATTAAAGAAATAAAAATATTGAATGTACTACAGGGTTCAACAACCTATTTACTACCGTGAGGTGTATGAAGTGCTTGGGTTAGCTTTAAATTTTGTTCTCAGCTTTAATTTTAGTGAAAGTACAAAATAGTTTTTCAAAATTATACAGAAACCAGAACCACCAAAGTTACTCTTATTTTTCATCCCTTCCAACCTCCTAATAGTTTTTTTTAATATTTTTGGTGTCCAATAGGATCAAGTATGACCATTCATTAACATAAAATTCCTCCCAAGTGATTAAATTCGTTCTACAGGTTACTAAAAAAACGTCTATTGCTGAAATCTATTGCTAACTGGATGCGAGTATATTTTTTCCCAACACTCAACTATAATTTCCTTAGTTATTACAATTCTAGTACATTTTAAAATTATTAATCAATAGAATAATAAAAATTTATATTAAAACTAATCAAAAATCAATTAATCAAAACTATATAAACAATTTAGTAGATTTAGTAGAAAGTTGAAATCGATTAATCCATATTCTTGCCCAGAACTACCGTTTCGGTGGTGGAAGGGTTAGAGTTACCCGAGCGCCGCGGGTTCAGACCCAGCCGAGGTAGCTGTTTTCTAAAACGAAGAAAAACCAAAGCACTCCTTCTTATCGGATAGGAAGTAAAACTGTAGGTCCCGTGGCAATATGATGTTTGGCACGGTAAAGACCGCTTACTAAAGGTGGAATTTCTTTAGTAGGGTAAAATTCTAGTGACGGATAATGCTAATAACCATTAGTAGTTGGCGAGCATAGAGATGCCTAATATTTCCGTTTGTGTCTAGATCTCGGTCCAAAAACACAAAAATAAAATAAATTTATCCAGAATTAACTTGAAGAATTCGTTTACGTTGTTGTAAGCATCACCATATAACACAAATCATAACCATTTAAAAAAATCGTTATAACATAAATAACCAAACGAAAATAATCGACAGAAAATTGGATAAAAAATTCAACGACAAAATGAACAACATAAAATGATTGCCAACAGGAATGTATATTTCGCGTTACACTATGAGGCAACTAAGGACTTAACACGCAATGCTATGAGGACAGCTACCCAATTTTCATAATTTGTTTTGGCAGAGTTGTGTTACTTTTTTTTGTTCTGCAGATACAGTTTTATCACGTCTTACCACTCGTGTTAATACGACTTGACTTTATGGTTTTGTTTTCATATATGCGGTCAGTTGTTCGCAATTCATGTGTTGTAAATTTTCTGACGGTCCGTCTATGTGTTTCCAGTATAATAATTAGAGTTCTTCTCAGTGTTCCTACGCACTCTATTCGCATACAACTTAATTATCTTACTTTGATAGAAGACCAGATGTGCAAGAAAATACTGTTTATGTATTATAAGTGATTTGTGACTGTGGCCTCATATTGGTAGAGTTTCGTTGCGTAGTACTTTATTCCGCATGTTGCGCAGTAACCTATTGCGCAGATGTATTGCGCGCACTATGAGATCCATATGAGTGTCACTTCTACAGTAGCTTGACTTATCGGATTTTCTGTCAGTGCGATGCAAGTGGCTCCTTCAGTTTTCGGCGAGTTGTATTTTTCTCGTGCTTTGCCATTACCTGTATGTTATCGCATTGGCATCGGTGGTCTTCGTTCCAGACATATTCGTCGATTCTTGATATTTGCTTTGGTTTTGCTGATGTTATTCTTGAGTTCCTGAGTTCTCACATTGAGTGGTCTACTGCTCTTTCCTATGTACGATCTGTCGCATTTACATGATACGTCGTATACAAAATTCTTCTATTCTTGTGGAATTAAAGGCAGTACGTATCTCGCATTTGCACCCTATCTTTCGTATTTTGTCCCAGGTACCTGGTATATACGGTATTACCGCTGTGTATTTAGGTTTTTCTTTTTTGGTTACTCTTTCCCTTTTCCGGTTAGGTGTTAGGTCCATTTCCTTTACGTGTTTCAGCGTTATTTTATTTTTCTTTTTTCAGGTACTCTTCAGCTCTATCGTACAGGCACAAGTTAGGCGTAAAAAGTACCAAGTTCGAATCTGAATAGTCAAATCTCAAAAACAAAAACTTTGGAAATAAGGTGATCAACTCAACTAAAAATACTGTTTGCGTTTCTGTATTTCACTCTATGTTTCCTCTTTAGTTCTTCCGTTTAGCATCAGGTATGTTGTATATTTTAGCACTCATTCTCTTAAATCATTTTGCTCATTTCTCCCCTTCTTATTTAAGGTCTTATTACCCTTTTGTAATGGTTAGAATTGTAGAGTAACACCTGCATGTATACGTGCTCTATAGACTTCCGCCTTAAACTCGTTCCCAACTAGTAGTGAGTTTGGTAGAAGTAGTACAGTTGTTTAATAATTCAAAAAGGTTTTCCAATTTCTTTGCCTCGTATGGCCTTATTAAGCGAAAGTATCATCTACATATCTACATTGCTCATTATTCGGGGAGTGGCGACCCATTGATAGTAGAAATTGTATCCTATTTGGAAGTGTCTTTCCGTGAAGCACAAGGTGAGCAGCTTTATTTTTAATGTATTGTTAGAAAGTCCTAGATTTATTAAATTGAGATGTTTAGTTCTAATTTGGTCAACGTATAAAGCAACAGGTATACTAATCGTTCTATGCTTTGTGTAGGACAAATTGTACTCGCCTACGTACCGCAATACTTCAATTGACTATCATACAAACTGCAGTGTGAATATATGAGAAAAACGGACAGACCCTAGGAATTAGGTTATAAAAACATAGAAAGAAGTTCAGGACCTTCAAAACAGTTAAATTCACCATTCATGGAAGCACAACCATAAAGTCAAGTCAGAACAAGGTCGTAAAGGAAACTGGACCGTGAGAAAGGTAAAAGAAGCAATACAGATAGCTCCTGCAAACCAGTGCATAGGTTTTAAAATAAAACCCATATAGCCAGTACTACTACACGTAGAACTACAACGCAGAAATCATACAGGTACGTAAATAGCTACTTCGCCCTGTATACATTAAAACGCTACTGTGGGTGTGTCACAGAAAACGTTATAGATATAAGTTTGAAAATATATCTACATATTTTTCTAACATAAACGACTATTTAGACCCTACGGGGGTGTTATTGTTTTATTCAAAATGAATTGAAGTACTCAATTATTATTTCCTTATATACAAATTTCAAAATCAACGGTTGATGCAAAACTCAGTCTCTACCCAAGAATTAATGCTATTGCTGATCTCGTTATTGCTTTCTCATATACTTAAGTATAAAGAGAAAGTTATGTAATCGGTTTAATTTTTCTTTTTTTTGCATTTCTCGACGTGTTATGGTCTAAACAACACGAAAAACAGATTTTTAGAAAAAAATTTCATATCTGTGTGTCTAAGTTTGTACGCGCGATATATTTCTATTTTTTTAAAATTTTAAAAAGTTACAATATTAAAAACAAAGTAATACTTTTTTTATGATTTCCATACCGTTTTTAGGGTGCAAAATTGTGATATTTAATTTATAAACCGATTTTTTAAAGGTCGGGTATTGGGTATTTTTAAGATCGCTAAGTATAAATCATTTGTCGAAATTAAAAAATTAAAAATGGGGGATTATCGCGTCTAAAAACCGATATGACTCAAATTCAGGTATTGTGGGCTTTGAAGTTATTTATTTACATATATGAGAAAGCATTATGGCAGATAATTTGGCAGCGGTTTTATTTAATTGAAAGGTTTTATTGAAAAGTACAATAGAAATCAATTGATTTCAAAATTGTCAGTAGATTTATCTTTATTTCCAACTCTTATGCATGGAAAATCTATACATTGTCCTCCAAAAACCGGCAAAATGCAAACCACACCGGTTAAGAAATATTAAGAAAACACAAACACGTACAAGTACGAATACACACACACACGCACACACACGCACGCACGCACGCACGCACGCACGCACGCACGCACGCACGCACGCACGCACGCACGCACGCACGCACGCACGCACGCACGCACGCACGCACGCACGCACGCACGCACGCACGCACGCACGCACGCACGCACGCACGCACGCACGCACGCACGCACTCACGCACTCACGCACGCACGCACGCACTCACGCACTCACGCACTCACGCACTCACGCACTCACGCACACGCACTCACGCACTCACGCACTCACGCACTCACGCACGCACGCACGCACGCACGCACGCACGCACGCACGCACGCACGCACGCACCCACGCACCCACACCACACCCACACACCACACACCCACACACACCACACACACACACACACACACACAACACACACACACACACACACACACACACACACACACACACATACATATATACACATATATATACATATATATATATATATATATATATATATATATATATATATATATATATATATATATATATATATATATATATATATATATATATATATATATATATATATATATATATATATATATATATATATATATATATATATATATATATATATATATATATATATATATATATATATATATATATATATATATATATATATATATATATATATATATATATATATATATATATATATATATATATATATATATATATATATATATATATATATATATATATATATATATATATATATATATATATATATATATATATATATATATATATATATATATATATATATATATATATATATATATATATATATATATATATATATATATATATATATATATATATATATATATATATATATATATATATATATATATATATATATATATATATATATATATATATATATATATATATATATATATATATATATATATATATATATATATATATATATATATATATATATATATATATATATATATATATATATATATATATATATATATATATATATATATATATATATATATATATATATATATATATATATATATATATATATATATATATATATATATATATATATATATATATATATATATATATATATATATATATATATATATATATATATATATATATATATATATATATATATATATATATATATATATATATATATATATATATATATATATATATATATATATATATATATATATATATATATATATATATATATATATATATATATATATATATATATATATATATATATATATATATATATATATATATATATATATATATATATATATATATATATATATATATATATATATATATATATATATATATATATATATATATATATATATATATATATATATATATATATATATATATATATATATATATATATATATATATATATATATATATATATATATATATATATATATATATATATATATATATATATATATATATATATATATATATATATATATATATATATATATATATATATATATATATATATATATATATATATATATATATATATATATATATATATATATATATATATATATATATATATATATATATATACATATACTAATACACACACACACACACACACACACACACACACACACACACACACACACACACACACACACACACACACACACACACACACACACACACACACACACACACACACACACACACACACACACACACACACACACACACACACACACACACACACACACACACACACACACACACACACACACACACACACACACACACACACACACACACACACACACACACAGTGGGATAGGCTGTTAAAAATATGTAAAACCTTCGAAAATCGGTCATCGATGTTTTCGCAAAGGCAATACTCATATGCTTCTAGGTGAAATAGACAAAACTGATTCGCAACAATATAAACGTATTAGCTTAGTTTATAACAATGATAGTTACTGGTGCTTTAAATAGCAATTTTACATGTCGATGAATTTTTACGTACCCATGTGTGAGCATTTTTCCTAAACGTAAGAAGCTATTGTCTGTACTTTGTCCGTCTGTCAGCCGTACAACTCCAGTTTAACTTTTTTGATGCGATTTTTTAAATATAATGTATCCTATGCCCAAGTCCAGCTTTTTTGCGAATTTTTTATTGACCACTTTGTCTTCTGAAATCAGCTCAAAAGCTTTCAGAAGTGGATAGCAAATAAAAATTGGGCACATGACGTATCCATGGAACGGCAAAATCCAAATTAATTATTAAAAATATCAAACATCAACACCCGTGGAGCGTAAATATATGGTGTGGAATCGTAGCGGGGAAAATTGAAGACCCATACACTTTATAAGGAAAGTTAAACGATAATAGATATATGGGATTTCTCAATGCTAATTTGCTTCCCCTTTTAGAAGACGTTCCCTTGGAAACTAAGAGAACTATGTGGTTTCAGCTCAATGGTTGTTAGGTGCACCACCACAGAAATGTCCGTCAATAATTAAATGAACAATATTCAAACAACTGGCAGATGAAAATTTGTTTCCGTTGACCGAATCTTACCTGCTCCGATTTTCATCTTTGGGGTAACTAAATAAATCAAGAAAGTCGGACAACCAGAAAAAATACTACGGAAAAAATCCAAGCTGCAGTTAGAAACTTGTTAAAAGCTGAAATTGAGACAGCTGTTTTGTCCACAGAAAGAAGAATGCGAAGGTGCATAGAAAATGATGGAAAACATTTGTAGTTCTATTGTGGTTATGTGATGCTATTATGTTCGTTTATTATGTTCGTTTGATCCATTGGCCTTTCAATACGCATAACGCACTATTTGGAACAGTCCTAAGCCTGAATAAAGTGGAAAGGGAGGGCAACTCAAAAATTGTGAAAAATTCAATCAAGTTCAATCACTACACGAAACAATAACATTTATAAAAACAAAACACATGTATTTTAGGTTGCGCAATACACCTTGTTTAATAATCCTTTTTTATAGTTAGCCATGAAATAATCAGAAACCATTGTTATGTTAATGTTTTTTTTCCACTCCTATATACGTAATACACGGGTAACGAATGCAAAAATGCTTAAAAAATACAGTTGTGGCGTAAGTATTTTACTAACAAATACATTATATATATACGTAAGGTATTTGATACTATATGATATCATTAGTCACGGTGTACTTTTGAACAAACTCGAAAATTTTGGTTTTTCTGACAGATTAATAAAAATTTTTAATTCATATTTCAATAATCGCAGTTTAACAGTTTACTAAAATGGTTATAACTCAGCTCTATATATACAAACCTCAGGTGTACCGCAGGCCTCTATTTTGGGTCCATTGTTTTTAATATATATATATATATATATATATATATATATATATATATATATATATATATATATATATATATATATATATATATATAAATTAATAACTTGATTGACAATATTAAAGTAAGTTGTTTAATATATGCAGATGATATTAAGTTGTTTAGAGTAATTAATAATTATCACGATGCTTTAATTCTGCAAGGAGCTCTGGAGAGTATTGTCACCTGCTGTAGTTAGCATAATTTGACAGTCAATGAATCTAAATGCTCGGTAGTTTCGTTCTCACGTAAACTTAACGACATTGTATTTCACTATAAAGTAGATGAGTTTGTCTTGGGTAGACCTGATACTGTATGTGATCTTGCTGTAGTGTTCGATAAGAAATTATCATTTTCGCTCATGTAAATAAAGTTATAAGCTCGACACACAAAAGCCTAGGCTTCACAATTCGAAATACTAAGAATTTGTCTATACAATCTATTATTATTCTGTACAACTCTTATGTTCGTCGAAACTTGAATATGGAGCAGTGGTATGGTGCCCTTTCTACGCTGTGTGTGCTCTTGAGACGGTTCAAAGACGTTTTTTAAAGTTTTGTTTTTCCCAAAATATAATCACTATCCACCTCGAAACTTTTCTCATGAATGTTTATTGAATGAATATAGGTATGTATCCTTAGAGGTTAGAAGAATGATGCACGATGTAATATTTTTATACAAAGTCATACCGCCTTTAATCAACTGCACAGAGATTCTCAACATAGTCCAATTTAGGGTTCCAAGATTTAATTCTCGTTCAAGTAATGTGGTCCACCTACCTGCCACTCGAACTAAAGTCCTTTTATATTCCCCTTTGTACAGAATGATGTCGGCTTACTCTTCAATCGAAGCTAATCTAGATATTTTTAACTGCACTATTAAGCAGATCAAATCGGCTCTACCCATTCATAATATACTTAAACCAATCTTTTTTGAATGTATGCATTTAATCTTAGACTCGACGTAGTAAATAACAATTTCTGTTTATTGTAAACTTGATACCGCTTGTTATATATATATATATATATATATATATATATATATATATATATATATATATATATATACACACCGGGTTCGCCATCGCTTCGGCATTCCTTTTAGCATCTTTATTATTTGTTGTAAAGAAAAAGTATAAGAACGAACTTTACCTTATTTTTCAAGCTCTATAACCTAAAAATATTTTCATGTATACAGGGTGTTCCACTTTTGCTGCACAGCACTCCACTCTTTTATTATAAATGGAGCGCCCTGTATATTATTACATTTTTTAATTTCCTGTTGAAATTGAGGGGCACTTTGTTAAGCATACATATCACCTACAGTTTCGGCGTTATCTCACGTTTTTTGAAAAAAAATGACGTTTGTGGCACACTCAAAAATGACTAATATTTCGCACAGTAAAATAGGTAGGGCCATTGCGGTTTTCACCACTCGATAGAACATGAAAAAGTCAATAAAAACTCATGAAAAGAATAATTTTTGAGATACAGATTTTTTGCGGGTAAATTTTGAAAAATTGAATCATGGATAACTTGATTTCTTTAAATAGAAGTGTTTCGATTTTGTTATTATTATTATTATTTTTTTTTTTATTTGGTCTTGAATTACAAACAATAATGTATAAGACACGTCAATTGTTTATGCATTGAAATTACATGTACATCACACACAAAAACAAAAAGAAAACACAAACATAAGTAATTTACAGGAAAGTTTAACACGTTTGAGAGCAATTAAAAAATTCTGACATATCGTAAAAACATTTCTGTAATAAATAGGATTTCAATGATGACTTAAAGGTTTTTAAATTATGACACGTTTGATACTTATAATTCGGCAAGCAGTAAAAAATTTTAAGACCTAAAACATTTGGAGAGTAGGCAGTCACATTATATCTTGAAAAGGGAACGTGGAATAAGTTCTTATTTCTTGTATTGAAATTATGAATATCCTTGTTCAGATTGTAAGTAGATTTATGATTGAAAGTATATACACAGATTTCAAAAATGTATACGGACGTTAAGGTAAGTATATTAAAGCTTCGGAAGATATTACGGCAAGATGCAAGATGTTTTTTATTTGCCATAATGCATTTTGCATTAAAAATACAGAGTTAAATGAAGTGGAACTACCCCATAAGCAAATGCCGTAACGTAGACGACTATCTATATGCGCATAGTACACTGATATCAGTTGTGGTCTATTTAAAATAAACCGCAATTGTCTAAAGATATAAGAAATAGAAGATAATTTAGAAGTTAGTTTCTCACAGTGCACTTTAAAGTTTAGTGCTTCGTCTAGATAAATGCCAAAGAACTTGGTATGCGTTACGTTACATAAACTCATGTTATTTATATTAAAGTTAACGTTTAATATAGTTTTTGTCTGTTATGAAATCTAATAACCTGAGTTTTACTAGAATTAAAATATAGATCATGTTTGGCTAAAAAATTCATAGTAGTTGTGACCGCATTTATGCAATGTGTCTTGAGAGCGTTTTCATCAGGATGTGAAAAAATCATTGAAATGTCATCCGCGTACAAGATGTGATTTTGTGCACTCAGGGTCAGGCTAAGATTATTGATAAACAGGATAAACAGAATAGGTCCTATCACAGAGCCCTGTGGTACACCCATCGTAACAGGAAGTCTATCCGAGATACCATATGTAGTGTGATTATTTATGGTTTTTTTTCACTGCAACGTATTGTTCTCTTTCGCACAAAAATGACGAGATCCAGTACCTCTGATACCACAGTTTTCTAAAAGTTCTAATAGTTTAGAATGGTTGATGCAATCAAAAGCCCTACTCAAATCACAAAAGATTCCTACCGGGTTTTCGCATGCATCAATATGAAACAATACGGGCATAAAAGTCGCATATAGCTGTGTTTGTAGAGCACTTAGATCTAAATCCGTGTTGATTAGACGTGATTATATTATATTTTTCAATAAAATTAATTAAGCGATTTAAAAAAGCATATTCAAACACT
Source organism: Vesta saturnalis (assembly GCA_036346205.1). Taxonomy (NCBI): domain Eukaryota; kingdom Metazoa; phylum Arthropoda; class Insecta; order Coleoptera; family Lampyridae; genus Vesta; species Vesta saturnalis. The sequence goes on from JARFJB010001442.1 coordinate 6,458,990, forward strand.
TTAGAAAAGCTATCAGAGATAGTAATTGGTCTGTAGTTGTCAATTAGGTGTGCATCATCCCTTTTAAAAATCGGTATAACTTTGCCAGTTTTGAGTTTATCGGGGAAACTACCTGTTATGAACGACAAATTTATCAAATAAGTTAAAGAGTGTAAAATCGCCACAAGAATACTTTTTAGAATGAATAACGGAATTTGATCATGGCCAGCAGATTGTTTTTTAATTTATGATTTAATAATGTTAGTAATTCATGATCGGTATATGGGTATAAATACAATGAGGCGTTTATGGATACACCCGTATCTATTTCATATTCAATCCCGGCATTTGGGTTTATACTCTTTATTCACGAGGAGTGTTAACAAAGTACTTATTAAATTCAGTGGCTATATTAGAGATATCTTTGATTATATTACCGTTTACATTTAAATTAGTAATATCCCTTTTGCTGCCGCTGTTGTTATTGTTTGAAAATGTAGCAACGGTACACCAAAGTGAACGAGTGTCATTTTTTGCCCTAATAATTCTTTGTTGAAAGAAATTCCTCTTAGTTTGATTCACTAATTCAATGTGTTTAATTTTCGCATTCTCATAGAAAGAAGCTATATAACTATAAGAATTCTTTAAGGCAAACAGATCTTTAAGACGCGAGCTAGAAATCCTCACCTCGTCACTCATCCAATTTTTCCTTTTATTATTAAGGTAAAATTGGCGCTTTGGAAAACTAACGTCAAAACGATACTGCAGGATATTATAAAAGTTACTAAAAGCTTCATTTAAATTATTATTATGAAGTACTTCCATCCAATTTTCATTTTTTAGAGCATTATCAAAATTCTTTACATTAGCCGAGGAAAAGTCTCTTTTAATGTTAATACACACATGGCTTTATCTTTAGCCGTTTTTATAGAATTGGTGATTTTCTATTATTCATTTTCATTTTTGTTATGTCGCAGTAGCCATATAACAGAAAAACAAGGAAAAGGACGCAAAATAATAATTTATGTTAATTTTATGTTAATCATGCTCCATTTAACAAACTAATGCTAAAACAAAAAAAAACAAAAGGAAGCAATTAAAAGTATTTTAATTCAATAAGTATATGTATCTAAGCCATTTACTTCAGTGTTAAAAAGCATAGTCCATTATCGTAAACTGCTAAACTTTTTCAATAAATTTCAAGTTGGAAATAAGAAAATATATCAGTACCATCTTTAAATCACAGTTTGTAGTACATTATTACTTTAGAACAGTAACTCCTGTTAATATAACAAAATTTCATACCACCGTTAACCATGCATAAAGTGTGGTTAATTTGTTTAATTTTAAGGTAACTAACAAAACCAATGGCGTCACTAGTCCTATTTATTTTAGTTCAAATTTTAGCTCTAATTTTTTTATGTGGGAATTGAAATAAGCCATATACCTAATCCTGTAATACATTTATACAGTCATTTATTTTTATAGTAACGTTCATTACAACATTAGGTACGTGTATAAAACGTCCAATGGTCATAAAAATGTAATGAGTGGTAATTACGTATTACTCATACATCACCGTTCTTATACTCTATAGGAGTAGAAAAAGCATAGTACAAAATTTGGTGGTAATACCTACCTCGTTTAAATTACGACACTCGTGCGTATAAGGCCACTTACCACCCTTATGATGTAATATACTATTAAATACTTATACAGGGGTAAATCAAAATGTAATTATTTGAAAAATTTAATACATGTTTTAAACCATTATATATTTTGATCTGCGGTTTTCCCTTTTTGTATTCATTTTGGAAAACCTTTTTTCCCGAGCAACGAAAGATCTATCATGTCGTCTGAAATTTTAGAAAAAACTTGAGTACTTGTTGTGTTTAGGGTCGCCCTGTAACTTTACCGAAAAAGTTAACATAGCACTTTCAACTATGCATCAATCTACACTGAATTCTCTTTCGCGTTTCACAGAATGTTGTTTTAAAAGGAATGAAAGACTTCCCCCAACTACTTTATACTTAATGGTTAATAAAAGTTGAAACCTATGTTTCTTCAAATCTAAATATCTACATATTTTTTAGGTTAATACATTTTCTTAGATGAAACAGAATTTTTAAATTACCATCGTCATTGTACCCTCTAGCGGAAATTTTTGAAAATTAGAAATATGTTTGGTCAAATACTCGAAGCCAATTTCATAAAAAAATTACCGAGTCTAAAATATATATATATATATATATATATATATATATATATATATATATATATATATGTATGTATATTTACCGATTTTAATTTTATGTTAACCATGCTCCGTTTAACAAACTAATGCTAAAAAAACAAAAGGAAGCAATTAAAAGTATTTTAATTCAATAAGTATATGTATCTAAGCCATTTACTTCAGTGTTAAAAAGCATAGTCCATTATCGTAAACTGCAAAACTTTTTCAATAAATTTGTGACCGGTCCGTAACCTTACCCGGTTACCCTGTATAGTATATCCTGTAACAAATTAAACACATTTTTGTTTTTTACTACCAACCTAACTAGATTTTAGCGTTGCATTCAACGGTTATTTTAATATACTCTGTATTTTTATTCTGCAGTGGTATTCCTATTTATAACGTATATGATGATCAAGTTTGATATTGAATTAATAATAATTTGTGGATAAAATGACAAAAGCAAATTTTAAGGTGCTATAAGCATCTTAAAAATAGTGCAACGGGGAAAAGTAATACGGAACTTATCGTAATGGTGTCATATATATTACAAGTAAGAACTTAAGTCACTTTTTCGTGCGCACATTAAGTATTATTTGGTATGCATTAGGTTTCACAGCGATCCCAAAATCCTTACAAAAATCCGTAAATTAATTATTTAATTTTCCCCTTAAAAATATTCCTGTTCATAAAATAATTAATTATTTCCTTCTTACGTAGTTATAGATTTTGAAGCAAGACCCCACCAACGCGCCACCTCCAAGATCTCACACAATCACGTTAGATCGCGGACTGTATAAGCGGAAGCGCGACGCGATATAAATTATATTACCTCCGATCACTTCTATCCTGTCTTCGTTCCTGACTTCTACTCCGACCTAGTTGGAATCAAAAGCCGTTATTTCTACCAGCCGACCCATTTTCCGATCATATTCCTCAGATCAATTTTCCATGAAAATATTTATTTTCTGGCCTGCGTAGATAATTAAACATCTGCAAAACATCACCGCACCTGTACACTAAACACTTACTCGGCCGCATGCTCAGCGTAAACAAACATACCCTAATACACCCCTAGGGAAATACTCTCAAGGCGTACGCGTGTGTCGGTATTTTCCTACCTTTGCTTGCCTGAAAGGAGTACGCCTGTTCAGTCTAGCGTCCTTCTAATTAACCAAAGGGCGTATGCCCGTTTGATTAATTAAGCCTATCCTACCACAATTACCTAACCTATGCACGACAGAACTGGGAGACCAGTAAAACTGCAGACAGATAATAATTCCAGAACATCTCGTTTCCGTCAGATTATCCTGTTAAACCCATTATACTTGTGACCGTAAATACCTCCTGTATCCCAGTAATTAAATTAATACGAAGCACCTGCGTTCGTATCTCGAGTACTTAATAAAATATAAAAACCCTCTTCCAGAAGGGATAGGTAAATAAATTCTCTTAATTTATTCCAATCTCTAGAAAGGAGAAATTCCGATTTAATTCTCAACAGAAGACTCCCGTTCCTGTATATTTTCTTTGAAGCGATAAGAATAAATCGCAAATTGAAAATAAAAATATAAACTTTAAGTATACCTTTTAAAAGAGATACGAAATTATCACATTTTGTCAAAGTCGTAGAGATAAATCACCAACTGCATCTTAATTTTCTTAATCTTTACAAGTTTACGAGCCTATTATTTCACATTCCCGTCTTCTTGCATAATTTAAAATAATTATTGCAAAGACCAGCAGTCAAATTAAAGCTACGTAAATAAAAGTGACACTTTTATTTGATTTTAAAACAAAAATCGGTAAAGCACCGGTTGACCCAGTAAATTACATTTATTCTATAGAAATTCAAAGCCATTGCCCTCGTAAATGCGTTGAATGTTATCAGTTCCCACTGTACTCGTCTAGGAATTCCGAATCAGACCATATAAAAATAAGTCTGATCCGTGCATTCTGTAGGACGCGTTGTTTTTAAGTTAAAATTAAAAAACTGAAAAAAATGCGGATATTTTGAGGTTTTTCGCCTACTAAAACTTCTCCCCACGACTTTCGAGTCGCAAATTTAGATTCAAACACCCACTAATATAGGTAATCCTAAAAAGAAAACAAATTAGCGGATTTAATGTAAGCTTTTATTATCCCCGCCAGGAGTGTTTACCTCTACGTCATTAATTTATGAATCTAGTTATCCAATTTGTTTATACTGTCTTCTCATATAAAATAGTGAATTAAATAAGGATGGTGAACATTCGTAGTACATTTGACGAAATAGACATACGGCATTGAATACACAAATGTAGTAGAAAGAGTAAACCTATAAAGCGGAATCAATGAATTTAATTCTCATTTCTCCAATACTATGTAGATAACCTCCATTTGTTTGTTTATCTTTTGACTGTTTCCTCATTTCCTACATTTACTTCTTTTAAGCATTATTTATTACATGATTTAAGTCAGTTCTTTCCAAACTACTCCCTTTGTTAATCATTAATCAATGTTTTCTAAATTTTTATAAAATAAATAACAATAAATAAGTAATTGTATTTTGAAAATCTAGAGCTTTAAATCCTGCCATCTCGGGGTATATTTTCTAATCAGAATTTATTATAAAGATTATTTTTTGACATTTTTAAGAACCAATAGAAACTTACAACTTCAGTCATTTGCGTACGCTTTAGCCAATCAAAACTTTATTATAGTGGAAATAATCTACCTACATTATTACCGCGATTAACAAACAACCAATCACAGCATGCTACTTTCCTCAATTGGACCAATCAGAGCGTTTTTACACTGAATATTTCCTAGTGCGATTTTATTCGCGATTAAATTTTTGTTTACATTTTTGACTGTCTGTAATAAAATAAAATAAAAACGTACAATATTTTGTTGAATATTTGTAGTGAACATAATACTATGTGTAAAATAATAACATAAAAACATAACTTGTTATTAAATTAAAAAACTGATTTAGTATCTAGGTAATCTTCGACCTATGAATTTTTTGGTTAAAACTACAGCAGCTTCTTTTTTTAATTTTGTTTTTTTAGCAAATATTCTCGACTTAATAATTGACAAAGAGCCCTCGATCTCCTCTCTTAATTTGAATTATTAAGTCTCAAATATTTTCTAAACAAATTAAAAAAAAAGCTGCTGTAGTTTTAACCGGAAAAATTCATAGGTGTTGGGATATAACTTACGAGAATAATTTTAAGTATTTTGTTTTTATTCAATGACAACGTATTTTTTTATTTGATTTCTGTCATCAATTTGAAAGTTCAGAAACCTTAATTTGTTAAAATAAAAATATGATATTGAAAACGTGTTTCTTATTGTAACGTCAAAAATAATCCAACGAATACCATACGAGAGTTCGATAAACTAGAAAATAATTCTCCATAATTTCTCAGTTGCCATTCAGCAATAGCCACTCGAAACCTACGGGCTCTTGTGTCTATTGCCTGGCAACAGGTTTTCGAAGATCTGTGAAATTATTTTCAATTTATTCTCACTCTCTTGTGATATCTACTGAAAATAATTGTGACTCACGTTTTTCATATTACACCATAATGGTTGTATGTGATGACGTGGTGGTAAACACTCCTGGCGAGGATATTATTAGACTAAACACGTCATTGTATCCAAAATGAAATTTTTGAGAAAATGTATGCAGTTGCAAAGTTCAGGCCAAGGTGTCAGATTTGTGTATCGAGACGAAACGTAGATTTATCAAAATGATTCTAATACTCACCGTTGGGTGCACGATGCTGATATCAAAAGTAATACATCCAAAATTAAGGGTGGAGGTAAAAGGTATACCATTTTACACGCGGGTTGTAATTTAGGGTTATTAGAAAATTGCAACTATTTATTTGATTCGGGGAACGTGAATCGGGATTATCATAACACTAGGAGTTGGGGGTTGGTTTCAAAATTGGGTGATTAAACAGCTGCTTCCTACGCTGTCCAAACTACCAGAACTTGTGTGGTGGTTCCATAAAGCAACGTATCATACGGTGTAGTTGGTCAAGCCACCCTCATTTTCTGGTAAGAAAGATTAGTTGCAGGAATTGTTGGGGGCTCGAAATTGAGGGCAAAATTACAAAAAAACAACTGTGGAACAAAATTCAACCTTTTCGGTCTCGAGAGAAAAGTTACATAGTTCATAATATTTTGATTACGTACTGGTATGAAGTTTCACTATTGCCTCCTTACCATTGTCAATGTAGTCCCATTGACATGACATGGGTTTTTTCTAAAAAAATATTACAATAAGCAAATAAGTTCTGATCCTCCTTCGAAAGACAGGGTTCAGCAAGAATGGCTTGTGGCTTTATCCAAATGTTCTCCAACAATGTGGCAAACAGGAAAAGATTATTTCAAATGTTTGGAAGAAGCATATGGGAAATCTTTCAACTGATTATTTCCCTTGTTTTATATTAACCAATGAGATTTCATAAATTTTAAAATTGAGACCAATCGGAATAAAATATCAGCGACTATTGCACTAGAGAAATAATCACTTTCATTTTGTGTTCCTGTTTTTTTGTATTTTTGTATCATCAAATTGATACTAAAATATTCTCGAAATTTAGATACAACAAAAATAGCCGACTATTTATCAAGCTCTTGTTATATTCCCTCATGTATAATTTACTCCTAAACGACAATGCAACTTCGTTAGGATTACAGCGATAATCCCATTGAACGATATGAATTATAGCGGTAATTTAACTGCAATGACATCATACTCAACTATCATAGTAACAGAGCTATTCTTGTCATGAACAAGACGCATTTGTCAAACACTGACAGTCACGTTAAAAATTTAACTTAAGTTTATTGTAAAAATGAAACGATTTCGTAAAATTTCGTGAAAAACCATTGATAGCAATATTCAAAAATGTGTTCCGAAGAATACACTGAAAAATCAGGCATTTATTTGGACGCAAGTATTGTTCGTAATATTCTACCGAATACCACGCGTGCATCAAAATTAATCATACAAGCCTTGAAAAAGCGTTGTTTCCACCTTCGGAATCGGGGTCTTTTAACTTTTAACCAATAGAGAAAACCAATTCATGCAGTTTCCAGGCAACACCGCTTTTTCCCGGATTATCGATAATTTTGGACGCACTAGTGGTATTATATATGAAAATATCCCGTCGTCAATAACGACAGGAGATTTCCGATAGGAAGTTTCCCGTCGTCAATAGCAACAGATATTTTTGGTATATTTTCTTACTGAATCCCCCACGTGCTTGAATTAATTGCCGGAAATTTCTTCTCGTTCACGATGTTTTAAGTAAATTATCTCTCGTCTTCGACTCGGGATAACTTTCAGAATATTCGTGACTTGAAAAAAATTCCAAGCACTAGGGAAATTACAGGTGAAAATATCCCACCTCTTATTATAGCACTAGGAGAATTTGATTCAGATAGCAATATGGATTCAGATTCTTCTGGTGATATAACGCACTTGGAATAAGACACCACTATTTAGCATCAAATTTTAATAAAAATACATTTACGTAGATTTCGTTAATAAAACATTTCATTGAATGTACAACTTCCGTGATATGTAGGTAATAGACGTTCAAGGTCTGAACGCTGATATATATTTTTTTTTAATAGATTTAACGATTTTTGTGCAAACAAAAACTAAATAGCGTGAAAAACTACGTTGCAACGCTGCATTCATTTCGCTGTAAAAATATAGGCTGTGACTATCCGCACGCAAAATTAACCTAAATCTGTTTAAAAAAATGGAAATAAAAAGGGAATCTAAAATCTACAGTAACCTAGGATCCAAACTACGTTACGCTACAGTTCATTGAGAGGATCCTAGGTTACCGTAGATTTTTATTTTCCTTTTTATTTCCATCTTTAGACAGTTTAAGGTTATAATTTTTGCGTGTGGATAGTCACAGCGAAAAATATAATCTACAATTTTCAAAAGTCAAACTACGTAGTAACTTTTTGTTCTTTTGACAGTGCTACCACATTATCTCTAGATTTCCATGGCCTACTCTAATGCAAAATAAATTGTTTTTTTATTTCGAGATATTTACCATAGGTACTCTTATATTTTTAAATGACATGATTAAAATGTACTACAAGATTTCTACATTGAAGTAAATGCTTATATTTTTTGTAGATAATCACACATACTGGTTCAATTTAATGACAGTTTTTATACACCAGCTGTTACTATTATATTTATAATAAATACCTTAAATAAAACCAAAATTGTAGTTTCTTACTAGTGTTGAAATTATGGGTATTTGTTATAAGTAAGTGTGTAACAAATGTGTACATAGTAACAAATCCGGCCCTGACTTTCACAAATTTCGTGTATACAATTGTAAAACTGCTGCCATCACACCGACCAAACATGATAAAATATATTAATTGTTCAAGATTCTAAATTTAAGTTCTCAATGACAATTATAAGACTGAACTTTGGACTGTTTAATTATATTAGGTAATGTGCCTGTTTTATGATTTATCCACTAAATACGTACTTGGTGTAGATGCAGCATTGAGCAATCTAACGTTATTAGGAAACGGTGAATGCCTTGTTACATTTGCTTGTATTTTTGTATACACAAATCTTCCTAAACATCGTGCTGTCATGACTGCTCGATTTAAACCAAAAAATTTAAACTGAATGAAAATGTAGCCAGTAGCAGACATTTACACTGAATTAAACTGATAAAGATTATGGTAGGGGAATATTTAAATCTACTTATACCAACATGTTTACTTTTTTGCTACGGTTTTGGAATTATTAATTTTGAAGGTATTAATTAACAAAGGAAATGAAATCAAGGTATATTTTAACTTGTGAGATTCCTACTGGAGTAATAATGCATTTGGACTAAAAACTGCTTCTTTAGATTCCCTTTCCTTCGTATTAGAATAGCATCTACCTTGCTTGCTTAGTTAAAACTTTTGTGAGACTATTAATTGTGTTTTTTCTAAAATCATGTAGGTAGCTAACCAGTTTATTTCAAGTATCTAATCAAGTTTATAATGGTGATAATTTAAACGTCCAAGACTAATTATATTATGATTTACCATTTGTGAGTGAATATGAAAGACTATGATTTTTATTTTTCCTTTTCTAGCGTTTCTGCATAGAAGACACGTAATTAAGCAGTAGTAATGTAAGAATATGGTATAAAAGTATAAGATGGAAACAAGATAAGTAACACCTAGATATGCTAGATGCAGAAATGACAGTTCAATTTACATGAATCAACTATAAGTATAATAACAACAGTTACATGGCAAATCAATTTTGTAGGTTGTGTGGCATTTTCGTGTAATCACTCAGCCAGTGTAATGTGTAATTTTTATAGGATACTACATTTATTAACATACATTTTGTTAGAACCTCATTATGGTTTATCAATATATTACTAATGCTTGTGAATGTTAAGATTATATGTTGTTTTTATTGTCAAAAAGGCAAAGTGCCAGATTTTAAGATACCTATTGTGTAACAGGCATTTCATAGTTTTTTTACAGATTTTTTGGCTCCATTCGACACTTGCTATATTGTAGCATTGCAAATATGTGTACTTTTTTCCTATTTTTGGTAATCCGTATTACTTATTCCTATATTTTATTTCCGAATCTGTTATACTGCTTCAGCAGTCTACCCAGTACCTTGTAATCATCTCATAGACCAGTGTAGAGTCTACATAAAACTTCAAATGAATAAAGGAAACCAATAATACCTATTAAAGAACTTGCCTTTTCCTAAATTTTTTATTGGTAAAACAAGGTAAAAAACATTTTGAGATTATCTGAGTAAAAATTTTGTAAGTGTTCATGCTCGCCTCTTGAACTACCTCAACTATTTTTTTATGATAATGTTTATTGTCTAAGGTGACCTTTTATGTAAAAAGGAAATAAGGCCATGGACGCATCACACGAGAGTCTGAGGGGTAACAATTAATCCTCAGGAAGGGGAAGGAGAGTGAGAAATTTCCTTAAAGTTAGTTACAAAATTATGAGACTCAAGTCTAAGTGAAAATCTAATGTAAAGATGTTTATGGTAAGTTTTTAGGCGTCCCGTGTGATAATGCATATTAGTATCAAAAAATAAACAAATCTAATTAATTCGGTATTGTACTTCGGTATTTAAAAGTACATAGTTAATAAAATGGCAAGCGAAACGTTACCAATAGGTAGAAGAGGGGCACCATCCGCCATTTTGTTATTTGGTTGTGACGTCACCCTTGTTGCCCATCCGCCATTTTGTTTTTATGAGGTCACCCTTGGACACTTTTCGTCGCCATTTTTTTGTATATGCCCACCTGAGAATAAAAAGACTTTATTTAAACTGTTATTAATATTTATTAGGGCCCGTTTTTATCAAAGGAGATTGCATAATTGTTATTAAAATCATTATTACATTTCTTTTAACCCCATCTACAGATTATGACCTAATTTATTTATACATTGGGGGTTGTATTCTAGGAAGGGATCCTAGCATTGTAAGACGAGAATCTGTTCGCGGGCTTTACCCCTGTCATAAAAATTGTATTCTAATAATGAGGAAGAATTAATAGATAGATAAGACATGTAAAGATGACAAGTATTTTCATACTTAAAAAGATGTTATTTAATCTGTGTTTATTATTTTTAATATTTATTAGGGTTGTTTTGATTTTTATCAAGGATATAAAAACCTAGTCCTTAAACGATTATGTTCTATACTATCTTTAAGACTGCATTTTAAGCGCTAGCTCAAATTTTTTCAATATCTGAATAACGACATGATAATTGAAACCTTCAACATTATACATACAAATGAGTAATTAAGTTACATAATTAGTTTGCTTTACAAATTATGCTTTAAACGATTTTCACCCTAAGAACGTTAAATTATATTCTCAACGTTTAAGTGGAAACTAAAAATTGCATTATAACGATAAATGGTTACACATATGTATTATAGGCTGTTCTCCGTTACACTGCATGCTGGAAAAATCTGGAACACTGGAACTGTGGCAGGATCTGTAACAAACAAAATACACCCACGTACCACACAAAATTAAAAAACACCGAATTAGTCCACCGCTGAGGTAGATAGCGTAGATATCGAAACGTGTTCGGTGTTTTTTAATTTTGTGTGGTACGTGGGTGTATTTTGTTTGTTACTGCATGCTCCTTTTAATAGTGTTATTAATTAAAAGTAAATATTGAAAGATGACTGTTAAAATTATGTGTACAAGGTCTAAGCAGAAAATAAATGTATTAAATGGTTACACATATGTATTATAGACTGTTTTACGCTTCATTGTGTGTTTTAGTTAAGGGATGACTTTTTAAAATCAATTGCATTACTTTTAGTACCCAGATTAAAGTACTTAAAATTGATTATTGATATGGAATATCATACTTTCTTAAAAAAAAACAGTAAAATATACTCGTAGCTATAAAGTTTATAATACCTACAGATTAACGACTCTTTATTTATATAGATCAGGGTCGCAAAAACATCCTCAAATCTAGGTAATCCATAATCTCCTATATTAAATATTAGTATGAAGACATTTTCGGCAGTAGAGACTTTCGGGATGAGTGCACTTCCCCTTATGTTCAAAATCAAGAGCAGCGTAATTTAACTTCTCTGGATAATCATAGAAAACATCACTACCAGCATCAACTTCACCGTTTTCATCTTGATCGATTCTATTCTAATAGCTTATTAACAGGTAAAAACAACTAATAGGTACCCCTGATACAGGATACTGCTTCATAATAATACTGATTCGATTGTAATTATGCTTTAAAAAATACATACAGCGGATAATATACAATCTTTATTTGCCGCTATTATTATGGCAGTTTAACCTAAAGAGACTTAAATACAAATTCAGATTTTACAGTTAGGGCTCAGGACAAGATGTCAAAGCCCCGAGAGTAAGTTGCGAAGCCCTACACTTATCTTACAAGTTAGCATTAGGGCCTCTCTTATTATAAATACTAATAGGGCTATGACAATTCTGTTTGTGAAAAAGTAGAAAAGTAGAAAAGGGTCGCGAAAAGCGCACCTTTCTATCTTACAATTTCAACCAAAATGGGACATAGTGTACACCTAATGTGTTTTGGAAAAACCCTAATTACCTAACTACGTGAAAGTTGGACTCTCCTTGAAAATGGAGATATGGTGTTCCCGTTCTTTGCGCGTAACAAAAATCTCACTAATTAGACTACACTTATTTTTAAAAGCAGACCTGTTTGTGACTTCATCTAATGGTGTATTTTTAAACTAGTGCATGTTTTCTGTAATGGAAGTTGATCGCGGCTCTATCTAGTAGAATATTTTTAAAAGCAGATTTGTTTGCGTCTAGTGATGTATTTTTAAACTAGCGAATATTTTGTGTAATACAAGTTGATCGTGCTCGCCTCTCTCGTTTCTATCCTCTCCCTCGGCTCTCTCGTTTTACTCGCAGCTCTCATCTCTCTCGCTTCTCTCGTTGCTCTCCTTTCTCATGTCTCTCTCGTATCTCCCGTCTCCTCTTGCTTCTCAGGTCTCTCGCAGCTCACTCACTAACTCACTCACTCACTCACTCACTCACTCACTCACTCACTCACTCACTCACTCACTCTCTCTCTCTCTCTCTCTCTCTCTCTCTCTCTGTTGCCTCTCTCCTCACCCTCGTCTCTCTCGTTTTAGGTTAGGTCAATACACATACAATATTAGGTTAGATTAATACACGGGCGAGGGAGAGAAGGTAAACGAGAGAAACGAGAGAGTCCACAGAGAAGCAGGAGCGACGAGAGAGGCGAGCACGATCAACTTCTATTACAGAAAACATTCGCTAGTTTAAAAATACATCACTAGAGGAACAACCAAATCTGATTCTAAAAGTATACTACTAGGTAGAGCCGCGATCAACTTCCATTGCAGAAATCATGCACTAGTTTAAAAATACACCACTAGATGACGTCACAAGCAAACAAGTCTGCTTTTAAAAATAAGTATAATCTAATTAGAACGATTTTTTGTCCCGCGTAAAGAACGTGAACATTATATTTCCATTTTCAAAGACAGTCCAACTTTTATGTAATTAGCTAATTACGGTTTTTCCAAAACACATTAGATGGACTTGAATAGTGAAAAGTTGTTATTGTAGATACATAAATGGGGAAATAATTACTTTGTATTAATGATTGCTGGAGACCTCTAAATTAGTTATAAACAAAACACTGAAAGTGAATGTATTGTAACTGTGAGCAGCTGTTTAACGTGTCAAGGCGTTCTCCCAATACGATTATCGACAACAAGTGATCAATTTTTATTTTAACCCTTACTCCATATTTTATTTACTTTATTTAATTGCTAGAGGACTGATTTCAAGTTTGGTTATATTGTTGTATAGGCGTTTTTACTAATGTAACTGTAAAACGTATTTTTATCACTGTATTCAAACTCAACAATAGTGTGACACGTTAATTTGGGTGATATTATTATTATTATTACGGTTGTCTAATGATAATGATAAGCATTGGGTAAAATAAAAACACAGAATCGTATAGTTGTCTTACGCAATGAAATCGGTGTTAGCTTCAAATCACATGTGTATTATCAAAATTAGATGTAAAAGTCGGCTTGTTTATTTGTCACCGGGCTTTTAACCTTTTTGAAAAACGAAATAGTGCGCTCAAGCTTGTTTATAAATTTAGGGTCCTTTTGTTAGCGGTATTTTCGATAAGACATTCGTTGTATGTAAAATTATATAGTGATCTGATTTCGAGTTTGGTTATATCTGTTATTGTATAGGTATTTTTACTAATTTAACTGTAAAACGTATTTTTAGCACTGTATGCAATACGTTGTGATAGTGTTACACGCTAATTTGATGTTCGTGTATTGCCAGCAATGGCGGTGGTTATCTCATGTATTTTTGAATTGTGATTGATTCTAGCTAGCTGTAAGTTTAGCTAGATCAATATTTTTGAATTGTAGGCTGCTTTTTGCAAGCTGTAAGTTATGATTTGATTGACTGAGATTGAATTGGTTGAGATTGATTTGCGGATGATCGACTGTTTTCCCACGTCGGTGCCCCCATGTTTAGGTAGAGCTCTGAATGTCGATTAACCATATCTAGAGAGTAAGCTGTCGCTGATAGGAGCTAGGTATATACAGTAGGAGAACTGTTGCCTGAAGGTTATGAAGAATTGTTAGCACAGCTTCTTGTTTGATTTGATCGAGAATGATTGATTTGACTGGTTTGACTACTTGCTTTAATTGGTTTGAGATTGATTTACTTAATTGATGTGATTTGATTTCACCGAGTTTGTTTGATTTGGTTTGATATGCTTCGCCTGATATGATTAATTTCTGTCTTTTGACAAGGGGGCGAAGGCCCGAGAACAGAACAAGTTCCGCGTCCTACAGCTGTCTTGCAAGTTAGTATTAGGGCCCCTTATTAGAATATAATGTCGAATTTCCCGCCAAGGGGCGACGACCCTAGAACAAGTCCCGGACTCCTGCAACTGTCTTATGAGTTAGTATGAGGGGCCCCTTACTAGAGCATAATTTCAAATTTCCTGACAAAACAAAAAAAGCCTCCAAGTTGGCCGACAAAACAAGTTAACCTACAAAATTGAATTATTACTCATAATTAAAAACAAATTCACTGCAGAATTTTGGGGCAAAGACCCGAGAGCAAGTTCTGGTGTCCTATACGTGTGTTATGAGATAGCCCACTTATTAGACTACAATTTCAAATTTCCCGCCAAAATAAAATCGCCTACAAAATTTAATTAAAAACAGATTGATTTGGTTGATTTGATCAAAATTGATTTGGTTTGATGTGCTTTGAAATTGGAAATGAAGGTCAACATGTTTGCCTTCAGGGTTTTCCCCAGACACGATAGAGGTATTTGAATTGTGAAAGTTTGTTATTGGTGATTACATAACTGGGGAAACGTAGAAAATAGTTACATTATGTTAATGATTGGGAAAACCGATAAGTAGTTTATTTCCATATTACTTCCAATGTGAAAATTGGAGCGAAATTAAAACATGTTTATGTATTTGATTGATTGATTAATTGATTTCGGTCGCTACTTTTAATTATGACATAATTAAAAACCAGATGGCCTCAGAATTTGATTATGACTCGTAGTTAAAAGAAAAGAACAATGATAGTAATATGATTATGACTCATAATTAAAATGTGAGCCGTTAACTGCGGCGAAGATCCTTGAGCAAGTTCCTGCGTTCTATACCTGTCTTGCCAATTAGTTTTATCACCCTTATTAGAATATAATTCAAATTTCCCGTCAAAACAAAATGACCGAGGGCTATGATTATGACTCATAATTAAAATAATTGGACTTTGATCTGGCCAACGCGATTAGCTCCACGATTTAATTATGACTCATATTTAAAAACAAAATGGTGGTGGCCTTTGATTATGATCCGTAATTAAAACAAAAGGACTGTGATGGGAATTTGATTATGACTCATAATTAAAATGTGATTCGTAACAGGGGACGAAGACCCCCGAGCAAGTTCCTGCGTTCTATACTTGTCTTGTAAGTTAGTAATAGCATCACTTATTAAAATACAATTCAAATTTCCGGCCAAAACAAAATGGCCGAGGGCTTTGATTATGAATTGGACATTTATCTTTTCCATGACTTCCCCCACGTTAAGACCCTAAATCAAGTTCCGAATGCCTGTCTTATGTGCTAACATGAGGGTTCCATACAATTTGGAATTTCCCGCCGTGGCCGAGGACTTTGATTACGACTCCTAATTAAAATAATTGGACTTTGATCTCTCCCATTCGACTATCCCCGCAATTTAATTACCACTCATAATTAAAAACAAAATGGCGGAGGAGCTTTATTATGATATAATTAAAACAAGATGGTGGCGGAATTTAATTATGACTCATATTAAAAATAATTGGACTCTAATCTGCTCTGCGCCTTTCCCACGTGACTGCCTCCACAATTTAATTAACTCATAACTAAAAACAAAATGGAAGGAATTTGATTGTGACGTCACAATTAAAAACGAAATGCCAGGGGACATTGATTATGACTCATAATTAAAAATAAAATGGCGGAGGAACTTGATTATGACTTCTACCCCACACACACACTAGTCACGTGACCACCACGTACCCCTAAACCCTGGGGTAGACTGACTAAAATGCTCTTAATACAGCTAAAAGGGTCCTGATTAGGGGTGGAAATGACAACAGGGGGGTTGAAAATGCCATCAAGGGGTTACATAATCGATGTGTAACAAGTGAATCAAGACTATCACGTTGGTCTTTAAAATTAGGAAAAGCAGATCTCTCAAAACAGATTTGCGAAATTTATAGAAAAATAAAGCTAAATCACAAAAAAATAAGCTTTTCCACAATGAAACCACGATACCAAACCCTTAAAACTGAAGTTGTTACTTCTTTCAACCCGTCGTTACGTTACGTTTCGTATAAGGATTTTTTTAGCACAAGTCTAACTAGTAACCTACAATTTAACAAAAGATATGTTTGTGAAAGTTTAATCCGCTTTGAACTTCAAAAACGTTGAGCTTTATTTCCCGCCAGTCTATCCACCAATCACGGAATTTGAAGCCCAACCGGAAGCCGTCTCCGCCCTCCGCGGATTCTATATAAAACCGCGAGATGCGTTACAGGCTTACGATCGCGATAACTCAAACTTGAAGGAGAAAATCTTTAAACTAAATCGTTCCGGAAGGTTTAAATACCTTACCATTGTTATTATTAAAACCGGGCCCGAGTTAAAGCCACCACAGGTAGCTGCTATTGACGCTGTCGAAACCAGAAGCGCAAGGAGCTACTAAGCGGCTACTGCCTTATGCGCGCTCGCACCCAGAGTACAATACGAAAGTATCCATTTTCAATTCGAAAGAGTTCAACAACTCGTAAACACCGCCCATTCTGTTTTACTAAAACTTCCGCTAATTACAAAGATCAATTAAAAAGATATTATTCCACTGTAATCAATAACCTACTGTAAACAGCTAGTTAATAAAAACCCTGTAAATATCATTTAGCTTCTATAAAATTCAATTTCATAAAAGTTGCATTTTATACAGACAATATAAACTTGTATTCTGTATAAACGAATCCGTTTAAAAGTATTGATGTTTCTAGTTGACCTCCAAGTAGGTATAAAGAGCGTTACCCTTGTTGTCGTATCGACGAACACACGCCATCACAGTTATAATAATTGTATAAAATTTTGCTGCCGACAGCTACCCGACAGCTCCGGCTTTTAGAATATTTATTTATTTTAAATAAATTATTCTAACTACAATGCAGCAATATAATTAACGATTCGTTCTTTTGAATGCGTAAGCACCTCGCTAACCGTATTTTCACAGAAAACGTAAAGAGCAGAGCCGCGTGAGGATAGCCACCGACCAATTCCGAAACAACAGCGTCCATCCGAAGACAAATTAAACAGGTCCTGATCCAATAGAAGCTGATTTATTTTTGTTTACTTAAAATACCTTTCCAGTTTGGTTGTTTGTTTCTATTTAATTGTACGATAGTTTTAAGTGTAAATATTTAGAGTTATGAACAATATGCATAATATACGTCTAAAACCCTTACAAGTATATTGGTCAGTGTAGACGAACCTGGTAATAGTGATCAACCCCAGTAACACGAACAAGTCCCCTTTTTAAAACCGGTTGAGCTAGACTGAAGCAAATTAAAGTAAACTTTAATTAAAGTAAGCGAATGCAGCTTACAAGCGCTTTTAAATATAGATTCCACGAAGTAAGGTTAAAGAATACAAATTTAAACAATGTTTAAAATTTAGTAATAGTTAAATTATTTTTCAGATGGATTACTTTAAAAAATGTAACGTGATTTGGTTCAAACATTCCTTTGTGAAATTCTACTGCTGTTTGTATAGGTCTCCCAATCATAATAACTTCCAAGATCTTTTTGATTACCTTAGTCTGAAAACAGACATACTTCTTATCACAGTTTCCATCTCAATTCTGGCAGATTTTAATGTCCACAACACGTATTGGCTTCAATTTTCATCTACCACTAATCCCGCAGGTTATAAGTGCAGAATCATTTGATGTATCCTGTGATCTCACACAAATGATCTCCGAACCCGCCAGAATCCCTGACAACCCTAACCATACTCCACATCTCCTGGGCCTATTCCTTACAACTAACCCATTTGTCTATAAAACAAGAGTCCTTTCCCCACTTGGTCAATCAGACCAATGCCTAATGAAAATAACTTCCTCTGTACCCAATCCCACCGTTACTCGAAAAATAGATAGAACTATGTGGTGTTTTAAATCATCAAACTGGAGCGAACTGCGAGATTTCTTTGCAACCTTTCCCTGGCGTGACTATTGCTTTAAACCGTCCTCCTGTTCAAACATTGCTCTTTCAATAACTGAAGTTATCTTGATGTGTATGGAGTTAAACATTCCCAAAGAACATAATCGTGTAGGTCATATCCGCTCCCAACCCTGGTTTAATAGGGCTTGCACTGATGCATTATCGCAAAAGCATAAACTCTATACCAAATGAAAATCAAATAAATCTGTCGAAAATCACGTAGCTATATTGCCGCAAGAAATACTTGCAAAAGCATCAAGCCCAAAAAGATGTTTGAAGAACGTAAATGCAAAGAATTACTCTCTTTGGGTAGTCGTAAATTTTGGTCATTAGCTAAAGCCATCAGTAAAAACTTTACTACGTGTTCCTTTCCTGCCATGACTGAGCTGTATTAGCGGATCCTACTGACAAAGCCAACCTCTTTGTCGATTACTTTGTATCAAATTCATGTCCCAATGATTCTGGTAAAATTGTGCCGTCGCCCACATCTACCCTATACGCTGTGAAACCAATCCACTTTCGATACAAGTCGCTACAATCAATTATCATTAAATTTGACTCAAACAAGGCGACTGGCCTTGATGGTATTCCAGTTATCGTCCTTAAAAAATGATACCCCGAGCTAGTACCTGTCATCTGGAGAGTTTCCCTCATCGTGGAAGTTGACAAATGTCCAACCTGTTCCTAAAAAGGACGATAAAATCGATTCCTCAAACTATCAACCAAAAGCTCCATTCTATTGAAAATCATGAAAAAAGCCAACTACTTTCGTTCCTCGAGTGTAATAAACTCCTAAACGGCCACCAGTATGGGTTTAGACAGAGTCATTCAACGACTTCTTTCATATATGTCGCCCAACTTTGAAATAATACATTACAAAGGTCCAGGAAACAATCGTAGTAACTTTAGATATTTTGACCAAGTTTGACACAAGTGCCTACTTGCCAAGCTCACTTCGTTCGACTTATCCGATACTCTCATCAATTGGATCTCCAGCTTTGTTGACAAAAACGTTTACGCGTTGTTGTTGATAGCTTCTTTTCCAAAGAAACTACTATTAACACGGGCGTACCACAATGATCAGTGATAGCTCCCACACTTTTCCTGCTATACTTGAATGATCTCATTTCCTCAACAACTAACCCGATCTATTGTTTTGCAGACGACAGCACTCTACATTTCAGTTCTTCTCAGTTTTCCCACAACAATAAATCAAGTCATGACGTTAAAGTGAAAATGGCGGCCTCAATCAATAGTAACTTAGAACGTATTCTTGAATGGGGAAGGAATAATCTACGTTCAATGCCGACAAAACCCAGAGTTGCCCTCATTTCCTCAACAACTAATCCGCCCAATTGCTTTGTAGACGACAGCACTCTACATTGTACTTCTTCTCAGCCGACAAAACCCAGTGTTGCCTTGTGTCCGCCAAGAAACACCAATCATTTCCTGATGTAAGTATGAATGGTTTAGATTTCAAGTTTTCAAACTCTATTTCCATGTTAGGGATGTCCGTATCATCGAACCTTTCATGGATTGACCTCCTTTTGCCAGCCACTAAAACAGCTTCCCATAAACTGGACTTTTTATACAGATCTAAACAGTACTTCACATCGCAACAACTCCTTTTATGTGTAATGCTCAAATTCGACCTCATCTGGAATACAATTCCCACCTCTGGGTCAGTGCTTCCCATTTGATGATTGTAATAAACGTTTGTTAAATCGCCATTGTTACCACGATAGAAAAGATAATTAGTGGATTTTTAATACCTTAATAATACGTCGTAATTTGCTAATGTTTTCAAAATATTTTTATTTATATATTTTTATCTAAGAAAAGTAGGATTGTTTGTAACTAATATGTGCGTAAACACATGTTAGGGGGTGAATGGCAGGTGCACGCTTAAAAATGCTTTACTAAAGGGGCGTAACGAATCACTGGAATGTATTATGCGCCGATTCTGTATGGAAAAATGTCACTAGCTTAATAAATAATGGTGTCGGTACAGACCGTAAGCAAAAGATATCTTTGTTTGTTTCTTGAAACTTCTAGACACGTAGGGTTGTTACAGATGAATGCATATTTTTAAAATTAAGACGTCATGCAATAAATAATATGGAACTGTTCCAATGGAAATTGTTTTTTGTTTTTTATTACTTTTGAAAAACGGGGGTGGTTTTTCGGGAGCAGATATAGTTAGTTTTGAAATCGAAGGGGAGAGTTACAGTTAGCGTTTCAATCGAGCCAGATCGATTTTTGGGTTAATTAAGTACCTTCATTGCAAACAGTTAGTCTTTAAAATAATTCTTGCGTGTGCATTTTTCTTTTGAATTCGCCATCACTAAGTAGTCTTTTCTTTAGGGGTGAACCGCGTATGTTAACGATTTGTGTATGTGATCAATTAAGGGAATATTTATTCTAGTGTAAGTACGTATTGTTATATAAATGCAAGCTCGCAGCCGATCCTTTTACCAGCCTATATAACGTATTAAAAGGATCAAACATTGCTTTGCAAAGGTATCTTATTCGTACGCGGACTCATTAAGCTGAAATATGCTAAAATAAGAGGCAGTACATGGCCCTCTCATTCTGGTATTTGTGCGAATTAGCATTGTTGGTTGTTGTTTATATTTATATTTGGGTAGAGGTGGGCTGATGAACGGGTATATGATACCGCTTTGGTTACTAATTGTAAAAGGCAATTACCAAGCGTGTACACACTCCCGAGATCAGATAACCATTAAACACCTCAAATTTTTATTTCTATTGTTTTTATTTGTTGTATAGGTGAATATGTAACCTGAGAGAAGAGCACCGTATTTTTCTAACGCACTCAAACTTAGATGTCGGTCACGATGTTAGTGATCTATTTATAACTTACCTTTGTAAGGCTTTGTTTTTTGTCAGTGTGTAAGTAGAATTATTTGCCTGCGAGCTGATTTCTCTTTGTATCTGCTTTATTGTAATTAGATTTAAGTATGCTGTGCTTTAGTGCTTACTAAACAATTGGGTACGTGCAAATTCCTTGTCTTTGCCCTTACCTCATTATCACCTATGCCATTTTACTGTTGTTATATTTTATATGTACCGTAATTTGTTTTATCGTTTTATGTGCTTATTTACTTAAAGGCCGGCATGATTGGTTTTTAAAGGGCCAATGTTTGGTGTTACGCTTTTTATTATGATTTTTAATTTGATTATTTATGACCCAATTGTACGTGTGACTACATGTGTTTTTTTATTATTGTTTTTGTGTAACTAAACTGCTTTTTATCCATTTTCTCTTAATGTTATAATTTTGTACGCACTTTAACCTCATTTAATGGTGTTTTGTTATATATTTAACCCTTTCATTGTTTGTGTTGTGTTTTGATTTATTAATATACTTGTGCAATTACTTATTTATGAATAAAGGGGGTTTTATTGGTGGTTCTTTCTCACAATAGTAGATTAACGGGCTGAACGCAACTCTCGTTGATCTTAATTTGAGTAGTTTCATTTTTTTACCTGCCCCTCATGATGCAACACTTATCTCATCAAGCCTATCTAGTTTAGATAGCACAACGTACCTAACACTACACGGCCACTTCGTGTGCTCAGATTTGAGGTTTGCGAGTAATTAATATCAGACTTATAAATAAATTCTATTTTAATTATTGCCCGGAAGGTCAAAGTAAGGCAGGCAATTAAGTTGAGTAATAGTGACATTATTATCAGTCAAGTCAAGATAAATCACTTAGCGATTGTTTTGTTCTTGAATTTGCATTATTGCAATGCAAATAAGTTCAAATTACGCTTTTCAAGATAGGGTACCTGGGGGACGCTACAGACTTATAAATGACCCGTCTCTAACTTCTTGCCAACAGTCTGTTGAGTATACAAGAATAGTTTCGGTTCTTTCCTTGTTCTATCGCCATTACAATGGCAAGTGTGCGTCCGAAATAATACCTTCGCAGGTCATTTTCGATACGAACACTCGGTTTGCCCATTCACAACATGATTACGCACTCAAAATTCCATCTTGTCACATTAAACCGGCACATATCTACATCTTTCCACACGGCAACCAAATTGTGGCATGCACTACCCAGTTCCTGTTTTCCTCCAAACTTTGATTTAAGCAAATGTAAGGTAGCCATCCATAAACATTTCTCGATAGCCTTACAATATCCCTAACCCCCTCTGTGTTTCTGAGTGCTTCAGCACGTTAGGCAAATCTTGGCCTGTTCAGGAATACTACTAGTAAAAAAAAACACTTCAGGATTTTGTTCTCAAAGTAGGTCATAAAACGTTTTTGCTCTTAATTTATGGATTATGTTTTCCATAATCAGTTTGTATTTGATGGAGTTTTCAATAAGTTTTAATTTTCTCTTTAAACTGAAGACATGTAGAACATACATCTGATTGTGGGCTACCAAACAAAACCTTTGTTGTAGTTTTTGCAAAAATAGTTTCTGAAGTAACTTTGCTTCACTTTAAAATCACCCATTAAGTCCATTGTTATACATCTTCCATACTTTAACAATATTCAGATCACAACTCAGGAATACTCTTTGAGTAGATTTACTACGGCAGTAATGACTCTCTGTACACCTCAATAAAAGCTTTCATTTATTCCTTTTTGGTGTCATTTCTGCTTTGTATTCAATTTCCGCCTCTCGTCTCAGGAGGCAATGGCCCAGTAGCTTTAAATTTCTTCAGTACTCTCAAAACGCAGTCTTTTTTAATGGCTAGGATTCCTAAAAATGCCACTTTACAAAGTCAACTTCCATTATTGTTAATCACTTTAGTACCTACTGATTTAAACAATTAAGAAACGAACTAAATTAGCAATGCACTTCTCTAGATTTCAGACAAGATATCAACTGTATTTTTATCCAAACTATGATCGTAAACAGGCAGGTGATCATATGATCTAGTCTGTGACAGCTCATTGGTTTTCATAGACATGTCGCACTTTGCATGAAAGTACTTGGACATGTGGCACTTTTTAAACGCGGATCGCCACGTTATATGTCGCACTTTGAAACTGAAATACCATCAAAATGATGCAGACTTAAATGAAGAATTCAAATATAACTTGTTTTCCTAAAATTTGTGACATTTCACTTTACATCTATATGCCTCGCTTTATACTTTTGCATCCATTCTCTAATCATACAGCATTAAATTTATTTTTCTTGAAATCAACATAGCTATATCCCTTATCAATTGAATTAAGTTTATTAAAAATAATCAATCCTCAAGATAGATTAGAAACAAATAAGAATTAATAATTATGAACAAGTTAATTAAATACTTAGCTTTTTTTTTTTTTAGTGGTGTATTTTTATATTTTACATAAATCTATATGTTTTGATAATTACAGTTATCATCCTAAGTAATGGTAATTCTTAAAGAATTACCACTACTGAGAACAATAACTAATTGTTACTGAAACATTTGTAAAATATACATATAAAAATACACCATGAAAAAACCCAAAAAGGCTAAGTATTCAATTATGTGTTATAATGGTGAAAGTTTACATTTTCATATGAACAAGTTAAAATTAAGGAATAGGAGATGATTATGCAGTACAGACTATAGTGAATAATTTGTCATTTGTTCGTTAATAAGTTATCTGTAATAGGAATGACCATTTAGGCAAACAATCTATATTTAGTATGTTGTGGCATTTACAATTTTGTTGGTAACTAAAGGCATTCTTATTTATATAAGACCACTTTTGCTCGTGACTGTTTTCAATATGACTTATTACATATCATTTTATACATCGTTATGTTAGCAATGTTAAAACTAAGCTTGCCTATATGCAGTTTTACCTAACATGTAATAGAATTACAAACCATAATTTTTCAGTGTACAATGCATCATTGATATGAATTTGTAGAATGTGTTCAGGTTGGTAGTGAAGTAGGCGAGCTGAGGATTATACACCTATTTTCGGTTTGTGGTTTTATAGGATAGGGCTGCTAAGTCTAACCAATTCCACTTCCATTACGAGAAAGGAACCAATGATTCTATAATTTTTTGTTTGGATTAACAAAGGTCAATACAGAGCAGTTCAGTATACACGAGGGCTACGCTAGATATTTTGAGGCCACGAAACTAGATACGTTAGAGCTGGCAACTCTGCATTTCGAAATACCACCATCCTTAAGTAATAGAGCAAACGTGGTACATGCGGTTTGTCATCGAAACATGGACTTGTCAACCGAACATGTGAGCGGAATGATCTACTACAATTTTAAGGTCAGTTTAAGTGAACAACAAAGTCTTAAATGATTGCAACTCACATTTGGTGATGAAAGTCCTTCACATGCAACTGTGTTTCGCTGGTATAGCAAAGTTAAAAAAGGACGGATATCGTTTGATGATGAGGCACATGCTGATAGACCTGGTTCTTCGGTTACTGCTGGAAACATTGAGAGAGTGAGATGTATGATTGGATGAAAAAAATTGTTACTCATTGGGTGCCACACACGCTTGGGAAACGTTAGAAATGTTAAATAATAGTGGACATTGTATTCTATCTAAAATAGAAATAGGTGATGAAACTTACATCACATTTTATGATATTCCTATCCACCAGGAGTATCTCCAGTGGATCCACGCAGATGAAGATGAACCAACACCAACAATGGCCAAAAAGCAAAAGGCCGCCAAGAAAGTTGCGTATGTAGTTTTCTTTCGTAGTACAGCATTAGTAAAAGCAATCAAGCTGGAAAATCAATGTACAGTCACAGCAAACTGGTACACCACAAAATGTTTACCTGCAGTTCTTGAGTCAGTCAATATTTGCAGGTTAATGTTGCATCACGACAATGCATAGTCACACAGTGCACAGCAGATAGTAAAATTTTTACGTGAAAATAATGTAAAAGTCGTTGAACATCCACCCTATTCGGCTGATTTTGGGCCATGTATGATTTTTAGTTGTTCTTTAACCTAAAGAAACATTTATGTGGTCGACATTTCACGACGGAGGATGAGGCTGATTTTGCGCCATGTATGATTTTTAGTTGTTCTTTAACCTAAAGAAACATTTATGTGGTCGACATTTCACGACGGAGGATGAGATAGAAAACGCAATTCATCAATTTTTTAAGAGCTCAAAAAGATGACTGGCTTCAAGCTTTTACATTGTGGAAGCTTCGATTACAAAAGTGTATTGATGCAGGAGGTGATTATTTTGAATCTGAACAAAATCATTTAGGTAAAAAGACGTAGTTTTCTTGTACATCAAAATATATAGCACCCACATACACCTACTGAAAACTAGAATGAATGATAAGTTACTACTTAAACCATTCTGGATAGCTGTACCACTGAGAGACGTAAATATCTTTAGACCCATTTGTTCTTTTTAGTTACATTACATGTGATCAATTGATTACCTTCAAAATATCTTACAATTTTAATTCACCTCAAAAAACTAGACAAGCGGCATATTATGAAATTAATAATAATTAATAAAAAAACCCAAAAAGTATTTTATTAATAATAATTTTAGTTTATGCCGTTTTATTTCAAAATTAAAATCAAAAAAACTATTGAACATACAATATTAAAAATGTTTTTTGATGGCACACTCTCAATAAAAATTTATACAAAATTATTCACTAGTGAATTTTGGGGGACGTTTTTCAATAAATGCAGTCATGCCCTCCTTACGATCTTGGGTTGCAAAAGTTCCATGGAATGTCCTCTTTTCAAAGTGTAATCCTTCTGCAAGTGTAGTTTCGAATGCGGTGTTAACTGATTCCTTAGCAAGAGCCACAGCCAATGGTGAATTCATAGCAATTTTCTCAGCCAGTTTTATAGTCTCTGGTAATAATTGATCTGGTGGGAATACTTTGGAAACCAAACCCATTTTTTCAGCTTCTTGTGCTGTTATCTGGTTGCCTAGAAAATATTTGTAAGATGTTTTCAAAATTAAAAACAATACCTGTAAGCACTATTTCCATTGCTTTTGATTTTCCAACAGCTCTTGGTAAACGTTGAGTACCTCCAGCACCAGGGATAGTTCCGATTAAAATTTCTGGTTGCGCGAATTTAGCCTTTTCTCCTGCATATATTATGTCACACATCATAGCTACCTCACAACCACCTCCTAACTAAAGGAAAATGATATAGTTTTTAAAAATATTCACAATACATATTTACACTTACTGCATATCCATTAACAGCTGCAATTACTGGTTTCTTAACCTTAGTAATCTGATCCCAACCACTCAAAAAGTTCTTTGTAATGCATTGTGCATATGTAACATTTTGCATTTCTTTGATATCTGCACCTGCTGCAAATGCTTTTTCATTTCCAGTAATAATAATTGCTTTAATTGCTTCATCGGAATCAAAGGTTTGTAATGCATTCATTACTTCGTTCATTAATCCATTGCACAACGCATTTAAGGCCTTGGGTCTATTTAAAGTAACTAAACCAATATTTTTTTGGGTACCTGTTTTCTCCACTTTGATATATTCATATTCAGATGCTACAAACAAAAATAGTATATTAATACTTATTGAAAAGATAATCAAACTTGGTTTTTGGTTAAATAAAATTTTCTAAAATCAAAAATCAAACGATAATTTTACTAGGTGGAACAAAAAGTTTGGAATAATCCTAAAAGACGGCGTTAGTATGCACTAGTGTGAACCATTCACAAAACGCTTCATCCTTCATTACAGGTCTGTGAAAATTTCATCTAGGAACGATACTTTCTGTAGGTTGAGAACTCTTTTTGATAGGTGTGAGGGAGGCAGAGATATGTCCACAGATATAATCAGTAAAGCATTTGTTTTTTCTTGTTGGACACCACTCAATTTTATAGGTTTAATAATTAAAATACAACAAAAATTGAGAAAATTGTACATTAATACCATAATCTAAATAACACTAAACAGCCGTATTTATATGTATATTTAAGAAAACGACCTGCTCATTAATTTCAGCATGAAATAACTAAAACGGTATTTCTCGTAAAGCTTTACGATATTAAATAACTTCTAATTTAACACACAAACTACATAAGCATATTATCTATCTTTACTTAAAAATCAAAATGCCATATGATCAACATTGTATTTAATAATAAAACGTATACTTGACCTACGTCAACAACATTAAAGTTACTATAGGTTATATTACTCAAATATTTTAGGAACCGTATCAAAACAACACTATACTGATTTGTTATTCACTTAAAACGTACTATAAGGATACGTACTTACATGTACTCAAAATATGGTATATTGACTATCAAGAACAGTAAGGGACGTTTACCGGTCGACGGCCATGTTTGGAGGCTGAGTGATAGCGAAGCCTCCAATTTGGCCGGAGAACGGTAAAAACCCTTAATGTTCGTGATACTCATACTGTTTTTTTGCATGATTGTATTAAATTTACCACAATTGAAATTATTTAATTACTAAATAAACGAAAAGTCAAAAGTGACGTTTTAAATAGAAATGTCCAAATTTTTTGTTCTTATTGTTGTGAAATATAGTAGGTATATATAATTTTACGTTGGTAAGTAAAAGACGTCGGTAATTAAGATACTTACCGACGAGTTGGGCCTCGCAACAAGTAAACATATCCTACTGTCTTGGGAACAGACATGGTAAATAAACGAAAAAGCTCAATCGTGCAAAAAATACATTAACTTCGTCTTAAAACGAACTGCAGTATTAGAATGTCATTTCCCATTCATAAGATAAACTTACGGTAAAGTAAGGTAATTTCCATTTGTCTTCAACGTACAAATAAATGAAATGTAAACCATATATTAAGATAACGTAATTTTCATAATATCTTCCACATACAAATAATGGAAATGTAGATCAAACAACAAACGCAGGCTTCGAACAACAAAAGCTGACAGTAGACGACGAAAGCAGAATAACAGCATGCGTTATTGATGCAAAACAACGGTATCTCCATTTATAATTCGTAAAGATGACATTGTATTATCAGGCGCCATTTTATGAAAGTTAAAATAGTGACGTCATCACCCACGATTTTGCAACGATACGAAATTCATTAACATAAGAGCATTTTCTTAATACAAGCGGTTTTCCTTAATGTAGGGGCTAATATTCAAAAATGTAATTAGAAGCCTTACACATATTATACAAGGGAGCAAAGCTTAAAAAAGGTAACGTACTAAACGGAACAGTAGAAGAAACGGGGATGAATTTAGTGTGTTCAGTTCGCGTTTAATTGCACACAAAACGAAATTGATGTGGCTAAAATAGCCCTTATAGATCAACACTATGTACAGGGACATTCGTAATTATGCACACTAAAGAGAAAATATCGAAATATACCAAAATTTCATTATTGAAAGAAAAAAAAGTTACTAACGTAATGTAAATATATTTACCCATAATAACACAAATTCAAAACTTAAATTAAGGTAACGATAGCCAAGAATTGGCGCGTTACAAATGGAAAAATCTGAGTTTCGTGTTCTGATTAAACACTATTATTTACGCAAGAAAACAAAAAGCGAGAACAAAGCCAAGCTAAATAAGTATTATCCGGACTCTGCACCGTCGGTGAAGATAATTCAAAAGTGGTTTTTTGACTTTCGTTGTGGCCGTACAAGCACCGATGACGCTGAACGATCTGGACGCCCAAAAGACGTAGTACACCAGAAATCGTGGAAAAATCCATATTATGTTGAAAGACCCCAAAGTGAAATTGAGGGAGCTAGCTGAGAACCACAAAAATGTCGTATGGCAGTGTGTTCAATATCATATATGGTATTTTTGATATGAAGAAGCTCTGCGCGCGATGGGTCCCGCGTTTGCTAACAGTGGACCAAAAACAAATTCGTGTCGACTGCCCAGCAGAATTTAGCAACGTTTACGCGAAATCCAAAAGTTTTTGCGCCAGTTCATTCCCATGGATGAACTACACACTAGAGTCTATGCAACAGTCGAAACAATGGCTTTCTCCGGGTGACAGTGCGTCCAAAATCGCACGAATTTACGGGAAAGGTTATGTCCTTTTGGGATGGACATGGAGTAATATACATTGACTATCTTGAAAAAGGCAAAACCATAACACCCATGTGAAGTTAGCCATGAATTTCATCCATAAATTTTTTTTTCGTTTTTCCGAAAAATTTCGATAAAAACCTATAAAAAATTAATAATCCAAAACATGTTAAGAGGAATATTGATATAAATCACACATTTTCCACTTATTTAGAATTAAAAACTTATCGCGATCTCCTCGGTCAAGCGCACGAACAAATTTTTATGGATGATATGGGACCACTTTTTATTTTTGTCAAATCCTTGAAGAGTCATAATATTACATAGATATCCAAAAATTGGGATGTAATTATCTTTTATAAGATTAGAAAATGACTTTGAATTTGGATGTATTTCGGGATCAAAATTTAGTCAACGCGTATGCTAAAATTGTTTATGGATGACATTGGGACAACTTTTTTAATTTTTGTCAAATCCTCGAAGAGTACATAATACATAGATGTCAATTAGATGTAATTATTTTTATAAGTCCAGAAATGGCTTTGAATTTGGTGATTTCGATCAAATCAGTAAACGCACATAAACAAATTGTTTATGGATGATATGGAACAACTTTTTAAATTTTTGTCGTTCTGAAGAGACATAAACATATAATGTCCAATTAGATGTAATTATTTTTATAAGATCAGAAAATGACTTTGAATTTGGATGTATTTCGATCAATATTCAGTAAACGCGCATAAACAAATTGTTTATGGATAAATTGGACAACTTTTTCAAATTTTTTAGATCTCGAAGAGTACATAATATACATAACATATCCAAAAATTAGGATGTAATTATTTTTTATTGCGCGTTTAAACGATTTGTTACTGCGTGTTTACTAAATTTCGGTTCCAAAAAACACCAAATTCAAAGTCACTTTCTGGACTTATAAAAAATAATTACATCCTAATTTTTGCATATGTTATGTATTATTATGTACTCTTCGAGGACTTGGCAAAAAATTTAAAAAAAGGTTGTCCCACATATCATCCATAAACGATTTGTTACTGCGTGTTTACTAAATTTCGGTTCCAAAAAACACCAAATTCAAAGTCACTTTCTGGACTTATAAAAAATAATTACATCCTAATTTTTGCATATGTTATGTATTATTATGTACTCTTCGAGGATTTGACAAAAAAAATTTAAAAAAAGTTGTCCTACATATCATCCATAAACAATTTGTTTATGCGCGTTTACTGAATATTGATCCCGAAATACATCCAAATTCAAAGTCATTTTCTGATCTTATAAAAAATAATTACATCCTAATTTTTGGATATGTTATGTATTATTATGTACTCTTCGAGGATTTGACAAAAAAAATTAAAAAAAAGTTGTCCCACATATCATCCATAAAAAATTTGTTCATGCGTGTTTACTAAATTTCAATTCCGAAAAACACCAAATTCAAAGCCACTTTCTGGACTTATAAAAAATAATTACATCCTAATTTTTGCATATGTTATGTATTATTATGTACTCTTCGAGGATTTGACAAAAAATTAAAAAAAAGTTGTCCCACATATCATCCATAAAAAATTTGTTCATGCGTGTTTACTAAATTTCAATTCCGAAAAACACCAAATTCAAAGCCACTTTCTGGACTTATAAAAAATAATTACATCCTAATTTTTGGATATGTTATGTATTATTATGTACTCTTCGAGGATTTGACAAAAAAAATTAAAAAAAAGTTGTCCCACATATCATCCATAAAAAATTTGTTCATGCGTGTTTACTAAATTTCAATTCCGAAAAACACCAAATTCAAAGCCACTTTCTGGACTTATAAAAAATAATTACATCCTAATTTTTGGATATGTTATGTATTATTATGTACTCTTCGAGGATTTGACAAAAAAAATTAAAAAAAAGT
Source organism: Vesta saturnalis (assembly GCA_036346205.1). NCBI lineage: Eukaryota > Metazoa > Arthropoda > Insecta > Coleoptera > Lampyridae > Vesta > Vesta saturnalis. The sequence goes on from JARFJB010001442.1 coordinate 6,490,524, forward strand.
TGTCCCACATATCATCCATAAAAAATTTGTTCATGCGTGTTTACTAAATTTCAATTCCGAAAAACACCAAATTCAAAGCCACTTTCTGGACTTATAAAAAATAATTACATCCTAATTTTTGCATATGTTATGAATTATTATGTACTCTTCGAGGATTTGACAAAAAAAATTAAAAAAAAGTTGTCCTACATATCATCCATAAACAATTTGTTTATGCGCGTTTACTGAATATTGATCCCGAAATACATCCAAATTCAACCTAACTCATTTTCTGATCTTATAAAAAATAATTACATCCTAATTTTTGGATATGTTATGTATTATTATGTACTCTTCGAGGACTTGACAAAAAATTTAAAAAAAGGTTGTCCCACATATCATCCATAAACAATTTGTTCTGCGTGTTTACTAAATTTCGGTCCAAAACACCAAATTCAAAGTCACTTTCTGGACTTATAAAAATAATTACATCCTAATTTTTGGATATGTTATGTATTATTATGTACTCTTCGAGGATTTGACAAAAAATTTAAAAAGTTGTCCCACATATCATCCATAAAAATTTGTTCATGCGTGTTTACTAAATTTCATTCCAAAACACCAAATTCAAAGCCACTTTCTGGACTTATAAAAATAATTACATCCTAATTTTTGCATATGTTATGTATTATTATGTACTCTTCGAGGATTTGACAAAAAAAATTAAAAAAAAGTTGGCCTACATATCATCCATAAACAATTTGTTTATGCGCGTTTATTGAATATTGATCCCGAAATACATCCAAATTCACAAGTCATTTTCTGATCTTATAAAAATAATTACATCCTAATTTTTGGATATGTTATGTATTATTATGTACTCTTCGAGGATTTGACAAAAAATTAAAAAGTTGTCCACATATCATCCATAAACAATTTGTTCATGCGTGTTTACTAAATTTCGATCCGAAAACACCAAATTCAACAGCTCACTTTCTGGACTTATAAAAAATAATTACATCCTAATTTTTGGATATGTTATGTATTATTATGTACTCTTCGAGGACTTGACAAAAAATTTAAAAAAAGGTTGTCCCACATATCATCCATAAACGATTTGTTACTGCGTGTTTACTAAATTTCGGCTCCAAAAAACACCAAATTCAAAGTCACTTTCTGGACTTATAAAAATAATTACATCCTAATTTTTGGATATGTTATGTATTATTATGTACTCTTCGAGGATTTGACAAAAAATTTAAAAAGTTGTCCCACATATCATCCATAAAAATTTGTTCATGCGTGTTTAAAAAAAAAAAAAAAAAAAAAAAAAAAAAAAAAAAAAAAAATTTTTTTTTTTTTTTTTTTTTTTTTTTTTTTTTTTTTGTCCTACATATCATCCATAAACAATTTGTTCATGCGCGTTTACTGAATATTGATCATCCGAAATACATCCAAATTCACAAGCCACTTTTCTGGATCTTATAAAAAATAATTACATCCTAATTTTTGGATATGTTATGATTATTATGTACTCTTCGAGGATTTGACAAAAAATTTAAAAAGTTGTCCACATATCATCCATAAACAATTTGTTTATGCGCGTTTACTGAATATTGATCCCGAAATACATCCAAACTCAACCTAACTCATTTTCTGATCTTATAAAAAATAATTACATCCTAATTTTTGGATATGTTATGTATTATTATGTACTCTTCGAGGACTTGACAAAAAATTTAAAAAAAGGTTGTCCCACATATCATCCATAAACGATTTGTTACTGCGTGTTTACTAAATTTCGGCTCCAAAAAACACCAAATTCAAAGTCACTTTCTGGACTTATAAAAAATAATTACATCCTAATTTTTGGATATGTTATGTATTATTATGTACTCTTCGAGGATTTGACAAAAAAAATTAAAAAAAAGTTGTCCCACATATCATCCATAAAAAATTTGTTCATGCGTGTTTACTAAATTTCAATTCCGAAAAACACCAAATTCAAAGCCACTTTCTGGAAAAAAAAAAAAAAAAAAAAAAAAAAAAAAAACCCCCCCCCCAACATATCATCCATAAAAATTTGTTCATGCGTGTTTACTAAATTTCAATTCCGAAAAACACCAAATTCAAAGCCACTTTCTGGACTTATAAAAAATAATTACATCCTAATTTTTGCATATGTTATGAATTATTATGTACTCTTCGAGGATTTGACAAAAAAAATTTAAAAAAAGTTGTCCTACATATCATCCATAAACAATTTGTTTATGCGCGTTTACTGAATATTGATCCCGAAATACATCCAAATTCAACCTAACTCATTTTCTGATCTTATAAAAAATAATTACATCCTAATTTTTGGATATGTTATGTATTATTATGTACTCTTCGAGGACTTGACAAAAAATTTAAAAAAAGGTTGTCCCACATATCATCCATAAACGATTTGTTACTGCGTGTTTACTAAATTTCGGCTCCAAAAAACACCAAATTCAAAGTCACTTTCTGGACTTATAAAAAATAATTACATCCTAATTTTTGCATATGTTATGTATTATTATGTACTCTTCGAGGACTTGGCAAAAAATTTAAAAAAAGGTTGTCCCACATATCATCCATAAACAATTTGTTCATGCGTGTTTACTAAATTTCGATTCCGAAAAACACCAAATTCAAAGTCACTTTCTGGACTTATAAAAAATAATTACATCCTAATTTTTGCATATGTTATGTATTATTATGTACTCTTCGAGGATTTGACAAAAAAAATTTAAAAAAAGTTGTCCTACATATCATCCATAAACAATTTGTTTATGCGCGTTTACTGAATATTGATCCCGAAATACATCCAAATTCAAAGTCATTTTCTGATCTTATAAAAAATAATTACATCCTAATTTTTGGATATGTTATGTATTATTATGTACTCTTCGAGGACTTGACAAAAAAATTTAAAAAAGTTGTCCCACATATCATCCATAAAAAATTTGTTCATGCGTGTTTACTAAATTTCAATTCCGAAAAACACCAAATTCAACAGCTCACTTTCTGGACTTATAAAAATAATTACATCCTAATTTTTGCATATGTTATGTATTATTATGTACTCTTCGAGGACTTGACAAAAAATTTAAAAAAGTTGTCCCACATATCATCCATAAACGATTTGTTTACTGCGTGTTTACTAAATTTCGCTCCAAAACATCCAAATTCAAAGTCACTTTCTGGACTTATAAAAATAATTACATCCTAATTTTTGCATATGTTATGTATTATTATGTACTCTTCGAGGATTTGACAAAAATTAAAAGTTGTCCATATCATCCATAAACAATTTGTTTATGCGCGTTTACTGAATATTGATCCAATACATCCAAATTCAAAGTCATTTTCTGATCTTATAAAAATAATTACATCCTAATTTTTGGATATGTTATGTATTATTATGTACTCTTCGAGGATTTGACAAAAAATTAAAAAAGTTGTCCCACATATCATCCATAAAAATTTGTTCATGCGTGTTTACTAAATTTCAATTCCGAAAAACACCAAATTCAAAGCCACTTTCTGGACTTACAAAAAATAATTACATCCTAATTTTTGCATATGTTATGTATTATTATGTACTCTTCGAGGATTTGACAAAAAAAATTAAAAAAAAGTTGTCCTACATACCATCCATAAACAATTTGTTTATGCGCGTTTACTGAATATTGATCCCGAAATACATCCAAATTCAAAGTCATTTTCTGATCTTATAAAAAATAATTACATCCTAATTTTTGGATATGTTATGTATTATTATGTACTCTTCGAGGATTTGACAAAAAAAATTAAAAAAAAGTTGTCCCACATATCATCCATAAAAAATTTGTTCATGCGTGTTTACTAAATTTCAATTCCGAAAAACACCAAATTCAAAGCCACTTTCTGGACTTATAAAAAATAATTACATCCTAATTTTTGCATATGTTATGAATTATTATGTACTCTTCGAGGATTTGACAAAAAATTTAAAAAGTTGTCCTATATCATCCATAAACAATTTGTTTATGCGCGTTTACTGAATATTGATCCCGAAATACATCCAAATTCAACCTAACTCATTTTCTGATCTTATAAAAATAATTACATCCTAATTTTTGGATATGTTATGTATTATTATGTACTCTTCGAGGATTTGACAAAAAATTAAAAAGTTGTCCCACTATCATCCATAAAAATTTGTTATGCGTGTTTACTAAATTTCATTCCAAAAACACCAAATTCAAAGCCACTTTCTGGACTTATAAAAATAATTACATCCTAATTTTTGATATGTTATGTATTATTATGTACTCTTCGAGGATTGGCAAAAATTTAAAAAGGTTGTCCCACATATCATCCATAAAATTTGTTATGCGTGTTTACTAAATTTCGTTCCAAAAACACCAAATTCAAAGCACTTTCTGGACTTATAAAAATAATTACATCCTAATTTTTGATATGTTATGTATTATTATGTACTCTTCGAGGATTTGACAAAAAATTTAAAAAGTTGTCCAATATCATCCATAAACAATTTGTTTATGCGCGTTTACTGAATATTGATCCCGAAATACATCCAAATTCAAAGTCATTTTCTGATCTTATAAAAAATAATTACATCCTAATTTTTGGATATGTTATGTATTATTATGTACTCTTCGAGGATTTGACAAAAAAAATTTAAAAAAAGTTGTCCCACATATCATCCATAAAAAATTTGTTCATGCGTGTTTACTAAATTTCAATTCCGAAAAACACCAAATTCAAAGCCACTTTCTGGACTTACAAAAAATAATTACATCCTAATTTTTGCATATGTTATGTATTATTATGTACTCTTCGAGGATTTGACAAAAAAAATTAAAAAAAAGTTGTCCTACATACCATCCATAAACAATTTGTTTATGCGCGTTTACTGAATATTGATCCCGAAATACATCCAAATTCAAAGTCATTTTCTGATCTTATAAAAAATAATTACATCCTAATTTTTGGATATGTTATGTATTATTATGTACTCTTCGAGGATTTGACAAAAAAAATTAAAAAAAAGTTGTCCCACATATCATCCATAAAAAATTTGTTCATGCGTGTTTACTAAATTTCAATTCCGAAAAACACCAAATTCAAAGCCACTTTCTGGACTTATAAAAAATAATTACATCCTAATTTTTGCATATGTTATGAATTATTATGTACTCTTCGAGGATTTGACAAAAAAAATTTAAAAAAAGTTGTCCTACATATCATCCATAAACAATTTGTTTATGCGCGTTTACTGAATATTGATCCCGAAATACATCCAAATTCAAAGTCATTTTCTGATCTTATAAAAAATAATTACATCCTAATTTTTGGATATGTTATGTATTATTATGTACTCTTCGAGGATTTGACAAAAAAAATTAAAAAAAAGTTGTCCCACATATCATCCATAAAAAATTTGTTCATGCGTGTTTACTAAATTTCAATTCCGAAAAACACCAAATTCAAAGCCACTTTCTGGACTTATAAAAAATAATTACATCCTAATTTTTGGATATGTTATGTATTATTATGTACTCTTCGAGGATTTGACAAAAAAAATTAAAAAAAAGTTGTCCCACATATCATCCATAAAAAATTTGTTCATGCGTGTTTACTAAATTTCAATTCCGAAAAACACCAAATTCAAAGCCACTTTCTGGACTTATAAAAAATAATTACATCCTAATTTTTGGATATGTTATGTATTATTATGTACTCTTCGAGGATTTGACAAAAAAAATTAAAAAAAAGTTGTCCCACATATCATCCATAAACAATTTGTTTATGCGCGTTTACTGAATATTGATCCCGAAATACATCCAAATTCAAAGTCATTTTCTGATCTTATAAAAATAATTACATCCTAATTTTTGGATATGTTATGTATTATTATGTACTCTTCGAGGATTTGACCAAAAAAATTAAAAAAAAGTTGTCCCACATATCATCCATAAACAATTTGTTTATGCGCGTTTACTGAATTTTGATCCCGAAATACACCAAATTCAAAGCCATTTTCTGGACTTATAAAAAATAATTACATCCTAATTTTTGGATATGTTATGTATTATTATGTACTCTTCGGGGATTTGACAAAAAAATTAAAAAAGTTGTCCACATATCATCCATAAACAATTTGTTTATGCGCGTTTACTGAATATTGATCCCGAAATACATCCAAATCAACTAATCATTTTCTGATCTTATAAAAATAATTACATCCTAATTTTTGGATATGTTATGTATTATTATGTACTCTTCGAGGATTTGACAAAAAATTAAAAAAGTTGTCCCACATATCATCCATAAACAATTTGTTCATGCGCGTTTACTAAATTTGATCTCCGAAAATACACCAAATTCAAAGCCATTTTCTGGACTTATAAAAATAATTACATCCTAATTTTTGGATATGTTATGTATTATTATGTACTCTTCGAGGATTTGACAAAAAATTAAAAAAGTTGTTCCCACATATCATCCATAAAAATTTGTTCTATGCGTGTTTACTAAATTTTCGAATTCCGAAAACACCAAATTCAAAGCCATCTTTCTGGACTTATAAAAATAATTACATCCTAATTTTTGGATATGTTATGTATTATTATGTACTCTTCGAGGATTTGACAAAAAATTAAAAAAGTTGTCCCACATATCATCCATAAACAATTTGTTTATGCGCGTTTACTGAATATTGATCCCGAAATACATTCCAAATTCAAAGTCATTTTCTGATCTTATAAAAATAATTACATCCTAATTTTTGGATATGTTATGTATTATTATGTACTCTTCCAGAACTTGACAAAAATTTAAAAAAGTTGTTCCACATATCATCCATAAACAATTTGTTTATGTGCGTTTACGGAATTTTGATCCCGAAATTTACATCCAAATATCAAAGCCATTTTCTGGACTTATAAAAATAATTACATCCTAATTTTTGGATTTGTTATGTATTATTATGTACTCTTCGGGATTTTGAAAACAAAAATTGAAAATTATGTAACTCCATAGAACAATTTTAGCATACGCGTTGACTAAATTTTGATCCCGAAATACATCCAAATTCAAAGGCTCATTTTTAATCTTATAAAGATAATTACATCACCAATTTTTGGATATGTGATGTAATATTATGTACTCTTCAAGGATTTGACAAAAAAATTAAAAAAAAGTGGTCCCACATATCATCCATAAAGAATTTGTTCATGCGCTTGACCGAGGAGATCGCGATAAGTTTTTAATTTCAAATAAGTGGAAAATGTGTGATTTATATCAATATTCCTCTTAATATGTTTTGGATTATTAATTTTTTATAGGTTTTTATCGAAATTTTTCGGAAAAACGAAAAACAAATTTATGGATGAAATTTATGGCTAACTTCACATAGGTAACCATAACTGGCGTATATTATTCATCATTATTGGATCGTTTGAAAATTGAAATCGCAGAAAAAGGGCCGCATTTTATGAAGAAAAACAAGATCTCGATCAACACGACAACGCACCTGCTCATTCATTGTTAGTTGCGCAAGCAAAATTGTACGAAATCGGGTTTGGACTAGTTCCTCAACCATCATATTCGCCAGATCTGGCCCCCAGTGACTTCACTTGTTCCCAAACCTGAAGAGATGGCTCACCGGTAAGCGTTTTTACTCAAATGAGGAACTCATCGCTGAAGCTGAGGCCTATTTTGGAGGGCTTCCGAAGGACTACTTTTTGGACAGGACAAAAAAGTTAGAAAATCGTTGGACTCACTATGTTGAAAAATAAAACTCAATTTGGCAAAAAAAATTTTCTTGTTTTACTTACAAACTTTTTGATTCACCTAGTACCCATACAAACAAATTCGCAACACGTACAAATAAAAAGATCAAAAGAATTATGTCGTTGTGTCATTAATTTATTATTAAAAAAAAGTTTTAGTGCATAATATTACATAAGATGCCTGAAATAAATCCTGAACAAGTAGAAAGATTAGTTGATTTAGTAAACGGTGGACGTAGTAAACGTTACGCCGCTCGCGTAGTGAGAAACTGATCGTGAAGTGATCCTCAAATACGAACAAACGAAAAACTTCAAGAGATTATGTCTTCTTGAGATTGCGGATTTTACAAAATCGATCAAATATTGGGGTAAATGTTCTTCGAGGTGTTGGAGTAAGTAATCAGATAGTATGTCGACGTCTAAAAGAAGTTAATTTAAATGCTAGGAGACCTGCAAAAGGTTCTAAATTATTGCCCGAACATCGTGCTGCTATAAGAAATTTCGTTAACAATTAAGGAGTATGGAATATTCCTGAATAGTCGAACGTTTCAATTACGGATGGATTAAGGTTTTGCCTTAATATACTGGATGTAAGACAAAGAATGTGGAGAAACACTGGTGAAAGGTTTAATCTGAATTTAATAACAGAATGCGAAAGTTTTAATGGTGGGTCGATTACGGTGTGTGGAGTGATTCCAACGAATGGAAAGACACCCCTTCATGTTTTTCCGGTGAGGCGGTCGTTGACACCCTAATATACAGGGTATGGCGCGAAGAGTTTTGATTAAAAGTAATGGCGGATACAGTTATGTTAAAAATCTAAAATTACGAAGCTGTAGGTTTTGGATGACGCTGAGTTCAAATATAATATTGTCCTGAATGTGGCACTTCCGGTTATACCGGAAGTAGACGTCAGCTTTGTTATTCTAAATGGAACCTAATATTTTTTATTTTATTTTCGAATTCTACATGAAATTCTAGATAAAATTTGTGCATAATGTCCTATACTAAAAATGAAGTATTTTCGAGATATTTCGATCTTTTTTTAAATTTTGAAAAAATCCTAGTCACATTGAATAACGATATCTCCATTAATAACGAAGCTAGTGACGTGAAATTGTAACCAATAAACAAGCGCTTGCCCATTAACTCCATATATCCATCTCATTGATATTTCATACAAGGTGTTTTAAACTTAGCCGCCAACATGCACAATTTAAATCATTTATAAGTTGCTTACTTTAAATAGAACACCATGTATATTATTACATTTTCCGCTTTATTTTTTTAAGCCAATTCGTTTGGTATCGGTATTCCCTACACCTAAATACAACCACTTTTGAGATATTTCATTATCTTAGTTAAAACATAACAACGCTTAATTATTTCAACATTAGTAAAGGGTAGGCCATGGCTGTCAAAGATTTGATAGTTAGATTGTTTATGTTGTTTTGACAGTTTTCTTTACCAGTTTGTATTTCATAGTAAATAATGGCAAATGTAGGATTTACTAATGATGATTTTTTAAATCTTATTATTATTTACGGCGAGTGTAGCTAATAGAATTGTTGAACGGACTTGCCGTGTTTTTGCAGAAAGATATCCAAATCGACCAAATGCAACTGGTGATATTGTAAGAAGATTGCTTAAAAACTGCCGTCAGTTTGGTCAATTTAAGACAAAAATTGATAAAAATAAACCACTAGTGGACAGTGACATAAACGAAATTAATGTTTTGGGTTATTAACCTGAAAGGATTATTAATTGGGCCGTGTTATGCAGAAAGCTACCAACCCACACACCTACCATTTTTGGAATTGGTTGCGCATTGCAATCTTTATTCGTCATACTACATTTTTCAGAAACCTACCACACCAGTATATGTATATACAAACTATACTGCGGTAATCTACTAACCCACAGTCTGGTTATTGAGCACTAGACATTTTACAGAATGCTACCACTCCACATGGTAGGTTTCTGCATATCTAATTTGTGGATACATCTGGCGACCATGTGGGTTGGTAGGTTTCTGCATTTTACCTTTCTACCTGCCAATAGGTTATGTTTTATGTATGTTAGCAGAAGCAATCGTTTGTCTCTGGTGTTAGTTTTGTTTTCGCAGTTACCCTGTTTGTGCGGCGTGTTCGCGGCAATTGGAAAATAGTTTTTAGAGTGCTTAAGAATGTTTAGCAACCGAACAATAAAAATCATTAACGCATTAAGAGAAAATGATTCCATTGCAAGTAAGTAAAATGGCTTTGTAATATTATTTTTTATGTTATGTAGTGTGAGTTCAAAATTGTACACTGGTATTTTATGCAACACTTTCGTGAACAATAGCGAGTACCTGTATAATATTGCATCTTTTACAATGTCGTTACGTGTTACAGGTAATGTTTCTCGAGAAGTGTCTGAAAGAAACCAGTCCCAGCCCGAACAAATGTTAGTGGCGAGAGAAGAACCTCAACTTGAATACGAAATTAAAAGTCATGAAGATACACTTGACGAAACGAATGATAACCAAAGTGAAGTAGATAATCAGCAATCCTCGAGTATTATCTCTGAAAATAAGGAAATGGAGGTGGAACTTTAGAAAGACAATGCGGGGAACTGAATTAAACGAGTTTTCAGAGGACGATGATGATAGTGTAGTAGATCCCGACTTTGAAGTAGGTAGCGACGCAGGTAGCGACAGTGATCATTCGGATAACCCTCATATTGTAGCAGATTGCGAAGAAAACAATGAGAACAGAGTCGTTCCAGCATGTTACAAGGGAAGACCACGTAAAGGAAGAAAAAGAAAGTTTGGAACCCAACATCGAGCTCTCAAAAAACTACACAAAAATAGTAATAACTCGTATTACGACTATAAAGCCAAAAAAATTGATAGCAAAGTATTTGTGGATTTTGACTGTAAATGTAAGATGATGTGTAAGGAAACAGTAACTGCCGAGAGGCGCAAGAAGGAATTTGATCGATTTTGGTCACTCAAGTCGTATGACTCACAAATTAACTTTATCGCTGCAGGTGTGTCAGAGCGAGAAAAAAAAAGGACTTATGGAAGAAACCCTGACAAGAGAAAATTTACCCGAACTTATAAACTAGACAATAACATAGTATGCAGGGAAATGTATGTAAAATCATTAGGCATTACCACATTCAGGGTAAATACGGCTCTGAACAAATTTCAAGGCCGTGCTCCCCTTACTGACCAAAGAGGACTTAAACAGGGTGGTAAAAACAAGATAGCTGTAGAAAGAGAAGATAAAATAATGAAGCAAATTGATAACATTCCAAAATATATTTCACATTACTCCCGATCTAAGACGGAAGCCAACTTTTTGCCACCTGGTATGACACTTAGAAAAATGTACGAACTCTACTGCGGGAATGTCAAGACCCAGTGAGCCTGTCTACCTATAAAAAGGTATTTTATACTAAATTCAATTTGCGATTTAAGATTTTACAAAAGGACACATGCAATACCTGTGACAGCCTAAAAATGCAGCAGAACAATGAAACTAATCCGGAAAAAAGAAGAAATTAAAGATAACCATTTGAAGCATTTAAAACTGGCAGAAACAGCTCAAGAGCTTAGAAGAGAAGATTTTAAACAAGCCAGAGACCATAAAATATACGAGTGCTTAACATTTGATCTCCAAAAAACGCTTCCTCTTCCACGTATACCTACAAGCATAGTCTTCTATAAACGGCAACTTTGGGTATATAACGCCGGTGTTCATAGTGGAAAAACAGATATAGGGTACTGTTATGTATGGGTGGAAGGTGTAGCAGGACGGGAGCACAGGAAGTGGGTCTTGCTTATTGAAACATATAAAAACCCGCGTATCCTCTGATGTTGAACATTTAACCCTATGGTGTGACCCGTGTGGAGGACAAAATAGGAATGTAAAACTTACATTGATGTTACGGTCCATTTTACACTCTACTCCACAACTGGAAAGTATTACTATCAAGTTTTTATATTCGGGCCATAGCTTCCTTCCGAATGATTCGGACTTTAGTGATATCGAGTGTGCCTTAAAGCATCAACAACGAATGTATGTTCCAGACGATTATATATCCGTAATGAAGCAATGCCGAAAGAAGAAACCATTCGTTGTTACAAAATGGACCCTTCAGACTTCTTTGGTTCATCGAAAATTGAAAAATGTCACAAACCGAAAAACTTCTACTAGTGGCGCAAAATAAATTGGTTAAAAATTCGCTCAATAAGAATGGAAAAGAGGAACCGTTCATATTGAAAATAAGACAAAATGATTTTAATAGCCCAGAGGAATTTGTAAATATACGGAAGATTATGCGTGGCAAGGCAGCTGGGAATTGCAATTCCATTTTAATGAATTAGTTGAACTGTGGCCCAATGGTAAGGCAATAGCTGAAGCTAAACTTCAAAATCTGCGAGAAATGCTTCACCTAATTCCCAATGACGCGTTAGATTTCTATAGTACCCTGGTAGGTGATCCTAATATCGTTGAAGATATTGACGGACACAATATTGAGCAGCTGGACTTTGAAATAGAATCCGAGTAATGCATAGATTTTAGTGAGTAAGAATATTTTGTCATTTATTTTTTTTTTGAAAATAAACATTAAAACTGAACTTCTTCAGAACGCGGGTATTTTATTTTGTATTTTTCCCTCTATGTCTATAATGCAGAATGCTACCAACCCACAAAATTTCAGAAAAAATGTGACTTCTGGATTTGAAATGATTATCGTGCTTAAGTGCACGTAGAATAATATTAAAACTGAAAAGCTCACACCTGAAAGTAAATAAATAACAAACAAAATTTTACTGAAAAGTTATAATATCTATTTACCTGATTATCTCAAAACTAAACCCCAGTGGGTTGGTAGCTTTTTGCATAACACGGTCCAATTGTGGATATCATTAAAAACGTTGACTAGGTATTTTGTATTAATTTAATTAGATAACTTACAAACAAAAATAACTAAATGTAATATTAAACAAATAAAGTTTTATAATAAGTGTTCAAAATTAGCACCATCTACTTCTAAACATTTATGAATCCTTTTCATGAAGTTATGTCTTGCAATTCTGGAAATATGGTCGGGTGTTAGAGAATTAAAAGCAAGTAAAACTCTCTGCATCACATCTTCCTTTGTCGTAACAGGTTTGGAAAATACCTGATTTTTAATGTAACCGAAATACCAAAATCTAGAGGAGCCAAATCAGGAGAGCGAGCTAGCCAACGAAACGGACCCTGATTGGCAATCCATCTATCATCAAACACGTCGTAAAGACGCTGAGCAACAGGCCCAAAGTTATGAGGAGGTGCTCCATCTTGCTGATACCAAACTGAAGCCGCCTCTCCATTTCTTAATGTATGAAACGCCGGTCGTATGGCTTCTTCTAAAATGTGGCAATATCTTGTACCATTTAAATTTTCATCATAAAATTTTAATGCCAAAATTTTATCGTCTTTTATTGCACAAAAAACATTAAAACTCCAACTATCTTGGAAATAACGTTCTCTACTAACATGTGTATTTTCATTAGAGCAAAAATGGGAATTATGTCGATTAAATAACCCATTTTTGCTAAACTTTGCTTCATCACACCATATAACTTTTTTTATGAAGTTTTCATCCTCTTGGGTCTTCATTAAAAACATTTGACAGAATTCTACCCTTCGAGGAAGATCACCTAATTGTAAGTGTTGCATCAAATGATATGAAAATGGTTTCCATTTGTGTTTTTTTAAAACGCGATGAATTGTTCTCGTCGACAAAGTAAGATCTCTCTCCCAATCTCTAATGGAGGCATTTGGAGAGGCCGTAAAATAACCCAAAACATTAATTTCGTTTATGTCACTGTCCACTAGTGGTTTATTTTTATCAATTTTTGTCTTGAATTGACCAAACATCATTAGTAAATCCTACATTTGCCATTATTTACTATGAAATACAAACTGGTAAAGAAAACTGTCAAAAAAACATAAACAATTAACGTTTTAACTATCAAATCTTTGACAGCCATGGGCTACTCTTTACTAATGTTGAAATAATTAAGTGTTGTTATGTTTTAACTAAGATAATGAAATATCTCAAAAGTGGTTGTATTTAGGTATAGGGAATACCGATACCAAACGAATTGGCTTAAAAAAATACAGCGGACAATGTAATAATATACAGGGTGTTCTATTTAAAGTAATCAACTTATAAATGATTTAAATTGTGCATGTTGGCGGCTAAGTTTAAAACACCCTGTATGAAATATCAATGAGATGGATATATGGAGTTAACGGGCAAGCGCTTGTTTATTGGTTACAATTTCACGTCACTAGCTTCGTTATTAATGGAGATATCGTTATTCAATGTGGACTAGGATTTTTTCAAAATTAAAAAAAAATGGAAATATCTCGAAAATACTTTATTTTTAGTATAGGACATTGTGCACAAATTTTATCTAGAATTTCAAGTAGAATTCGAAAATAAAATAAAAGATATTAGGTTCCATTTAAAATAACAAAGTTGACGTCTACTTCCGGTATAACCGGAAGTGCCACATTCAGGACAATATTATATTTGAAGTCATCCAAAACCTACAGCTTCGTAATTTCAGATTTTTAACATAACTGTATCCGCCATTACTTTTAATCAAAACTCTTCGCGCCACACCCTGTATACATCGACATTTTATTACAGCAGTATGTCTTACCTCATGCAGAGTTCATGGGTAATAATTTTATTTTGTGAAATGAATTAGGGAAATGGGTACGTTCATCCGGAAAATCTCGCAGAAATAGCAAATGCATTAGTGGAAGAATGGGATTGTATACCAATGGAAAGGATAAGAAACCTAATTTGCAGTATGCCGTGTAGAATAGAAGCTTTTAAAATGGTGTCCCTTAGGGAAGCAATACGCGGCATCCCAGCTTATAATCTTGTGTTTAATAAAAATGCTTTTTTAAATTCGTACTTTATTTCACTAGAAAACTATGTCTAGGTAAATTCAGAAAGTTGGTAATATGAATGGTTCCAGCAAAAATATGCTGCAGAGCAGTTTCAAAATGTCGTGGCACCCACCCTTCCATGCGCATATGTTCAAACGCGTCGAAAGTATTCCACAGATATGCTACTATTCAACTTATAAATGTAGTCATTCGTTTTATTTACTTCACGTTGTATTCGTACGTTACCGCTTGAGTTTATTCCTTCTGTTTTACACAAAATCTGTCTTTTTTAAGACACTTTTTTATTTTATTATTTCATCGTTATTTGTTGTCCAAACTGCCAAGTAAACGTTTTGAACATGAGCGGAGTAGTTGTTCACAGTCAAGCTCGTGAAATTATTTATAAATTGTATGAATTTATGAACCGAGAAAAATAATCAAAACATTTTATTATCCCTGTCGATCGTGTGTATAAAAAATTAGCAGAAGCAACAGGCATATCTAGAACTATTAAACGCATTACACAGGAAGGCAGATCGAAACCTGAAGGAAGTACATTTGGTTCACCTCGTAAAACAATAAACAAACCAGCACCTACATTAACCATAGACAAGTTTGATGAAGATGTTGGAAGAATAATTTATAATTTTGAGTACATCCAAAAGCAAAAACCAACAATGCAAAATGTGTTCGAAGCTGTCCAGGAAAAAGGGATACATTGAAGAGAAAAATTTCGATCGATTGTGAAAAAGATGGGTTTCAAATGGCAGAAGACTAAAGACAACAGGAAGGTCTTGCTGGAAACTTCCGCAATAAGGGCAAAAAGAACCACATTTTTAAGAAAACTGAAAAAGCAGAGAGAAGAGGGCATAAACATCATTTATAGTGACGAGTCATACTTGCACAGTTCACATACGAGTTCGCATGGATGGTATGACAGCAGTGACAAGGGAGTGTTTCAAAAGGACAACGCCTAATAATGTTACATTGTGGTGGTGCTAAAGGATTTGTACCAAATGCATTGTCAATGTTTAAATCGGAATTAAAGTCATGACGACATGAATTCTAAGAATTATATTAAGTGATTGACCGAAAAACTTATTCCCAATCTGGAGCCTAATTCTGTGTTAGTGGTTGATAATGCATCTTACCACAACATATCTACCGGGCCTAATCCAACACCTGCCTGGAAAAAAGGTGAAATGCAGAAGTAGTTAAACGAATGTGGGATTTCATTTAAACAAAGTGAGACAAAACCCGAACTCTATGAAAAAATTCAACTTCATCGACCAGTTCACAAAAATTATTTAATCGATAAGTTGATGGCTGAGCATGGTCATTCTGTGGTAAGATTGCCACCCTACCATCCAGAACTAAATTCAATTGAAAAGATATGGGCTCAAGTTAAAAATTAAGTAGGGAGTAATAAATAATATTACGTTTAAATTTGAAGATGTGTGAAAATTTTCAGACAATAAATATAAATCAATTGGTCGTGAAGAATGGGAAGCTGTGTGCAAACATACAGAAAAGATTGAACCAGAATATTTAGAAAAATAAGGTTTTATTGATGAAGTCGAAGCGCTGATTTTTATTGTAAATACAGGTGAAAGAGATGACATTGATTACAGCAGTGGTGACAAAGACAGCAAGAGTGAATTAGATTCTAACTAATTAAACTTCTGTAGTTATTTATTTTGGTATGATAATAAAATTACATTTTAAAATGCTTTACCAATTTGTGATTTATTTTACATATTGGTATTAGAATTTGAAATACTTGTAGAAAAATGTTTTCCGATCAAACAACGAGGGTCTCATTAAGTTGCACACTGCTGTGAAACGTAGTAGTTATTTCAACGTTTGTGTTCTGTCCTCCTATTAGAAGTATTTCAAGTTATAATATTATAATTACATTGAGAAGATTCATTAAAGTTTTTATAGTACACATTTACACCTACTTTATCAAATTATCGAACAAATAATTTTTCATATTTTCTAGTCGGCACAATAAACTAATAGTGTGAACTGAATAAATACTTGTATTTGTAATAACACTTTCTGACACATATTTTAATGTAATGACGCTAATTGATTGATTCTTGTTGTTGGTTTTTAAAAATATAAATATTTAGACCTGCGATCAACGATCAGCTTTAAGAATTTACCTATTCGATGATTGCTAATATTAATAACCAAAAATGTTATCAGAAGTTATTCTTATTTTCTGTCTATCTGTAGGGTGTAATTAAAAGTTTATAAAACATTGAACTTCATTTTTGCAAATCCTAGATAAAACAGCTGATGTTGAACAGGTTAGGTTATGTTTACTAACTAACAAAATTATTTTAATACACATATGAAATAGGTAATCCAATACATACGTAAATTGAAATTGTTACAAATCATCATTCAATAAAAATGTATTCAGTTACGATATCAATCGTTAAAAAAAATCGATAATTACTAAATTTATTCATTTGCCGTATATTTTTTGGATGGCATTTTTGCTACCGAAGTTTCCCGATCATAACATCGTGTAAGTTTATCAAATTGTAGAAAATCGCGACGCGCATCTCTAGTGTCACGACGTTTTGTAACTACTCTAATTCGGACAAATTTAGAGATAAATCAATGAACAGAAAACAAAATGTTCGGAAAAGAAGAGTCTTTCATATAGAATGTAAGCACTTTCTATACCATTGCTTGATTAACACACAGGGTGAGTCTATAATTAAGAAAAAAACATGAGGATTTGAAATCAATAATTTTTTTTTTTGAGAGGCAAAGGAAGTATCTGTCAACGAATAAAAAAGTATCAAAATCGGCCCACTGGTTCGAAAAATATATGGCATTAAAGTTTGGTAAAAAATCAAGTGCGTCACTTTTTGGAACTAAGTGTATTTGATGTTTTTCGGTATGTTTTCTTTTAACTAAGTGATAAATGTATGTAATTAAAGGTTGAAAATAAATTGTCATGATTAGCGAATCTATTTGCCAACTGGGTCGCACTAAACTGCTTGGAGATGTTATAATTACAAAATTGGGTAAAATACCCAAGGGTAGTTAAGAACTGTAGTTATGCTGCTTTCGCCAATACTTTTTAGCGCTTACAGTGTAGAACGCGGACTAATTCACGTGATTTAAAAACGCCCACAGAGTGAACTCCGGTCGGTAATGTTACCGAATGACGTTTTAAATTAATACATGTTGATTCTGTTAATTATATGAACTAACTTGAACCGCATACGGTAAAATGACTCTAGCAAATAAAGGATAGACACAAAAAAAAACAAACCTTCTTTATGGAATCTCACTAAGTAACACTAGAACGAAAATTGTTCTAAACAAACTGTAACTTTCAGGAAAGCGCTTGAAAGTTTATGTAGAAAATCTATCAACCGGAATTTACAATTGGAAATTGTCTCTGTGCTGCCGGAACGTCTTCACAGTTCTGAGTGCTCAAGTCAACCCTCTCCCTCGACGACAGCAGACCACCTATTTTCCATTTTTATCCAATCTTCGCAACTGTCAAGAAAAAACATTTCTTTTCTACGCATATGAAAAATGAAACCGCTGATACAATGAGATACTACATACAATCCCGGAAGTAGCCCAATATACGATCAGTTAGATAAACTTAAGAATCTGTAATTACAGTAGACCATAAATACACCTAAATCTAAATTGAGTTTACGCGCGAACCAACAGTGAATCAACCTAATAACCGGAAGCAACACGGAAGAAGAAAAAAATTCTTCATTGAATAGTGAAAATGCAATTCGGCGCGATAAATAGTTATTTATACAACTAGAGAAGAAAGTGGTGTTTTTTCAACCCGCACTCAAAGTTTGACACATGAGTATAGCGAAAGGGTCTGTTGAACGAGAGTTGAAAAAACACGTTTTTCTCCTGTTTTACACAAAACCACAATTATAAAAATTAAAAATTATTTTTTAGGTTAGACTCCGTTCATTTTATTTTTGTGGTTTTGTAGGTTAAAAATATTAAATAAAGTAGAAATTAATCGTATAGGTTCGTATTCAGTCTTCATTATTAATAAAAAATATAAGAAAGCAAACAATAATTAATAACATTTTTCTGTAAATTGGAATTTAATTGTAAGCTAATTCAAGAATTATGACGTAAATATAAGTATTAGAAAAAAACCTATACGATGCGAAAAACAATTTTAAATGTAATGATTAGCGTAGCAACATTGTTCTGGTTACTTACTTTCCTCGCTAGAGAAGAAATTTCTATTTTCCTCGCCCATTTTGAAAACCAAGACAGTTGTTTGTAAGATAGCTTTAGAAAAACTTACACCGTGCGACTCAAACTAAATCAATCAAACGCGACGCGACACGATGGCTGCCAAATCAAATGGTCCATATAATACGTAAGTTTTCACAGGAAACGTTACCATCTAGGCTTAGGAAACCATCAAAACAAATTAATAAGTGTAATCAACCGGAGCTCGATAACGAATTCTCACGTACTGCGATAATTCTACAGCCTTTTCCACAATGTTCATAGAGAAATAATGAAAAGTTATTAATATTGTACAGAAAAATTATAGATCTTGCGAAACTCTAACCTACTATATTATATACTTTAAAAGGATTTAAACATGTTTAGGGTATTAGTGGAAAATAAATGTAATTGAAAATAGTACTAAGAACGTAATAAAACCCGAAATTGTTATAACAGATCAAACTCTACAAAATCATTAGTTAAATCATAGATGTAACCTCTTTTTTCATTTTAAATAATTGATAATACATAATTAATAATAAAATAACGCGACTATTTTGTTTCAAGTTCCGTTAGGTTGCCAATGGCAATGGCAATCGCTTCGTCAACATGACAGCTAATCTGTCATGTTGACCAAGCGATTGCGCGGTAGTGTTTGGTAATTAACTGTCAGTGGCTCCCAAACGGGTTGGCCATTACATAGCGTAATTTTGATGTGAGCGCTGTTTATCGTGGCTACTATCATTGTAGTTCCCGATAAATGCGAGATTCGCTGTGATTCGTTTTCTTCAAGCTGGGCAATATTGCGACTGAACTTTATGGAAGATTGTGTGTTGTATACGAGGAAGGCATTGTGGACGACAGTGCAGTGCGAAAATGGTGTAGGATTTTTTAAGAAGGACAATAAAGTGATGACCATGATGTCTGCTAAATTTCTCAAATTTTTTCGGTCAGCACTTTATGGCATTTTTACAGAACGACTAGGCTACCACAAATTTTTTGCACGATGGGTCCCCCCAGCTTACAAACTGCAGCGAATGGATTCTGTACTAACGTTTTTTCAGCGCTGCCGTGACGAAGAAGCGTCTTTGAGAGACGAAAGGTGGGTTCAGTTTGTGAACGTCAATACAAAAAAAATCGAAGAAATGGATGCATACGAAAGAAGTTTAAACAAACCTTGTCCAACAAAAAGCTTAAGGCTGCTGTAACACCCTTAAACGTCTACAAAATAAAAGAAGAGGCAAGTTCACATCAGGAATTGTATTGCCTAAAAACCAGTGTGACAGATTGGCTGAGAATTCAGGCGGCAACATGGTACGAGAAGGGTATACAGATGCTGGTGCCGCGTTATGACAAATGTCTCAATGTTGGTGGCGACTACGTTGAGAAATAGTTCACATGTATGAGTAACTCCTGTATACAATAAAACTTTTCTTATTTCTTATTTGTTTTTACCGGAACAGTGTTCAGGACTCCTTTCAATAAGACACGAATAACAATGTCCCCCTTCAACCTAAAAAATTAAAGATATGTAAATATTTGATGTAGAACATTGTTCAATGCCCCTTTCAGGGGCATTGAGGGTGCATTAACAGCGCGTTTCCTTAAAAATTGCGTAATTTCACAACCGGAGATTATAACATTACTAGTTTTAACATAAAAAATTAAAGGAATAAAAATATTAGATATACAACAGAGTTCAACAATTTATTCACTACCGCGAGGTGTATGAAGTGCTTAGCTTTAAATTTTGTGCTGCCTCGGTGGTGGAATGGTTAAAGTGTTCTTTTCGGATATGAAGTAAAACTGTAGGTCCCGTGGCAATACAATGTTTAGCACGGTAAAGATTCCTCACTGAAGGTGGAATTTCTTTAGTAGGTAAAATTTTTTGTAACGGATAGTGCCAATAACCATTAATAGTTGAAGAGCATAGAGATGCCTAATATTTCCGTTTGTGTCTAGATTTCCATAAACACAAAAATAAAATAAATTTACTCAGAATTAATTTGAAGAACTGCTCTCGCGAGAGCAAGTTGCGCAGCCCTACACATGTCTTACAAGTTAGCATTAGGTCCCTTATTATAATACAAATTCAAATTTTCCGCCACGGGTACCACGACAATATATGAAGGCCAACGAACAAGTACCGATCACGACAGGGGGCGAAGACCCGCGAACAAGTTGCGACGCCCTACACCTGTCTTACAATCTCGGTTATGTTCGGGGAGGGTTGGAGTGGGGGTGCCGAAACAGCTTTTCTTGAAAACAACGGTGAATGCTTTCAGATGCGAATGTTTTCCTTTTAAGAAATCATATCCAAATCTTCTTGTTAAATATCCCGATAACCGCTACTATGTAGCTTTATCTATTACTGTGATTACTTAAAGATCGCATATCACAAAGATCAGTCTACCTTAACTCGAAAAAAAATGTTATTCGCAATGTACATGCCTCGAGTAAATTTCTCGCTGCGTGATAGAATGCCACACCCTTATCGGTAAAAACTCGATGATTAAAAAGATAGTGTTCTAATAAGAGGCTGGTATACTTAATTTGATTATAACCCCTTTTTTGACAGGTAATTCATCTAAGATAGAGCTTATCTGCTGTATAAAGGCAAAATCTAGATTAAGAAGACACAAGACATTTTTTCGGCGTATACACCGTTATATTGAAGATGCTGTCTTGTGAATTAGAAAACATGATACTGACCAGCAATTGGATAATCTCAAGAAAGATGTATGCGGTACAGCTTCAGGGGTGAAGAAAAATTGAAGACCTATGTACTATTTCAAGGTGGTGTGGGGAAATTAGTTAATTTTAAGAATAATCCCATATTTGTGTAATAATAATAACGGCAAATAAAGATTGTACATTATCCGCTGCATGCATTTTTAAAGCATAATTACAATCAAATAAGTATTATTATGAAGCAGTATCAGGAGTATTAGCTGTGTTACTTATTAATAAGCTATATAATCGCTCAAGATGAAAACGGTGAAGTTAATGCTGGTGGTGATGTTGTCTATGAAGACCCAGATAGGTTAAATTACGCTGCCCTTAATTTTGAACATAAGGGAAGTGCAGCCATCCCAAAAGTCTTCACACTTATATTTAACATAGGAGATTATGGATTACCTATATTTGAGGATGTTTTCGATAATTTACTGTAGCACCTTTTTGCAGCCCTGATCTATATAAATAAAGAGTAGTTAATCTGTATTATAAGCTTTATGGCTATGAATATATTTACTGTTTTTTAAAGAAAGTATGATATTCCACACCAATAATCAATTTTACGTAATTTAATCTGGGTACTAAAAGTAATGCAATTGATTGTAAAAAAGTCACCCCTAAACTAAAACACTATGAAGCCTAAAACAAACAACTGTAATGCATATGTGTAACCATTTAATGCAATTTATTTTTCACTTAAACCTTGTACACATAATTTTAACTGTCGACCTTCAATATTTACTTTTAATTGATAATTAATTGATATTAAAGGGAGTACACAATGAAGCGTAAAACAGCCTATAATGCATATGTGTAACCATTTATCGTATTAATGCAATTTTTATTTTCCACTTAAACCTTGTACATATAATTTAACATTCTCAAGGTGAAAATCGTTTAAAGCATAATTTGTAAAACAAACTAATTATGTAACTTAATTACTCATTTATATGTATAATGCTGAAGGTTATAATTTCGATGTCGTTATTCAGATATTACAAAAATTTGAGCTAGTGCTTAAATACAGTCTTAAAGGTTGCATAGAACATTATCGTGTAAGGACTAGGTTTTTATATCCTTGATAAAAATCAAAACAAATCAAATAAATATTTCAAGGTGGTGTGGGGAAATTAGTTAATTTTAAGAATAATCCCATATCTGTGTAATAATAATAACAGCAAATAAAGATTGTATATTATCCGCTGCATGTATTTTTTAAAGCATAATTACAATCGAATAAGTATTATTATGAAGCAGTATCAGGGGTATTAGCTTTTTTACTTATTAATAAGCTATATAATCGCTCAAGATGAAAACGGTGAAGTTAATGGCTGGTGGTGATGTTGTCTATGAAGATCCAGATAGGTTAAATTACGCTGCCCTTAATTTTGAACATAAGGGGAAGTGCAGCCATCCTAAAAGTCTTCACACTTATATTTAATATAGGAGATTATGGATTACCTATATTTGAGGATGTTTTCGATAATTTACTGTAGCACCTTTTTGCGACCCTGATCTATATAAATAAAGAGTAGTTAATCTGTATTATAAGCTTTATGGCTATGAATATATTTTACTGTTTTTTTAAAGAAAGTATGATATTCCACATCAATAATCAATTTTACGTAATTTAATCTGGGTACTAAAAGTAATACAATTGATTTTAAAAAAGTCATCCCTAAACTAAAACACACAATGAAGCCTAAAACAAACAACTGTAATGCATATGTGTAACCATTTAATGCAATTTATTTTTCACTTAAACCATGTACATATAATTTTAACTGTCGACCTTCAATATTTACTTTTAATTGATAATTGGTGCCACTATTAAAGGGAGTACACAATGAACCGTAAAACAGCCTATAATGCATATGTTTAACCATTTAACTTATTAATGCAATTTTTATTTTCCACTTAAACCTTGTACATACAATTTAACGTTCTCAAGGTGAAAATCGTTTAAAGCATAATTTGTAAAACAAACTAATTATGTAACTTAATTACTCATTTATATGTATAATGATGAAGGTTACAATTTCGATGTCGTTATTCAGATATTGCAAAAATTTGAGCTAGCGCTTAAGTACAGTCTTAAAGGTTGCATAGAACATTATCGTGTAAGGACTAGGTTTTTATATCCTTGATAAAAATCAAAACAAACCTAATAAATATTAATAATAGATTAAATAAGACCTTTTATTATGAAAACGCTCGTCGTCTTTACATGCCATCTATTAATTCTTCTCCATTATTAGAATACAATTTTTATGACAGGGGCGAAGCCCGCGAACAGATTCCCGTCTTACAAGACTAGGACCCCCAATGTATAAATAAATTAGGTCACAATTTGTAGATGGGATTAAAAGAAATGTAATAATAATTTTATTAACAATTATGCAATCTCCTTTGATAAAAACGAGCACTAATAAATATTAATAACATATTTTTTATCTCAGGTGAAAAAAAATACAATCCCCACGTGGGCACATATAAAAAGTGAAAGTTAAGGTGCCCCAGAGGTGACGTCACAAAAAACAAAATGGCGGCCAAGGTGTCCCGGTTTTACTCTTCTCCAAAAACCGGAAAAATGCAAACCACACCGGCCAATAAATGTTAAGAAAACAAACACGTACAAGCACGAACACGCACACGGAAAGTGGTATAGGTAGTTATATATATATATATATATATATATATATATATATATATATATATATATATATATATATATTATAAGTTAAGTACTACATGTTAGAAAATTTTATTAGCTATAAGCTATAATTTATTTTATATTTTATTAATTTATTGTATTCAATTCTAAATGTTTAATTATTTATAAAAACTAGCTGTTATCATAGATTAAATTTACATTTAATGTATATTACATTAAACTGTCATATGTTATTGATGATTAACATGTTTAAGTCTGGAGTTACATTTATAAATTAATTAAAACATTTAAATATCAAAGATTTTATTAACATAAGACTAGTTACGAAAGCTGATAAATATATTAAAATCAATATAAATATATAAATATTATATATATATATATATATATATATATATATATATAATATATATATATATATATATATATATACAACCTTCGAAAATTGGTCATCGATATTTTAACAACAGCAATACTCATATGCTTCTAGATGAAATAGGCAAAACTAATCCGCAGCGAATATACAGGGTGTTTTTTTTTCATTATTTGTATGGTGATCTCGGAAACCGTAAGAGTTACACATTTGCTTAAATGGGGAAAGATTAGCTTCTGTAGAAGACTAATCCAGATACGCTTTTGTTGATTTAAGAAAATGCATGGCTTACTAGATATTTATAAAAAAGTAAAATTCTCCAAAATCGTTTCAAATATATTAATTTGGTAACACTAAAGTAGTTTAGTTTTACTGAGTTAAGCTCAAGGTAATGTTTGGTGTGAAGTGAATGTCAAAAAAGTATTACATATTAGTAAAATTCCATGGTGATTATTAACATTTTGTACAATGAACACACTTCTTAATGTGGTTTTCAAGTATTCAGCATATATATATATATATATATATATATATATATATATATATATATATATATATATCTCTATCACTTAATTGAGAGTTCAAACCAATTTGTTCTATTAATCTAGTATCCACCTCAATTTTTAGGTTATTTGAAGAAACCTTTAAACACCATGTAAGAACATTGTTACTCTCCACTAAATTGTATTTTTCATTTTAAAAAAGTGAAGGGCCTAATGAAATAACATCGGAAATACCGTTTATCGATGGAGCATGAGATTATTTGATACATTATATATTTAGTAGATTAATAATTTTTGTGAATTAATGATAGATTTCTTTATGCTATATAGAAGTTTAAATCAATATAATATAAAGTATGACCGGTTATTTTGAAAACAATGTAAATAAATAAATCTATCCGCTTTTGGTGCATCAATTATGTATTGTTTCTGTAACTTTTTATCATATTAATTGAAATAAAACTTTAAATATGTTAATAATTTCATAAATGAGATAGGTATGTCATTCACAGTATTCATCATAGAAGGCATATTAAACATAGTTTTAATTGTAACGTAACGATGTAAAGATAGTCATTACATTTAGGTTATTTTAATTTGTGGTATTACTTCCGCCATCATTCTAATCGATGCAAGTGGTAATTTGCTGACTTAAAGCACAAGGTAATAAAACGTAGCAGAAAGTTGTATTGACAATTAGGTATGTTAAATAAAGCTTCGACTCCCACTACAATTTGGTACATAGAACATATTGTGTATCATCGACATTAAAACCCGTATATGTATCTAAGCCATTCACTTCAGTGTTAAAGCATAGTCCATTATCGTAAACTGCAAAACTTGTTTAATAAATTTCAAGTTTGAAATACAAAAATATATTAGTAGTACCTTGAAATCGCCCGGTTACCCTGTATAGTATATCCTGCAACAAATTAAACTCATTCATATTTTTTACTACCAACCTAACAAGATTTTAGTGTTCAATTCAACGGTTATTTTAATATGCTCTGCATTTTTATTGTGTAGTGGTATTCCCGCATATGATGATAAGGTCTCATATTGAATAAATAATAATTTTTGGTCAAAATGACAAAAGTGTTCGTAAAGAGTACCAAGTTGCAAATTTTAAGGTGCTATAAGCATCTTAAAAATAGTGCAATAAGGAAAAGTAATACGGAGCTTATCGTAATAGTGTCGTATGTATTACAAGTAAGAACTTAAGTCATTTTTTCGTGCGCGCATTATGTATTATTTGGTATGTATTTGGTTTCACAGCGAACTTGTAAAGGTCCCAAAATCCTTACAAAAATCCGTAAATTATTTAATTACCCGCTTAAAAATATTACTGTTTATAAAATAATTAATTATTTCTTCCGCAGTTAAGAAATCGTTATAGATTTCGGCGCAAGACCCCACCAACGCGCCACCTCCAAGATCTCACCAAATCTCGTTAGATCGCGGACTATATAAGCGGAAGCGCGACGCTATATATAATTATTACCTCCGATCACTTCTATCCTGCCTTCGTTTCAGACTTCTATTCCGACCTAGTTGCAATCAGAAGCCGTTATTTCTACCAACCGACCCATTTCGAGAGGTTATACATTTTCCCATCATATTCACCAGACCAGTTTTCCGTTAAATACTTATTTTCTGCCCTGGGTAGATAATTAATCGATCCCGTCTGCAAAATATCACCACACCTGTACACTAAATACTTAATTGGGCGCATGCCCAGCGTAAACGAACATATCCTAATACACTCCACGGGAGACGCCCCTAAGACGTACGGATTGTGTCGGTATTGTCCTACCTTTGCTTGCCTGAAACGCGTACGCCTGTTCAGTCTAGCGTCCTTCTAATTAACCAAAAGGCGTATGCCTGTTTGATTAATTAATTCTATCTTACCGCAATTACCTAACCTATACACGACCAAACTGGGAGACCAGTAAAACCTACAGACAGATAATCGCATAATAATCTCCACAACATCTCATTTCCGTCAGATTATCCTGTTAAAACCGTTATACCTGACTGTAAATACCTCCTGTATTCCAGTAGTTAAATTAATACGAAACACACTGTGTTACTATTCCGAGTATAAAAGCCCGCTTCCAGAAGGGATACATAAATTATCTTAATTTAAACCAATTTCTAGAAAGGACAAATTCCGATTTAATTCTCAAAAGAGAATCCCGTTCCTGTATATTTTCTTTGAAACAGTAAGAATAAATAGCAAATTGAAAAAAATATATAAACTTTTAATTATACGTTTTAAAAGAGATGCGAGATTATCACATTTCGTAAAAGTGGTAGAGATAAACCACCATCTGCTTCTTAATTTTCTACATCTTCACTAGTTCACGGGCCCGCTATTTCACGTTCCCGTCTTCTTGCATAATTTAAAATAATTATTGCAAAGACCAGCAATCAAATTAAAGCTACGCAAATGAAAGTGAAAGTTTTATTTTAAAACAAAAATCGATAAAGCACAGGATGACCTAGTAAATTACATTTATTCTATAGCCATTGCCCTAGTAAATGCGTTGAATTTTATCAGTTCCTATTGAATTCTTCTAGGAATAAATTTATATAAGTTCGCTTCGTACGTCCATATGCTACCTACTTTAATCGTTAATACAAATTCATAGAATTGACAGTAAAAAATATAAATTTCCTTTCGATTTAAATCAATAATTGAGTTGTGTAAATACTTTAATTACCCAGAAATATACAGAGAGTTAGGGTAAATTATTAAATCAGAGTATTTTTACTTTGGTTTAATTTGCGTGTTATTTTGGAATTTATTTTATTCAGTGTTTTAGTTGACATAGACCGTAGTTTTAGGTATTTTATTTAGTATTTAAATAATTATAGGTAATAAATAGTGTGTTTGTTAAGATCTGGTAGTTGTCATAAATTATTCGACGATTCACACACCTTTCTCTGATTAAGCTAACGCCGGGCAAAGCAAATAGCTAATAAAATAGTAATAAAAGTAAGACCGCCTAAGGGCAGTTTATAAACTATCGAAGACATCATAACGTCAAGACCTCAAAATCTAAAGTCGACATATTGTGTTAAACACGGAAAATATGAGTTTTGAAATTTTACCTTTTATAAAACTGCACAACGAGAACGACTAATTTGGCAATTTCATTCCAAAATAAATATTTTACTTGGACAAATTGTATCATTACGTGAAAACAGATTCCCATTGTGATGGGCGTCGAAAGACATTTAGAATTTTGCAATCAATGAGTTACAACCACAAATGTGTCAATGGGCAGAAAATTTGGGTGAAATAAATAGTCCAATATATAGGAAGCCTGAGAAGCTGTCGGCTTACATTAAATCCGGTAATTTAATTTTTTTAAGAATGTTACCTATGGTAGTGGACGTTTGAATTTAAATTTACGACATCGATAGGCGTGGGTAGAAGTTTTGGTACGCGAAAAAACGCATTTTTTTTTTTTTAACTAAAAACGACGCCTCCTACAGAACTTCGCAACCTTACAAGAATTAAAGTAGTCAAAGTTATTTTTATGTGGTCTGGTTCGGAATCTACACTTTTGAAAAGTGTTCAAAATTTGCCAATACTTCTTTAAATGCAGTTATTTGCTTTGAGTTCGTTTTGACTGTAAAAAAAATGCCTGTGTCCGGCCTGTGTTATAAACTTCAGCTATAAACCTGACATATCGTAAAGTTACGACTCACTATAATATAGTAATATTAAATGTAATATTATTATAGTGTCGTTTTGTTGGTTGCGTGAGGGTGTTCCAAATAGCTGGTGAGTTATTAGTTGTGTTTGTGGTGGCATCAGCTGATTAACCAGCAATGCGATTGTTTTGGTGTCTGTCATATTAAGGAAAGTAGTTGTGGTCAAGACCTAACTTAATTTTGTGTGTTGATCTTTCATCCAAATGCTATGGGTAAATACCGTCGTTTTGTATGTCAGACGGCTCAGACGCTACGTATTATCCAGTTCTTCTGAAGGTAAGGTTTTTCATTTTCTCTGTCTATTTGTTAATTTAACTCTCTATTGTTAAGAATATATCCGTCCATCAAAGAAAATAACTATTGATATGTATTAAAAACCGATTACTGCGTATTTCCAGAGGATGAAGAACCCCAACAAGGGTAGTCCAAACAAAGGAAAACAGTTATATGTAAACACTTTCCCCTGATTACCTTTGCCCCATAAAATACAAGTAAAAATACGAATATATACGATACGAAGCATTGTAAAAAAAATGTAATGGGCACCCTCAAAATCACTGTCAAAACGAACTCAAAGCAAGTAACTGCAATTAAAGATCTATTGGAAAATTTCAACAATTTTCAAAATTCTAGATTCCGGATCGGACCATATAAAAATAACTTTGATCCATGTATTTTGTAGAGAATTTTGTCTACTTTAATTCTTGTAAGGACACTAAATTTTGTAGGGCGCGTCGTTTTTAAGTTAAAATGAAAAAACTGAAATAATGCGGATATTTTGAGATTTTTCGCCTAACTTCTCCCCACGGCTTTCGAGCTCGCAAATTTAGATTCAAACACCCACTAACATAGGAAACAATACTAAAAAAGAAATAAATTACCGGATTTAATGTAAGCTTTTATTATCTTCGCCACGAGTGTTTACCGCTACGTCATTAATTTATGAATCTAGCTATCCAATCTGTTTATACTGTCTTCTCATATAAAAAAGTGAATTAAATAAGGATGGTGAATATTCGTAGTGCATTTAACGAAATCGACATACGGTATTGAATAAGCAAATGTAGTAGAAAGAGTAAACCTATAAACGCGACATCAATTTGTTTTATTTATCCTTTGACTGTTTCCTCACTCTTACATTTACTTCTTTCAATCATCATTTATTACACACTTTAAGTCAGTTCTTTTCAGAACTACTCCTTTTGTTATTCACTAATCAACGTTTTCTAATTTTTACAAAATAAATCACAATAAATAATTGTATTTTGGAATTCTGCAGCTTTTAATGCTGCCATCTCGGAGTATATTTTTTAATCAGAATTTATTATAACGACAATCCAACTCAAAATTTAGCCACCAATCGAAAAAGTCTATTTTTTTAATTTGAGCCAATTAGGATCTGATTACACTGACAATCTTTCCATACTAAGGAGCAAGTTCTTACAGCGATAATACAGGTGAGAATAAAGGTAAAAAAATTCAACAATAAACTGTATTAATCATAATTATTATTTATAACAATTACTACAAACTACTGCATTTCGAAAAAAAAACCTTCAATTTTCCTGCGTTTTGTTTGGATTGTCTTGCTAAATCGAACTCGTGGCAGGAATCTTTTGGTAATTTTATTCGTGATGTGACTGACAAAAATTACCGGCAAGATCTTAAAAACCCTCAATATCCGACTTTCAAAAAATTGGTTGATAAATAAAAAATGCACAATTTTGTATGC
Organism: Vesta saturnalis; assembly: GCA_036346205.1. Taxonomy (NCBI): domain Eukaryota; kingdom Metazoa; phylum Arthropoda; class Insecta; order Coleoptera; family Lampyridae; genus Vesta; species Vesta saturnalis. Next base: position 6,521,268 of record JARFJB010001442.1, read on the forward strand.
AAAAAACGGCGCGCCACTGGTTATTATATATCTTTTATTTTGAAATTATATAAAAAAGTATTAGTTTGTTTTTTTAATTAAGTATGTAACTTTTTAAAATTTGACGTAACGCATTTTTTTAATTTTCTAATCCCCTAAAAATGCCCGTCACTGGTTGGATTTTGCTCATTAGCGAACTTGGTCTAGATTTTATGGCAAAGAATTTTTGTACTCAATTTCATATCGATAGCTGTAATGGTTCAAAAGATATCCCGCACACACACATACACACACAATTTTTTTTCTAAAAACTTTTTTTATCGAGAGCTTTAATGTTTTCCATGGCCTAATCTAATACAAAATAAGATGGAACAGTGTATATACTTTGTTAATTAATTATTTTAATTCTAAGTTCTTTTAGTTTTTTTTACATGGGCAATACAGGACTTTTCACGATGAGCGTTAATTAGACGTTTCTGGCAAAGCAGACAACGGATCAACCTGAAAATTTGACAGTATGCATAAATTAATATGATCTACACGCCTAAAATATTTTAGATGTTGCAGCGTTGCCGCTTCTACTATAAAGTAGCGACTACTTTGATTTTTCACATGGAGCACCCTGTATATAATATCATATTATGATTTCCTATTACTTTGTAAACAACTTCATGTACCTATACCTATCTATTACCGTTTAAGAGATATAAATTAATTTCGATTTTTTGTTACAAAACGTGTACTTTTATAAACGCTGATAACCTTGAACTCTCTGGTACTAAGACGATCAAATTCGAAATGGAGTGGAGTGATACCATGAGGATCTTCACTTCGAGTCATATTTTTATTTGCCTCATATAGGGTCTTTAAAAAATGCAGATACTTTGTTCACATGAAAAAAGAAGTGGAAGTCAATTTTTTCAAATGGAACACCCTGTATATTTACACATTTTGGAGCTCTACATCCAATTTTAGATTGACTTTAATCAGATAATGCTATTTCGGTTTCGAACCGTTTTCGAGATAAACTGTTTCAAACAGAAACTGATGTGGTTTCATTGCATTCATCACTTATTTTTGAGATTTAACATCTATTTTATACTACGTAGTACAATTTCTTTTTGATTTAGTTTTTCAACAGTCTCAAATCAGTCAATTCGAAATTGGAAAGTACCTTAGAAAAAGTTACAATTTGTATGCATTGAGGTATTGAGTGTCTCTACCTTACAACATTGCAAATTAATATTTTTTAGTAGTGTGCTTTGGAAAAATAAATGATCCAATTTTGAAACGTCAAACTTTCGTTGGTGGTTTTGACTGATTGTGATACTAATTATAATAGAAAAATGTCAAGATTAGGTTACAGTAATGAAGATTTCTTGAATTTATTAATTATTCATGGTGAGTGCAATAGAATTGCAAGTAGAACATGCCGAGTATTTCATGAAAGATATCCACAACTTCCATAAATCGACTACTACAAAACTGTAGGTTGAATGGAACCTTTCGTCCAAAAATCATTTGTAGAAACCCTGAAGTGGATGAAGATGACAATGGCATAACAGTTTTGGGATTTTTAAATGCATTTCCAAATGCTTCTCTACACGAGGCTGAAAGGGAGATATCTGTACCCTACGTGACACTTTATCGCATTCTTAATAAGCACAAATGGCATCCCTATAAATTCTACTGTGTCCAACATTTGAAAGAGACTGATTTGCCTCGTAGAGTGGAATTCTTTGAATGGTTACTTGTCAAGACTCAAGAGGATGAACATTTCCTTGACAATATCATATGGGCAGATGAGGCCAAGTTTACAAAAAATGAAATTTTCAACAGACACAACAGTAATTATTGGGTGCCAGAAAATCCTCATGTCGTTCGCCAAAGGGGTTTTCAAGAAAGATGGCAATTTAATGTATTTTGTGCCATAAAGAGAGTCAATTTTTTATATCGAGTTTTATGATGATAATTTGAATGCAACAAAATATGAAGATTTACTGAGAAATGGAATTCAAATGATTTTAAATAATAGGCCAGGAAGAGAACCTGTATGGTACCAAATGGATGGTGCTCCACCTCATAATTCTCGTTCAGTAGGCGAAGCTTTAACTGAGATCTTCGAAGACAGATGGATTGGTAATAATGGACCTTTTCGTTGGCCTCCTAGAACACCAGATGGCAATCCAATAGATTATTTTGTGTAGAGTTTCATTAAAAATATGGTTTACTCCAACCCAGTAACAACAATGGAAGATATGAAATCGAGAGTTAGAACTGCTTTCAATAGTTTAACTCCAGACTTGATCAGAAGCGCTACACATGAAAATCTTTTGAAGAGATTACATGTTTGTTTAAGTAGAGGTGGAGATGTGTTCGAACATATTCTGAAATACACTGATAATTGAATTAACTTACTAATTCATGAAATTATTTTCAGTTCGTGTGTCAGTGTTAATAAAACTATTGTTTGAAGAGAAGTTTCATTTGATGATTGAAGAGTATTTTAATAATTATTTATTCATTGTATTATCTGTGACTGATGACGGAACATCGACCGGAATCTGTTAAATTTCAAAAATAAGTGATAAATACAAGGAAACCACGTCAGTTTCTGTTTGAAACAGTTTACCTCGAAAACGATTCGAAATCGAAATAGCATTATCTGATTAAAGTCAATCTAAAATTGATTGTAGAGCTCCAAAATGTGTAAATATACAGGGTGTTCCATTTGAAAAAATTGACTTCCACTTCTTTTTTTCATGTGAACAAAGTATCCGCATTTTTTAAAGACCCTATATGAGGCAAATAAAAATATGACTCGAAGTGAAGATCCTCATGGTATCACTCCACTCCATTTCGAATTTGATCGTCTTAGTGCCAGAGAGTTCAAGATTTTTTGTAACAAAAAATCGAAATTAATTTATATCTCTTAAACGGTAATAGATAGGTATAGGGAAATAGTACATGAAGTTGTTGACAAAGTAATAGGAAATCATAATATGATATTATATACAGGGTGTTCCATTTGAAAAAATTTATAGTAGAAGCGGCAACGCCGCAACATCTAAAATATTTTAGGCGTGTAGATCATATTAATTTATGCATACTGTCAAATTTTCAGGTTGATCAGTTGTCTGCTTTGCCACAAACGTCTAATTAACGCTCATCTTGAAAAGCCCTGTATATTATGGTTTTTATTTTGAGATATTTACCATATTCTTATATTTTTAAATGACATGTTTAACATGTATTACAAGATTTCTACATTAAAGTAAGTTTTTTTAATTAATTATTTTAATTCTAAGTTCTATTATAATCAAAACCTTAAATAGAACAAAATTGTAATTTCTTACTAGTGTTGAAATTATGGGCATTTGTTATAAATAAGCGTGTAACAAATGTGTACATAGTAACAAATCCGGCCCTGACATTCACAAATTTCGTGAATTGTAAGAGAACAGCCATCACACCGAACAAACAAGATAACGAAGTATATTACTTGTTCGAGATTCTAAATTTTAGTCCTTAATGATTTTAACAATATAGGCCTGAACTTTGGACTATTTAATTATATTAGGTAACGTGCTTGTTTTTTTGATAAATAGTTAAAAGTATGACATTTAAATATATACACTAAGTACATACCTGGTGTAGATGCAGCACTGAGCAATCTAATGTTATTGGAAAAACGTGAATGCGTTGTTACATTTGCTTGTATTTTTGTGTACACAAATCTTCCTAAACATCTCGCTGCCATGATTGCTGGATTTAAACTGAATGAAAGTGAAGCCAGTAGCAGACATTCACCTTGAATTAAACTGATAAAAATTGTGGTAGGGGAATATTTAAACCTGCTTTGCTTATACCAACATGTTACTTTGAAAAATCAAAAATGCTTTGCTACGATTTTGGAATTAATAATTTTGTAGGTATTCATTAACAAAGAAAATGAAATCAAGGTATATTTTAACTTATGAGATTCCTTTGTTTATCCTATTGGTGTAATAATGCGTTTGGATTAGAAATTACTTCTTCAGATTCCCTTGTGTTAGAATAGCACCTACTTCCTTTGCTTAGTTACAACTTTTGCAAGGCTATTAATTCTGATTTTTCTAAAATCATGTAGATAGCTAACGTGTTTATTTCAAGTATCTAATCAAGTTTGTAATGGTGATAATTTAAATGTCCACGACTAATTATATTATGATTTACCATTTGTGACTGAATATGAAAGACTGTATTTTTGTTTTTTCTTTTCTAGCGTTTGTGGGTATAGGACACGTAATTAAGCAGTAGTAATGAAAGAATATGCTATAAAAGTGTAATATGGAAACAACAGAAGTAACACCTAGATATGCTAGATGCAGATATATCTTTTACACGAACAACTATAAAATAACAACAGTCACATGGCAAATCAATTTTGTAAGTTGTGTGGCATTTTCGTGTAATTACACAGCCAGTGTAATGTGTAATTTTTACAGGATAGGGGAGACCGGGGCTCGTTGAAACATTTTTTTTCTTTTTTACACAACATTCTGGATTATGTGGTTAGGTAAAATTTTTATAGTGCTTACAGTAAATTAGCTCCAGGGTTACTAAAACTGATACAATTTTTTAATAAACAGTGTATTTTTGACAAGAAAATAGGGAAAATCAAAAACTCACATTGTTTCAAAGTGCCCCAGGCTACGGGGTAGGTTGAAACATAGCCTGGTACATTGAAACAAGTGGTATTTAAGTTGGAGAACTCTTGAGACTACTAGATTAAGTCGAAACAAACCTTTATTTATCAAAAACAAATACAACTTATGTTTTACAGTGAACAGAAAACTTATTATTCATTAGGTACATACACCTAACAATTGGTGTAGCATACAAAGCAATAATATGAGACTATCGTATGTCTAAATTATTAAAACGAATTTAAAATTTAAAATAAGACTGCTGTCTTTTGTTTGGCCAAATAAAGTAGGCGTTGGTAAAGTCATTTTCATTTTCAATAAATGATAGGTCCGGTACAATTGGAAAAACAAAGGCATCTCTGACTTTTCACTTTTCGTAAAATGAAACTTCAGGTCCATCTTCTAATTTACACAAAACCTTAGCTACATAATAGACAAATTTATTATGTCCTGCTGCCTCGAACTTAACAAGTATAAAATCGTTCACCTCATAATGACTGTTTAATTCTTCTAAAGTTGACTCATCTTCTTCTACTTGAGTCAATCTGCTTCCTCCTCACTTTCCAACACCATATCCACACTGGAATCGCTTACATCATCTTCTCCTTCATCTAGCTTCTTGTTGGCTCTTATTTTCACTGACTGTGGCTTCTGTTTTTCACTTTCTTTTCGACTTTTGCTTGAACACCTATGTTTTCGCTTTCATCTTCTTCAAAACCTTTCTCTTCGCATCATTTTTAATTTCACTTCATTTTTCTATTCTCAATTTCTAGTTTTTCCGGGGTGTAGGTTGCTACAATGCTTCTGGCTTTCCTTCTTGATTCTTGTCTTCCACCTTTACGGGGACCAGCTTTCGAAACCCCGAATATGTTCAGGCGATACAAACTCTATGATGTCATTTCTTCCGCTGCTTGCTTCTGCGTCTTTTCATAGCTTGATGATGGGTTTTTTCATTGCTTGGTGTTACGTCTTTTTATTGCTTATTTTGAGTCTTTTCATTGCCTACTGGTGCGCCTTCCTTACTGCTTGCTTGGCCATCATTTTCACTGCGAGGTGCATCTATTTCACTGCCTATCATTGCTTCCCTTTCATCACTCATTGTTATGCTACTATCATTTTGTTAGCTGGTTCCGGCCTGTTAGTTACCTCACTTATTTTATAGTCATCTTCGGTAAAAATATCTCTATCAAAAGGATAGATTCCGGTTTTCTTAAACTCATTTATGATATTCGAGACATTGCACGTTGATGAGCTATGCGTACACATCCAGCGATGTCATATATTGTTATTGGCACTCCTGGTCTTTGCAACATAAGAGAATTGATAGCTGAATTATAATAAGCCTTAAAAGGAAAAAATACAGTGACATCTAATGGCTGCAGCTTATTTGATGTATGCGGAGGCAAAGTGACAACTGTCACACCGTTTTGTTTCGCAATATCTAATGCATCAATACAAAGGTGACTTTCATGGTTGTCGTATATCAAAATAGCTGGATTTTCCTTTGAAGCTCCGCTAAATTTTACAAAATATTCCATAACTATCGGAAACACTTCTGTGGTCATCCATCCCGACTTTGATGCAAGTCCTAAGGTTCCAGAGGGTGCATCCTTTACCATATGGTTATTGAAATGCACCCTTGGAAAGACCATCACCGGCTGAAGGCTGTTTCCTGAGGCACTTATTATACAGCATGTAGTGACGAGCGTTCCGCGCTCACCGCTCGTTACTTGTGCCTGTTTTTGAAATTATTTTTCTATGGTTGTCAGGAACAGTGCTAGTTGCAGTCTCATCTAAATTGAACAGCCGGGTTCCATCTACTTTAGTCCGTCTTAAAACCATCTCAAGATTGTCAAAAAATCTGGAAATGTTGCTTTTCGTGAACGATGTGGCCCTTGAAAGACTGCACCCTTCGGGTTTTCTTAAACTTATTGTGCTATGTCGCTTCATAAATCATGACAGCCAGTCCTCCCCAGCCATTTTGTTTTTCAGCCAATTTTCGGGAACAGTCAAATTATTTCTGCTTGCCAACTGATATGCAAGCTTTCTGCATTCAGTTGTAGTCACACCAAAACAACGTTTAGAACATTCTATTAAATATTCAGCCAAAATTTTTCTTCATTTTCAGATAAAATGTTCCTGGTGTTGTACTTTGGCTTGAATTTTAAGTCTGGGTTAGAATCAGACCTTTTTATGTACCGAAATAATGTTGTATAATTCACGTTTGTAATTATTGCTGCACGTCTTATACAGTAATTGCCTCGTTTCACAAGCAAGACTGCTTCTCTCACAGCCTCTTCATTAAAGATACCTCGTTCAGTTTTTTTCTTTCTATTACGCACCATTTTTTATTCTGCAATTTAAACAATAAGCATCAATGGGTACCTATTTAATATAATTTTAGGATTGCTTTTGAAACACTGTTTCAAGGTGCCCCGAAAAAAGTGTTTCAAGGTACCCTATACCAAAAATTGCCTAAATAATTATCTATCTGGTGTAAAAAATCTAACCTCCCAAAAGCTAACGCTATAAACAAACCACAAAACAGTAGGCTTTTACTAGGGTAATATATAAAAATTATGCGTTGGACACTAACAATGCACTTTAAACAATTTAAGAGCATAGAACTTTTAAATAACTTACCGATTTTCAACGAAAATTGAATAAAGTTGTTTCAGCGAGCCCCGGTCTCCCCTACTAATTTATTAACATACATTATGTTATTAGAACCTCATTATGGTTATCAAAATAATACTAATGCTTGTGAATGTAAGATTATATGTTGCTTTTATTGTCAAAAAGGCAAAGTGCCAGATTTTAAGATACCTATTGTTTAACAAGCATTTCATAGATTTTTTGCAGATGTTTTGGCTTCATTGGATACTTACTATATTGTAGATGATAGGGTACACTCACTCACATTGCAAATATGTATACTTTTTTCTTGTTTTGGTAATTATTACCATTTTCTGTATTATCGTTTATATTTTATTTCCCAATCTGTTACACTGCTTCGACAGTCTACCTAGTCCTTGTAATCATCTCATAGACCTATGTAGAGTCTGTATAAGACTACAAATGATTAAAGGAAACCAATCATGGCTTTTAAAAAAAAATTCTGTTTCCTAAATTTTTATTGGTAAAACAAGGTAAAAAACATATTTGAGGTTATCTGAGTAAAAATTTGATAAGTGCTCGCCGCTTTAACAACCTCAACTCCTATTTTTTAATAATAATGTTTATTGTCTAAGGTGACCATATATGTAAAAAGGAAATAAGGGACATGGGCGTATCACATGAGTTTGAGGGATAACAAATACTCATTGTAAAGGGGTGGAGAGGGAGAAATTTCTTTCAAGTTAGTCTAAGTGACAAATGTAGTGGATGTTTATGGTAAGTTTTTAGGCGTCCCATGTCATAATGCATTAGTATCAGAAAATACAAAAATTTATTTAATTCTGTATTGTACTTCGTTATTTAGAAATACACTGTGTCCCATTTTGATTGAAATTGTAGGGTAGGTATCTCGTTTGCGAGCAAAGATAGAAAGATGCGGTTCTCGCAACCCTTTTCTACTTTTTCGTGAGACTAAAGATGCCACAAACAGAATTGTCATAGTCCGCTTAGTATTTGACATACAGGGCGGAATTCAAAATTTGCACACAAAAAGTCAGTTTCTTCGCAATAAACCAAAGTTTTTTTTTTTAATGGAACACCCTGAATATTTTTTTATTATATAATAGAGCTTACTCTCAGCTTTCAAAAAATATATATTGTGTGGCACTACTTTTGCATTATTAATCTCAAAAATGAATGTTACGTTAATTTAACATTTTGATGCTATAGTTGGCCATGAAAAAACAAGGTTAAGGGTTAGTCAGTTGTATACAAAGACACAACATTAAAAACGAAACATGATACCTACAATTTTACAAGCCTAATATAAATTACTAAAAGAGATGTTCGAACTAATGACCATTCTGTCTTATACATGCTTCACAATCTCTTCCAATTCGTTCTACAGCATTAAGCACAATAATGAGTGAGCTTGTAAATGTCTGAAAGCTTCTTTAACTGCATTTGTCAAACGTTCAATGTTATCATATTAAGTTTGGTATACTTTATTTTGCAAGTAACCCCATAACAAGAAATCCAAGACTGACAAGTACGGAGACCTAGGAGGCCATCTTATCGACCCATTAGTGCCAATCCATCTATTACCAAAATTGTTTTCGAAAAACGGGCGTATAATTTGCTCATTGTGAGATGGGGCTCTATCCTGTTGGAAATCAATTTGGTTCAAGCGAGCTAAAGGAATGTCATCTAATAATTCAGGCACAACCATTTCTAAAATTTCCAACTATCTAGGAGCGGATAAGTTCCCTTCGACAATGTAATATTTTATTTTTGAACCTAATACAAAGCAGCAAACGTTTAGTTCAAATCGTCCTTGTTGTCTTTGGGGGAATATTTGGTGTTGATTTTCTTGAGACCACAATCTGGCATTGTGCTTGTTTAATACAGCTGAATTGCTAAAATGTGCCACGTGTGTGTGTCTGTGTGTGTGTGTGTGTGTGTGTGTGTGTGTGTGTGTGGTGTGTGTGAGTGTGTGGTGGGGGGGAGTGCAATGTGCACGTATGCGCGTGCGTGTGTGTGTGGTGTGTGCGTGGATGGTGTGTGTGTGTGTGTGTGTGTGGTGCGCGAGCGTGCGCGCCTGCGTGTGTAGTGGACCCGTGCGTGCGCGCGGTGTGTGCATGTCTGTTTGTCTGTGTTTGTGTGTGTGTGTGTGTGTGTGTGTGTGTGTGTGTATGTGTGTGTGTGGGGGGGGGTGCTTGCGTGTGTATGTACGTGCGTATATGTGGGCGCGCGCGTGCGGGTGTGTACGGGGAAACGTGTGTATACATGCACGCGTATCTTGAATATCTCCGTCCCCCAGCCACTCCATATCTCCCTCTTTGTCTTTTCGCCTCATCTCCGTCTTTTCCTCTCCTCGTCTCTGTGTCTTTTGTCTGTTTGTCTCTGTCAATTCGGCTCTTGGTCTCTTCGTCTCTTCATCTCTTCATCTCTTCGTCTCTTTGTCTATTCGTCTCTTCTTCTCTTCTCTTCGTGTCTTCTTCTCTTCGTCTCATCTTCTGTTCGACTTTTCGTCTATTCGTCGCTTGGTCTATTCTTCTCTTCGTCTCTTCGTGTCTTCGTCACTTCGTACCTTCGCCTCTTCTTCTTTTCGTCTCTTCGTTTTTTCAGCCCCAGAAACCGAGAGAGAAGGTTGCAGAATATGCTACCACATTCTCACCCGAATGCGCCGCATGGAGCGATATACCAAGAAGCTCAGCTTCAGAGGGTGTATGATAATGTGAGTGTTGAATACAAGTTCTGTATCAGAAAACAAAATTACGCAGACCTCTCTGGTTTATTTGAATTAGCCACTCAATTTGAAATGCTACGTCGGAGAAGCACCCCTTAGCACGAAACCGGAAGTCGCCCAAACGTTCAGTGCAGTTCGCACCTTCATAGATACTTCCACCCGCCCCCGTTAAGTACGTTGAACATGACTGCGAACGACGAGCGAAGAGGGAATCACTCGAACACACACCGCTGGAGAGATGTGTGTGTGGCGAGAAATTACCTACGAAGGAAAAATGTAGGAGGCATTTAAAGCATTTTGCTTAACATCACGTCGTACTAGAAATGGATTTCAATATCAACGTGTACATCGGCGGACTAAAGATATCAGCCACCGTATTGAGCTATTACTAGTCAAACAGAAGTATTATCTGTGCAACCTGGTCATGCCAAACATCAACACCGAAGTTGACAGCATCATAAAAGAAGACATTATCGAACCCTCTCGTATCCCTTAGAGTTCTCCCGTGGTTCTAGTGAAGAAACCTCTATACTTTGTATCGATTACCTAAAAGTCAATCAAGTCACCGTGAAGGACGCTTAGACGTTTCCGCACGAAATTCTCTACCAGTTACGCGAAACAAGTTGCATTGGCCCTCTAGATTTGAATCAGGGATATTGGCAGATCCCGCTAGAAAAAGAGAGTAAACTAATCGCCCACTTTACCGTACCAGAGAGAATTATTTCAGTTCAAGGTTCTCTCGTTCGGACTTCACTCCGTGCATGCCACGTGACAAAGATTCTTACATACGATAATCGGACCTTGATAACCTCCAGTAAGTTTTCAACCGTTGCGTGCTACCGGATTACAACCATATAAATGTTGTTTCTGTCAAACCCACCTGAAATACTTTGGACACAGTAACGTCGCAAGAAATCTAACCTGATCTCGAAAAGATATAAGTAGGCATGCACATACTGGCACGCCTAAACAACTGCGTCAATTTCTTGGACTAGCATCGTGGTACAAAAAGTACGTGAAGGGATACGCATCGTTAAGTCAGCCCCTAACAAATGTATTAAATATCTGGTGTGGAACACTACAAAGTGAAAATTTAAAAAATGAAATAATTTTCATGGCAATTTTTTAGGACCTATTTTTTAGTACGTTCATAACGAAAATAGACAACATTGTAGAAACAAAATCAATAATCTATGTTAGATGAACGTTTAAAACTGTATGTCAGGTAGACGTTTATAGACGTGTAGATGCTAACTTAAAAAATTACCAATCCCTTTATAAAATACCGATAATACAATTTAAACATTTTCAATCCTGTTTAATTAAGTTTTAGGCTTGGTTTGCTTTATATTATGTAAAAATTAAATTTTCTCTAAAAATATGTCTACTCATTTTCTTAAAAAAATAATCGGTATTTAGATATTGAAAAAAATTCTAACTTACGAATTTTTTGCCGTTAAACTGCGCGCCGTATCAAAAAGAGAACATAGTTAGTTGACATGTTTAAGGCCTATAGGTTGGGATTTTTATATCTTTGAAATATACAGCAGTTTTAGAAATATTTGATAAAAACCAAAACCTGCTCCTTATAAAACCCAAAATTTAATCAGCTCCAGGAGAAATGAAAACTAGCTTATATAGGAAATTTCAAGCACGTACGTGTTGTCGTTCTACAGTTATCATAGATACTAGCATACATCCACGTGCACGCACGCACTCACCCACACGCGCGCGCGCGCGCTCTTGTACTATGGTTAATTCAAAAACATGAAGGGTCATTCGAAGGATACAGATCTATGGTGCTTACTGCTCGCCGAAGTTTAAAATTGCTCAGAACACTAGAGAAACCCATCGCACGCCTAGCTGGGTGGATTATGGCATTGCAGTAATTCTATTTCCATGTCGAAAAGGCGCATTGAATCAAGTGGCAGATGCCTTATTTCGACTTCACTATGTCCCTACATCTACCGCCAATTTGTCCCCGCTAAAGCCGGATAAAGCCGATTGCCCTTGCTACCGAAATCTGATTCGGCAAACCCAGATCAGCATCCCCACCATAAAGTAGACGGTGGACGCTTTTATTGATATTTCGCAGACACTTCACTGGAGATGGGGATGTGTAACAATACACCATGGAAGCTATGTGTACCGGCAAGGGAACGGCCGTGAGTACTAGGAAAATGCCACAATGCACACGCCGTCGGACACTTAAGGGCCTCGCCATCTTACTCACTTTGTTATGTAAATAACCCTTGTTTCTGTAAATGAGTTTGTTTGCTGGTAAAAAACATTGTAACAGGAAATTTCTATCATATTAAAAATTAAACAAGCATCATTAATATAGGATGTTTAACAAGAAAGAAAGGGGTATGTCCATATACCTATAATATAACATTAACAAACAAGTTTCATAAGACCAGTTTTTATCACACAAATTTTAACAACGCCCGATAGAAATTTCCACGCTACCAGTTTTTTTATATCTTTACCATTTTACATATCTTAAGTGAAAACACACAAAAAAGTTACAGTTAAAGTTGTAATAAGATTTAGATCTTATTAGGTTGGTTACTATGTTTGTAACATTTTATTGCCTATACCTATTTACTTGACTTCATTCACCATTAATTTAAGACAGTGTGAATTTGTAACAGTTTTTGAAATTCAAAGGTAGATGAATATCTATCAATGATGTCGAGCCTTGAGAGAATTCTAGATACAAGAAGTAAAGCTTTTAATATAAATTTTTTATATTCAAAGATCTAAGCAAAACATCAAGAAAGAAATATACAATTCCATAAAGTTAATTACAATGTAAAGAATTTGTTTTTCATGATGGAGTTATTATAAACTCAAAATAGAAAAGGTATCCATTAGTATCTAAGCTATCGGGGCTTTTGATTATATTTAGTAAGTTACGCAAGGTCTTCTACATTTTAATTGTATGAAAAGCAATGTACATAGTTAATGCTCATGTATATGTATTAAGATTTTTTAAATAGAATACAATTAGTATGCAAATGTAAATCTGTTATGAATTAATCCTTAAAAGAACAGGGAGTTGCCCATTTTCAGAAAGACGTAATACATATATAATTGGAGACCAGTTCCTACAATTCTCATTAATTATCTGAGAAATGTTTACTTCTTCATACTGGTTATTGGTTTCTTATCACATGAATCAGGCACAAGCTTGTAGTGTCGTAAGTATCTTATGTTCGTATTTTGATCAGCATTAGGATAACTGATATGTGCAATAGAAGGGCGTCAATATTTACAACAATCTTACAATTGCCCGTTTTGTGTTTAACTGTGATAAATTTAAAGATTGCTAGTTATTCTAAATTTAATACGTAAATCATAAGTACACAAAAGATGCTGGATGGTTGAAGATTTCGTATACTAATCTTTAAAATACATTTTCTGTTAACCACTTTCTACAATGTATGACCTTCCGCATCTAGAAATTTAAATAGTTTATTTCCCAACATCACATGTATAATACATGTAGGTACCTATCTTATTTTATATGTATATTACGCTTTAATTACAAAAATTAAATATAAAAAGGTAAAGCAGACAATTTTCAAAGCAAACGTATATTATTTTTCGGGGTTTGGGACTATTCGCCGTCGCCGGTTCGCCTTCGCCGATTCGCCCCCGCCAATTCGCCGTAGAGACGATTCGCTGTCGGGTCATGTTTAGTGTCATAGAAAATCTATTTAAAATAAAATCCTCATTATTAACTCATACAAAATCTATTTAAAGTCAAGATACTCATTATAATCACATAAAAACACAATTTTAAGTAGACACTCATTATCAACTCATAGAAAGTTTATTTAAAGTGAAGACCTACATTATAATCACATAAAAACACAATTTTAAGTAGACACTCATTATCAACTCATATAAAGTCTATTTAAAGTAAAGACCTTCATTATCATACGAGAAATATAATAGCACATCAAAAAGCACTATTTGTACGGCGAATTGGGCACACGGCAAATTTGACCAACAGTCAACTGTCTCGACGGTAAATCGGTGATGGCGAAACGGCGACGGCGAATTGTCAAAAAACTCCACATCGGAAGTAAAAGTCACCGTCGCCACTGTGATCAAGATTTATAGACGTAATGTGCTTGGGTGTGATGTTAGGCACCCTGCTGGACCACAGAAATTAAGATAAAGGGCGACTCGGTAAGTGACTTACTATTGAAAGTTTTATCACCTTATGACATTTATAACATTATTGTCTTAATTGAATTTCTTCAAGGTTGATCATAATGTCTTTCTCTGGCTGATGCATATTTAGCAATTTAATTTTAAACATACTAACTGGTTTTCTTTTTAAATATAAGATTGGTGTACATCATCCCTATTTTGTTATTGTCATTTTCCATTTGTATACATAAATTAAATTTTGTGTGTGGAGGGGGTGCGTGCGTGCGTGTGTGTCTGTGTGTGTGTGTGTGTGTGTGTGTGTGTCGGGTGCGGATGGGCGTGTGCGTGTGCGTATGCGTGTCCGTGTGCGTGGGCACAGGCTCTGTGAACTGGTTGGAGGCCTAAGGCGCTGAATTCTTATTGGTTGGTTTTGTTTGTTTGTGGCGCCATGTAGTGGTATATACTTGAACCTAATGGATGTTTTCTGTAATAGAGGTTGATCGTGGCTCCACCTAGCAGTATATCTTTAAAAGTAGATGTAGGTCCCTGTAATTGTTATGGCGGGAAAACTTGAAATTTGTAATAGTGTTCTTATGAAGGGTGCCTGATTCCATCTTGTAAGACAGCTATATGTCTACGGAGCTTGTTCTCAGGTTTTCGCCCCTTGTCGGGCCATTGCCCCCTTGTCGGATTCCGTGTTTATTTTGGTGGGAGAACTACAAATTTGAAATAGTATTCTAATAAGGGGGCCCTCATACTATTTCATAAGGCAACTATAGGCCTCCGGAACTTGTTGTCAGGTCTTTACCCCATGTTAGGCCCCCTGATTGTTTGTGACGCCTTCTGCTGCTGTATTTTTAAAACTAATGAATGTTTTCTGTAATAGAGGTTGATCGTAGCTCCATCTAGTAGTATATTTTAAAAGTAGATTTAACTGTTAAGGCTGGGAATTTGGGATAGTGTCATAATAATGGGGGCCACATATATAAGACACCGTTAGGACTCTTAAGCTTGTCACAGAGTTTTAGCCCCACTACAGTGACCCCGTTGTTTATTTGTTTCTGGCGCCATCTAGTTGTGTATTTTGTAAAAAGCTAATAGTAGATTTCTGTAATAGGGTTTGATCGTGGTTCTATCTACCGATATATTTTAAGAGGATTGGGGGGTGGGGGAATGGCGTCTTCTAGTTGTGTATTCTGTAAAAAGCTAATTGGAAATTTCTGTAATAGGGCCTGGTGGTAGTTCCTTCTGGCGGTATATTTTAAAAGTAACCGAAGGTGGGAAAACCTTGAAACCACATTCTCCGTGGTTGTATCTACTGGTATATTTTAAAAGTAGATGTTGATTTCTGTAATCATTTTAATAATTAATTAGTAATTATGAGGGAAAACTTAAAATTTGAAATACCATTCTAATACTATAGCCCCATATCAACTCATAAGACAGCATTAGGCTTCCAAAACTTGTCATGGAGTCAAACATGCTTTGCAATTTTGAAAGTTGTATTCTAATGGTGAGACTTCATACCAACTCATAGAATACCGCTGAAGCTCCAAAACTCCTAGGGTGTTAGCCCCTGCAGCGCATCAAGGGTTTTCCTCGAGGTTAACTTTCACATTAAGTGGATATAAATTCGCTGTGGTTTAAAAGATGTTCACTAAAGATGCGAGAAGCCATGACTAAAACAGCTGCTGCATAAATAGGTGAATTTCTGTCAAAGATATAAAGTTTATAGTGGGATCTGGAAAATTTATGGTGTTCAAAGAAGGTTGCAAAAAATGGATCGGAATAAACGCAACAGCAGACGACTAAAGAGATTGCTGTAACCAATGTAATAATACAAACACTGTAAAACCTATAAATAAATAAACAATAGTCACACAACTCCCAAACAAAATAAACCAACAATCCGCTGCAAATACGTCAAACAAGCAATAAAAACAGCGGAGTCTCATCTAATAGGATATTTTTAAAACTAATGGAATTTTCATGCAATTGTAATTGATGAAATTTGAAATTCCACTATATTATTTGTTGTGGGTTTTGAATTTCCATGGTTGTTCGTTTAAAATAACAAAAAATCTGAGCATTATCTATCGCAAACTAAACTAATTAGGGATGCAACGTAATAAAATAAATACATTGCGCAAGGTGTTGTTTATAATCACTACCTTCGATTAATTGTCTATCAAACTCTTCATGTAACCCGCAGCAGAGAAAACCCATTATATATTTCCAATTCAAAATAGCAATTACTGCTAAGGTAATTGCGGTATTTTTGGTGCGGCAAGATCAAGCTGCAAGCCTAAGATGTTGATTTCAAAAGTTGATTTGGTGGTTCACACAAAGGTGTTAAGACCAAATTGCCCCCAGACGTTTGACCATTTTCCATAAGGAGTTTGTGTGACGCGGTTGTACATTTGCTGTATTTTCATCGAAGCAAGGTTCAAGTTGGAAGTCTAAGGTGTTGATTTCATTTGCCCTCAGGCATTTGTCCATTTTCAATAACGACTTTGTGTGTTCAAGCTTGTTTATAACTCTGAAGGTCTTTTGACAGAGGTTAGTTCCAAATCAATATCTTAAACTTGAATTTTAAATCTTGTTTTTGTATCCAATATGTTTTGATAGAAACTGGTTTCAGATCACTACATTAAATTCGTTTCCAGTGTTACTTAACACTTTAGTAATTGGGAAGTAATTAAAATCTATTTATGGATTTGCTTGTAAAGGTATTAATAATTACGTCGCTGGCTTTATGTGTTCAAGCTTGTTTATAAATCTAAGGACTTTTTGCCATAGGTTAGTTTAAAATCAATATCTTAGACAATATCTTTAACCTTGTTTCTTTATCAAAATGTTTTATAGAACCTGGTATTCAGACCACCATATTAAACTCGTTTTCGATATTACTTAACGCTATAGTAATTGAGCAGTAATTGAAATATGTTTATGGATTTGCCTGCACGTATTAATAACTACTTTAATAACCTGATATTAGTTAAAATATAAGATGAAGTGTGTTATCAAAATTGGAGCTGAAAGTCAATTGCATCCTGCATCTGCAACAAGCTGTACAAGTTCAGAACCAACTCAGGCGTAAATGGAGTTTCGGACAACCTCAAACTGTCTGATCTGATGCTAAAATCGATACTCAGAACCTGTGTTGTTTAAAACTGTAACTTTGCTCGGTTTCGACCAGCATCTGGTATTGAGGGCTGCAGCTGTATCTAGGGTCCACTTTGGCTGATGCTGCGTATAACCAGTATCATGGGGTGTCATTTTGCCGCTAACTTGTGTTTGGCATACCTATTTCCGTCTACCTTTTTGGTTTCAGCCGTCTTGTTTACACCGAAACTTTTGCCTTAAATCAACATATTAGATTTTCATTACATCTTTGTATCTAGGACACTGACTGAAACTAGTTTCAGGTCAGCATACTGATAAGCCCAATAAGGTGATTGGGTTGAAACAAATTCTGGAAGAAGCTGACAAGTTAATTAAGGTGATCAGATTGAAATAAATTCTTGACATTCTTGAAATCCAAGGCTCTTTTGACAGAGGATAGATTCAAATCAACATCTTAGACTTGATTTTTAAATCTTGGTTCTATACCTTTTGATAGAAGGTGGTTTCATATCATTTCTAATATTACTTAGCGAATTTAATAATTGTGAAGTACTTAAACTTTATTTATGGATTTGGTTAAAATCAACATCTTAGACTTTCACTGAATCTGGTTTCAGGTCAGCGTACTGAGAAGTCGAATAAGATGATCGGGTTGAAACCAATTCTTGAAACTTGTTTATACATCTAAGGCACTTTTGACAGACGCTAGTTTGAAATCAACATATAGTAAATCGTATTATAAGCGAACAAGATGTATATATTGACAGCTAAAGCAAACTCAAACAAAGGTTATAACAAATTTCAAAATGGTATCCGTCTTAATAATCTGAGCATCCATATTTTATACGCTTTAACATGGCTCTTATCAGTGTTTGGATTCAATCAATCAAAAACCTTAAATTGTTTTAATAACACTGAATGTAAACATCATAATTGTGTTCCAAAGACCATTCACCTTTTATGTAATTACCTAATTAGGGTGTTTTTCTAAAACGCCTTAGAGATTTTTTCGTAGATAACACGATATTGTGAATTTTTATTAAAAGCATTGGTATGACCAATATTAGATTTTACCTTTACCTGGAGTGTTGTAAGTGGAGCCACGATCAACCTCTATTACAGAAAACATTCATTAGTTTTAAAAATATACCAGTAGATTATGTCACGAGCAATCAAGCCCGACTAGGGGTAAAGACCGAGAACAAGTTCCGGAGTCTTATGATAGCTATAGGATTTAGATAGGAGTTGGGCACCCATTCTTAGAACACTATTTGAAATTTCAAGTTTCCGACCGTAATAATTACAGGGTTTTACATCTACTTTTAAAAAATACCACCAGGTGAAGCCACGTTCAACCTCTATTACAGAAAACATTAATTAGTTTCACAAATACACCACCAGGTGGCACACAAACAAACAAAACCAACCAATCAGGATACAGCGCCTTAGGACTTCAATCGATGTCCGCCAAAACAAAAAATGGCCGCCAGGGAGCGTTGCCTGCCCTTAGGTCGTCCAATCAGAACGCGCGGCCTGGAGCAGTATAAGCGCGCAGGATCAATCAGCCGAAAGTGGGCGTGGTCATGTGGGGAAGGGGCTTGCCACGTCCATCCCGACCCCTTTAAATGTGACGTCATCCGATTAAAAATGGTAGGGGGACAGTGATCTCATTCTACTCATGTAGCTATAGTGGTGTGGTAACATTTATGTAAATTAACTTCAATCAAAATTCCTAAATATGGAGTACTAAACAAAACAGAAAAAAAAATGAAAGAAAGGGTCTCCTATTTTTACGTTTTCATTTTTTTCATATTTCATAAATTTGTTTTACCATCTCAAGTAATTCTTACAGATATTACCAGTTAATGAAGACGTAACTGTAATTGTTATCGAAACATATAAATTTAGATAAAATATAAATTGAAAAATACACCATTTTGAAAACTCAACATAAGTATTTTAATTAAATATAATCGAATCGTAAATTCGTTAAATGGAATGTATCCAAAGCAACCTAATTACCTCTATTTCTGAGAGTTTTGAAATTACAATAATCATGGATTGGGATGTTAGTAACGTTTATCTGCATAAAAATTGACTGATCCATAGAGTATCGAAGAATTATAGAACGGAATTTCCTATTTTTCTGTGGCTTTTCAGAAAAAATCAAATGTAAAATTCAAATTTTGAAATAATTGGTTCATCCCTCTCATTGGATATATCCTCAGACCTCAACTATAGCTAATTGTTAAATCTGACAATTGTAATTCTTTACTAACTAGCTAGATGAAGCCTAATATTTGCTTTAAATTAAAAAACCAATCACCTTTAGATATTTACGGTGAAGAGGATTTCAAGAAATAGTATCTGAGATTTAGATAAAATTATGTATTCACAAATACTGGAAATCCATCCGTCTTCCGATTTACAAAACATATATACATAATAATGCATATATTTAATAGAAATTCGTACGTAACATAAACGTGTGTAATTATCATTTTTAATAAAAATCGAACTGTACTTACGTGTATTAAAATTTGAGTAGCTATACAAATAAGAACTTCAATTTAGCATTAATCGTTAACACCCTAAAATAAAAAAAACAACCTTGTAATAAAAGAAAAAATAAATTGTTTAATTTCATTTATAGAAAACACAGTTAAGTTATAAATAAGTGGTTATGGTACCAGGTATAAAATATAAAAAGTGTTTTAATAATATAATAAAGAAATAAGTGTTAAAACATTCTCAGAATAAGTCGTTAAACTAACTCGAGATACAACCCGTTCACCACAAATAATGCCTTTGTCCCAGTCGGTAGATTAACGTAGGGTGGTTCATTCTTTTGATTTGCGTAATTACCACAAATTTATGCTGTGTTATTTTCGCTTAACATAAATAATAAAAAAATGCAATGTAACACTAATAAAAATGATCTCGGACGCCAAGTTATTTTTTAATAATGCTCGGAATAACTAAACCGAGTTTTACAATAAAAATTTACCAAAATGAAAAAAATAAAAAATATACAAACTATGTTTATTAACAGTTAAATTAGAATTATATAAAATATACCTTAAAAACTAGTTATAGCCTTAAATTACTAAATAATGGTTATAAATACCTTTTCGAAACTTTTTATACACAAACTTTTTAATAACCTCTGGTATCTAAACGATTACGGAAATGTCAACCAAGGTGATGTCATCTTTGCACCAATATTGCGCAATATCTTGAAATAATGCTTTACGTTGTAAACCACACCCCAAAATGGAATTTTATTTCTTATAAATTTGTCTTCTTGAAATTGAATAAACCAATATTTATTGCATTTCTTGAAATTTACAATAAAAAATTGCAATCATAAAATGAAAGCGTACGTAACAGTAGAATTAATTGTGCAATCAAAAGCGGTAAAATTAAAAGTGTAAAAGTAACAAAAAGAAAATGTCTGAAAAGAGCAAATGTTTTAATTTTTAGTATTACGAGTTAAATTATCTTACTATCAAATCAATGGCACTTTTCACTAAATTTAGGGGGAAACCCAAAAAATGATTCCTAATCAACACAACCTTCATCAGGAAGTGAAAAAATGGACGCTTTGGAAGTTGGATGATGTAGCGGAAAAATTTGCGCAAAGAAATAAGTCAACGATGACGTATTGCGCGAACATATTGAGCAGAAAGTAATTTAAAGTGAAATAAACCGAATATGCACAAATGCAAATTAAGTTGCCTCTAAAATCATAAATAAATTATATTTACAACAATAAACGAAGAACTAAATTACGGTATATTTTAATACAACTCAAATTGTTACAGAAACATTAATCAATCAATTGACGACATTATTTTGAGAAAGAAAGTTGTAAAAGTTGAAAAGAACACAGCGTATATAAGTTTCTTCATTGCTCGCTGCCTTTCTGATTATTGTTGATGTCCACCATTCTTAAGCCATTCAGAGTTTCGTGGCAAATTCGTATCCGCTGCTTTTTGAAAATCTGTAAGATGGTGGGGTACAAAACGACTTACGACTTTTTTCAGATAGAGGTGGTCGTGTATTGTTGTTTTCTCATATGAGCATTCAATCCACAGTTGACCCTCTGTTACGGCGTAACTGGTTCTGCTATCTACTTCCATAATCTTCTTCACAGCAGCAATGTTTTCCTCTGTCACAGCGGTAATGGGAGGGCCTACTCCTTTCTGGTGATCAACTGTAGTTCTTCCACGTTCAAAATCCTTGTACCATCTGTAAATTGTTGCCAAGGAAGGGGCCTGCTCGCCAAATGTTGATTTCAAACTTTGTTCGCAGTCATACGCACTTAAATCTTTATTAAAGTCATAATAAATCATTATGCGAAAATGTTCTCTGGTTAATTCCATTTTTTCACTACACTTACGAAACTTAAAACTCTTTTTCAAATGCTATTTAAGATAAATTAGCAAATGAACCGGCAATTGTCAATTAAAGAGTTCTCGTACTGAACATGCGCTTTCACTAGTTTAATAAAATTGGTATTAAGTTTGGTTCCAAACCCCATAGTTACGTATCACGTCACCGAAGGTGCTGGTGACGCTATATTTAGTCACTTTAGTCAAGCAACATTTAACCACCATAATACACTAAGGCCCGGTGTTTATTTAACCTTATTATTTAAAATGATTTAAAATGATTATTACTTATATGTGTATGTCAAATTTATTATTTTATGAACAAAGTATTGTATAAATAAATATAAATACGTGTTTGAATAGATTAATTTTTTTTACTTTTATAATGTTAATTTACTTTTGACGAATTTAGTGTAAGTAAATAAAAATTGTAGTTAAACACTTTTTAAATATCGTGATGTAAAAAAAATTGTATATTAGAATTCATATACCTACTTATGTTAGTAAATACAATAAGGTAAATGTTTTAATGCTTTTAGACCCATTTGCACCACCTCAGTTTTAAACGGAGGTGATGCAAACGGGCCTGTTCTTATACATTCACAATGAATCATTTGAATATGAATTTTTAAAATTCCCGCCTGGGCTTCATTAGCGCTCAGGTGACGTAATACACAACTAATTTATTAAAACGGCGCGAACGGTAGGAATCATAGATAAGTGAGGGGATAGATACACGACTCCTAATAATAAATTTGACATACACATATATGTAATAATCATTTTATATCATTTTAACAGAAAGAATAAGGGCCTTAGGGTATTATGGTGGTTAAATGTTGCTTGACTAAAGTCACTAAATATATGGTCACCTGCGCCATCGGCGTTTTCGATTCACATAACTACGGGGTTTGGAATCAAACAATAACAATTTTATTAAAGGAGTGAATAGCGCATGGTAGGAGTCGTGTATCTATCCCCTAACTTGTCTATGGTACATTTTTTGTTTTCCATGGCCTGCCTAATTTCTTCATTCTCAATAATAATGGCTTGTCCCCCGTATTTGTTTAATTATGGCACTATAGTATACCCGCCGCACAAAAATTATTCATGCACTAAATCACGCAAAATGAAGGGATGAGTGTTATAGATAAAAAATCGTTACAGTTAATACAATACATATACTATAAGCGCTTCGACAGGGGTCGCAAAATGCACAAAATTACAATCCGTCAGAGGTAATGCAAAAAGGGACTCTTATTCAACTTATTTATATAAAAGAAAAATGAAAGATGATATATGCCAATCACGTATTAAAACCACTTCGTACTCTTAAAATTAAATAAGCCTCTTGATTTCTAAGTATACATCAGTCAAAGAAAAATATCAAGATCAACCTTGAGGCAATTTATAACGTAAAAAAGTCTCAATAAAATCAATCTGTCTTTATCAGAGGAACTTAATTAGCTCAAATTTTCATCATAAAACACAAGCAATACACTCATAATCTAAAGTCTTACTCAGAATTCGTGGTTATTCCTGTCCTCGTATTAGTGTCCAGTGAAACTGTTCTAAATGATAACACTCTGTACTCTGCATATCCAGTTGCATAAAAACATGCATTTAACTATTTTAGCTAGAACTCGTAGGCATACTGTTCGCACATCAGTTTTAGAGATGTTCATGCGCAAAGACTACTGTAGTGATTCTTGTTGATGAGATTTCGAAGGTGGATGTAGCATCCATGTTGCTTTGTTAATTTTTTTATTAAGTGCTATAAATTTTATGGTGAATTATAAAAAAACTATTATATTAAAGTTTGAGACGTTTGCTTTTCTTCAGGCACTTTTTTTTTATTTTTACTTTCACGTTTACGATTTATTTTTTACTTTAACTTGACTATTAATGATTACGATTAACCAAGAGTGAGGTAATCACCTGCGTTAATGGGAAGTGGGATTCTCAAACACTTTAATCTTGCAAATTTAGTCATTTGGGAATTATAAAGCATACAAATCCAGATTTATTTCAACCCTGAAGTAATATTACGCAACATTTTCCAAAACACTGACACAGCACGCATCCATTTCGGTATCTACAGTGTGTCCAAGAAAAAGGTAT
Source organism: Vesta saturnalis (assembly GCA_036346205.1). Classification (NCBI taxonomy): domain Eukaryota; kingdom Metazoa; phylum Arthropoda; class Insecta; order Coleoptera; family Lampyridae; genus Vesta; species Vesta saturnalis. The sequence goes on from JARFJB010001442.1 coordinate 6,545,105, forward strand.
TTTTTATTGTATAATGGTTTACTTGTTTATTCCATATTTAAGAATAAGTTGGTGTCCGAGTATTTAATTATTAGTTTCAGGAAAAAGCAACCCTGATTTTAAAGCGAACATGTCTAGGTACATATAAGACAAATCGATAATTTTATGAACCTGGCCCACTTTAATCTACGACTGATCATAAGGCACCAAATCTTCTATTTATTACCCAAACTGTTAAGTAGCTAAAATTTGTAGCCATGGGTGTAGAAGTATACATATGGAACCTTAAGGATTTGTACACTGATTTAAAGGTTTCACACTGACGTCCGACGTCCGAAAGTGGGACGACTTGCAACTATTAATGCCAGATATATTCGATTACGTTTGTTGCAATTCCGAATATTGTTGACAACTGTATAAGGCGTTGTAATATTTTGTATTTACGATTGTTGTATTTTGTGTCTTATTTGTATGTCATTTATTATTATGTCGAATTATGTGGTAAATACACTTAGAAGTGATGAGTTATTAATGGAACTGAGATACCGCAATAGTGATGGTGCTGAAAATTTATCGGTTGATGAAAAGCGCAAATTATTACGACGTAAACTGAATCTGGAAAAGGTGGATTCAAAATTATTTGATTTTTATACAAAAGTTGAAATAAATCAAAATGAAGCACTAGTTTGTTTAAAAGAAAAATTTACTTATATTCAATCATTAATAAATTTGTACAAAAGTAATCCAACGAAAAGTGAATATCTCAAACTACATACTTGTCTTTTACATATTTTGAAGCGATTAAATTATACGGTGTTTGTCGATGAACATATGCTTATACGTGATCAATTACTTTCACTATCTAATGATAATTTTGAATTAACTGAATCAATTAATGATAACTTAGAATTGAGTAAGGACTCACAATATCTTGATAATCCTAACATTTTGATGGCAAATAATGAAATGATTAATACTTCAACGGAGGATTTTTCAAATTTAATGAAGTATTTGAATATTTCTAGAAATTCTGTTCCTGTTTACAAATTAAATCTTAAATTTAAAGGTAGTGAAAAAGAAGTTTTTTCATGTATACAAAGATGTGAAGAATTAATGCTAGCACGTAATATTTCAAAGACAGATATGTTGCTATCCGGAGTTGATCTATTTTCTGGAAGAGGTTTGACGTGGTTTAGACCCATTAGGTCTTAAAGAAATTCTTGGGATGAGCTTATTCTTAAACTAAAAAGTGACTTTTTACCGGAAGGACATGACGAAGTTTTGCTAAATGAAACTAAAACAAGGAAACAGACTTTTGATGAAATTCCAACTATCTTTATTTCTGAAATGATTAATTTATTTATTTTCTCAATTGAGGTTGAACAACTTAAGATTATTATGAAAAATTTACACCCTTGGTATGCAACACAATTGGCTCTTGTCAATGTTACCAATATTTTTCATCTTGTTGATTTACGTAAAAAATTACAACAGGTTAAAGTACAAAACTCTAAATTTAAATACAATTCAAATTCAGATTTTCAAAAACAACATGAAAACAAATCAAAGTCTTATACTTCGAATCAAAACGATAAACCTAAAATTAATTTTACTGGTGCCAAACCGAAAATTTTGAATTCAACTTTTAAAAATTCAAAAAGCAATACGGCTAAACCAACGACACTTTGTTTTAAATGTAAACAGTTAGGACATACTTATCACACTTGTGACGATGATAATCTTACCTTTTGTTACAAATGTGGTCATTCCGACATGACTTTTACTAATTGCCCAAAGTGAAATTTTTCAAAAAACTTTTAATTGGGAAGTGTTCCGTTAGTCGACACGTTCCTAACAATTTTACAGAGGCTGACAAACATGTTTGGAAAGAATTAAATAATAAATTTTATGGAACTCCAAAAATTTTTTCAAAATTTGTTGAAAAAAGAAATGATAGTAGACCCTTTATAAATGTAAAAATTTTTAACGAAAATTTTGTTCGTTTTATTAGATAGTGGAGCTACTGTTACAATCCTAGGTAAGCCCGCAATGTTTTTAATTGAGAAATGTGATTTGAAATTAAATCGGAATTCACCTTTTAATCATTAATTATTGCCGATGGTTCTTTACAGTCCATTTTGGGAAGTATCAATTTATCTTTGACTATTAATAATATTACAAAAACAATTTCAGTGTTATTGTTTCTGAAACTATTACTACAGCACTTACTTTGGGAATGGACTTTTGTCAATTATTTGAAATTAAAGTTGAATTTGGTGGAAATTCTTTTGTTGCAAATTCTGTAGAAACAAGTTTTTCAATGATTAAAATTATCGACGATCTTAATACCGATCAAATTACTGAATTTAATCAAGTGATTGACCTTTTCAAAACTTTAGCAAATTCAAAATTGGGTAAAACCAATAAATTTTTTTATACTATTAATACTGGTGATACCATACCAATTAAACAAAGATATTATCCTTTATCTCCCACTATCTTGGAACATGAAAATAAAGAAATTGACGAAACGTTAAATCAAGGAATTATTAAACCTAGTTCTTCCCCTTGGAATTCTCCAATGGTTTTAGTTCGAAAGAAAACAGGTGAGTTTAAAGTCTGCTTTGACGCAAAAAAATTAAATTCAGTTACTAAGAAGGATGCCTATCCATTACCATTTTTAAACGATATTTTGAATAAATTAAGAGATGCTAGGTATTTAACTTCAATAGATTTAAAGAAAGCTTTTTGGCGATTTTAAAAGAAGTTAACTATTTAGAATTTTCAGCTGTAAATTTAGACGATTGGTATAAGAAACGTTTAATTAACGTTTCAAAAAATTCTGAATTATTTCCCGATTGGGATTGAAAACGATAAATCTTTACAAATTAATTTCAAATTGAGTTTAAATATTGTAATCTAATTTAGTTGGAATGGTTCAAATTTAGTCTGTTTCCTAAATCCATTACGGAAAAGGTATTTTACAAAATTTACACGATGATCCTTCATCAGACTTTGTTGTTAAAACTTTTCGGAAATTAAAGAATTTTATTATTGGCAAAAATGAAATTCAAAGGTACATAAATTCCAAATTAAATTCAATTTTAATATTATGTAAATCATAAAAAAAGTTTCCTCGAAATTTAACCTCACTGTACTTGCTAGAGTAAAAAAACTTATAATAATTAATATTAATCAGTTTTGGTATGCGAATCCTTCGATTTGCAGGGCTCACATTCCAATAATATAAGTAATTTGATTGTAATCTCATTTATATTTAGAATTTACATCAGTTCTTACATAAAGACAAAATTTACATCGATTGGGGCTTGAATCTTGGTTAGCGCTGTACTAAGGCAATTTCCAGTATAGGTTAAATCTATAGGTAAACTTTCTAGTTTATCGGTGTAATCAAATTAATGTATTATTAATCAAAGTTTGTATGGTATGACGACGGCCCTAAGTTAAAGGATGTAAATAAATATATAATTAAAATTATTATTAATTTTATTAAATACATAAATAAAAAGTTTACCTCGAGTAGAATTTGAACCTACGACCTGTACTCTGCTAGAGTAAAAAAAAACTTATAATAATCTAATATTAATCAAGTTGCTTTGGTATGTGCGAATCCTTGCGATATTGCAGGCTCACATTCCAATAATATAAGTAATTTGATTGTAATCTCATTATATTTAGAATTTACATCAGTTCTACATACATAAAGACAAAATTTACATCGATTGGGGCTTGAATCTTGGTTAGCGCTGTACTCTAGCAAACTACAGGTAGTAGGTTCAAATCCTACTCAAGGTAAACTTTTTATTTATGTATTTAATAAAATTAATAATAATTTTTAATCACAAATTTGTATGGTTGACGACGGTCCTCAATTTAAGATGGCATTGTTTCCATTAATTACTCACAACATTAATAATTATTCATAGTTTTTAATGTTACTAACACTAGCATTAAGTATTTCTGTTTATAATTAGACATAGGTCATGTAAATAAAACTTGTAGAAATTTCTTTTAACTTTATTGTATAATGGGTTACTTGTTTATTCCATATTTAGAAACAGGTTGGCGTCCGAGTATTTAATTATTAGTTTCAGGAAGAAGCAACCCTGATTTTAAAGCGAGCATATCTAGGTACATGTAAATATTTTTTGGTAAATAAGGAAAATCGATAATTTTATGAACCTGGCCCACTTTAATCTACGACTGAGCATAAGGCACCAAATCTTCTATTTATTACCCAAACTGTTAAGTAGCTAAAATTTCTAGCCATGGGTGTAGAAGTATACATATAGAACTTAACTTACAATATTTCATTTTACCTATGCAAGGACGTTAAACGTGTAACTGTAAACGTTTAATCGCTGCATGCTTACTGCCTGCAAATATTTGTTTGCTTAACAAAACAAAACTATATATATATATATATATATATATATATATATATATATATATATATATATATATATATATATATATATATATATATATATATAGAACGATTACTCATTACTCATAACCACAGTCCATTGGTAACAGTAAAAGATCAAAAGAACACGACCGATAGCTACCATCAATACTATTCTTGGATAAGGCTTACTTTCTGCATGTTAACAATAGAATAGTAATCATTCCACAGCTAATTATTTCACTTACATTATTACGTCCTCATTAGAAAGATTAACAGATAAAGCATAAATACTTTTAACTAGAACATGTATGAAACCGAACACATTTACAATTAGACAGAAGAGAGTATACGAAATTCGGTTAAAAATGAAAATATTTCATGCAATTTTCATATTATTGCTTTTAGGCTACTATTCGTCTTGTACGTAAGTCTTTATGTCATCATTTATTCATAATTTATTTTTAGACGCCAATAGAACTAGAATTCCATATAGTGATCAATTAGAAATTGCTAAAGCAATAAAAAATCAAGAGTATTTAACAGCATTAATAAAATATGTGGACTTAAGACAAAAGAATAATGCAGCGCAGCAGCCTTCACGAATTCAACTTCAGATAATGATACTTAAGCAACTTCTAATTGATATAAAACGTATATATGACATACTTAATAGAATGTTAAATTTTAATGGAATATAATTTAATTCAAATATATTAATTATTTCTTATGACATTTTTTTTAACTTTACTTTCTTATGTGCGGTGTGTGTGTTTGTGTGTTTGTGTTTGTGTGTTTGTGTGTGTGTGTGTGTGTTGTGTGTGTGACTGGTGTTGTGTGTTGCTTTCTGTTTGTGATCGTATTCATGTTGGTGTGCCTGTGTGTCGGTGTGTTTATGTTTGTGTTTGTTTGTGTTTGTGTGTTGTGTGTTTGTGTGTGTGTGTGTGTGTGTGTGTGTGTGTGTGTGTGTGTGTGTGTGTGTGTGTGTGTGTGTGTGTGTGTGTTTGTGTGTGCAGGTGTGTGTGCGCGCGTGCTTGTATACTTGCAAAAATAGGGCATAAGAAAATTATGTACATTCGATTTTTTTATTATGATAACATCAAGGGAACTCTGACAATGATTGCAAAGTACTCGTCATTCACTGAATACTTTGTCACTTTGTCATTTAACGCGCTCGTTAGTATGAAAATTTTTAATTAATGTATGGTTTATGGTATACCTCAACAATGATGTGTTACATTACAACACATATAGCTGCACACTGATCATGTAGTACGTATAATACGTAACATTAAGGGCCGGTTGTACAATAGTACAGTACAAGATAAATTGGAGTATAACGGTATTTAAAGTATATAACACAAGAATGCGTTTTATAACTGCACCACACTTCTTCATGACAGTGAAGAGTATTTCGTCATTGTTTTTCATTTCAGCGAGCTGTTCTGCATAAAACTCACCCTCGTAATTCAAAAGAACGTACTGTCCCACAGTCAGTTTGTGGAGACTACTTTCAGGTTGTGGGTGTGACATCGAAGGGGTGGGCTCATCATCCAAGTCACTAAATTCCTCGTTGAAGGTCATGCTATCATCAGTATCTTGTAATGATAAATCACTGCTACCGTCATTGCTACTTCTACTGCTTCTCTTCTTTCTTGCTCTATTGTGACGCGGTACTCGCTGCTTTTGTGCTCGTATATCATCCGATATCGATGGTCGGGGTTCAGATGCTACTTCTGATTCAAGTTCTTCAGTTGAAATACTCTCCCCAGGGGGAACGTTCTACTTCTTTCTCCTCTTGATTTGACGACGGCCTTTGGTCGCTTCTTACCATTGCTTCATAATCAGTTCTAATAACTCTTCCAATGACGGAAGAAATGGACGAGTCCAAGCTCCGCCAAGGCAACCTTTTCAGGTTGTCTGTCGATGGGATAAATTCCCAACTTGCGGAATTCGGCGACCAAGATTTGTGAACCAGTGTCCAGGCTATCTCAGAGTTTCTTCATGAGTCTGGGAAATTGTTCTTTAGAATGGATGTGCCTCGCAGTGGCTGTCTCCTCTATTCTTTCAGTATTTTTGCCAAGCAGCAGTCACCGGCGACCAATCGCTATAGAAGATATGTGGCATTAAGAGGAAGCGCTAGAAATTTTACATTCTTTTCCTTGCAAAGTCGCAGTATCTCAATATTAATATCAGAGCTAAGGTTATCGATAATAATATAATTCGGTCCTTTCTGGCGCTTCAGGACAGGCAACAGTAACGATGTGAACCAGTCCTCAAAGATGTGCCCATCAAACCAACCTGATTTCGTTAGGTTGCAACGAGCTCCGGAGGGACCATTTTCGGTCCAGATTGTCCAAATATTCTCCGCCTTGTAGTTTACATAAGGTGGTACCGTATCTTCTACTGTATTGTCGCACACCATGATTGGTGTGCACGCCGTTGATGAATTTTTGATCCTCTCAGAGTACTTGGTTCCCCACTTCGGGATCATTTTTCCAGCACCAGGATTATCGACGAGGTTCGTTTCATCGTAATTTCAAATATTGCTAGGAGGAGTTCCGTTCAGCTCCTGTTCCAAATTATCAAAAAAATTGTTTACATCTGTATATGTCGCGGTTCTCTGGGTTAACACTGTCTTGTATCGTTGCATAAATCCTTCAGCCCATTCCTGTCCTGGTTAGTTGTTTTCAAAACGCATCTCCTTCTTCCCATAGCGGTCCAGGTAAAACTTCACGACGCATCGAAGATCGACCGTATCCACAGGGAATCCGTAATGTGACACGGCAACAATGTAAGCTATGAATTGCAGTTGCTCCTCTTTTGTAAAAATAGGAGCCCGGCCCTAAGAATTAGAATGTTTTTCCTGGCTCTTCATGTACAAACTATTTTTCGGAATGCTAAATTTTAATGCTGCTTTACAAATTGACCAAAGTTTTGTTTTTGATTGCTTGCAAAGCCTTATTCAAACTTTTTTGTGTATAATTGGCTGTGTTTCAAGAGCACATTTGGAATTTTTCGGAATGGTTGGTGAGTTTTGATTATAAAAAAGAAGAAAAAATCATGAAATAATACTTAGCACAACTTTAGGACAGTTCCAAAGTTACCCCATTCAAGTCTGACTATTTACACAGTTGAGGTTATAAAGTAACTTTCACGTGTTACAAAACGATTGCAAAAGGAAATAGCTGTTAAAACATGTTTGTTTAAAAATTGCGTACCTGTCGAAACTGTAATATGCATAGTTTTCTCCTGACATATGAAAGTTTCGACACCAGCAATGTAACTTAAAAATACCACCGGTATTGTTTTATCGCCAATTGAAAACGAAATGTGTTAGTGGGAAATTCAAAGGCTGAAAATTATACGCTGTCCCAAACTTACCCCGTTCTACGCTACATAAACAGTAGCACAATTTTTTGCACATATGATCGTCAGATAAATATGCTGTAGTTTATCAACATTTGAACTAATTTACAGAAACGCGTAGAATTTTGAATTAAAACATAATATCTATATCTTCATAAATGGAAGTAATAAATTAAAGATGAAAAGGAATGATTAGACGGCAAAAGGATATTCGTAATAAAACAAGCAACAAACAATAAATATATACCTATATTTTGAAATTTGTTAAACTACATCAGTTTATCTTCGTCAGTAATGTTGTTAAATATGTTAAAGATGTAGTAAACAATTTCCAGATAGTTTGACAATTTTAACAAACATTACTACTGACGAAGATAACTGTAGTGTTATCGAAAGTTTAGATTGTATAATTTGTACACCATTAAAAATCCCAAAAAGATAAGTATTTTATTATGAGTGTTAATGGTGAAAGTTTACATTTTCATAACAATAAATATATACCTACATTTGAAATTTTTAAAAACACAATCTTACTCCAAATGCAAAGTATTTATAAGTTTTCATTTTCATACTACATGTTATAGCTGTAATGTTAAATAGTTTCATTTTAATTTTGCTTTTCAACCTACATACATACATATGTATGTATGGAAGGTAATATGGAACCAACCTTTTTTCACTCACTAAATCAACTTATTACATCATTTATAACGTTTGTGTATGTGCATCGAGTGTAGTAGTGTGTGTGTGTGTGGTAGGAGTGTGTGGTGTGTGTGTGTGTGTGTGGTGTGTGTGGTGGTGTTGTGTGTGTGTGTGGCGCGTGTGGTGAGTGTCGTGTGTGTTGCTTGGATGTATGTAATACGTCTGTGTGTGTGTGTCAGAGAGAAAGAGTGTGTGTGTTAGTGCGTGTTTTTGTTTGTTTTGTTTCTTTGTTTTGATGATGTGCGTGCGTAGGCGCGCGTTGAATGAGTGCATTCATGCGTGTGTATGTATGTTAATACCCACGATAACTCCAGTACGACATCATAGATGTACTTTAAATTTCGTATTAATTATGTTATGTATTATGTTCCATGCAATTTTTTAATACGACGCGTAATTCAGCGCCAAAAAATTCCTAAAAATGTTTTCAATACCTAAATAATGATTAATTTTATAAGAAAATGTGTAGACATATTTTAAAAAAGAAAATTAAATAACTATTTTTAATAAAGTTTCTTAATATAAAACAAACTAAGTTTAAAAATTAAATAGGATTAAAAATGCTTAAACTGTATTATCGGTCTTTTATATAAGCGGGCGGCTCTGGATTTTTTTTTTAAGTTATCATTGGACATGAAGTATTAAACGTCCATCTAATATAGATTATTGTTTTGGTTTTTACAATATTGCCTATTTTCGTTATGAACGTATTAGAAAAGGGATAGGACACCAGACATTTAAAATACTAATAAAAGCTTAAACCAAGTTTCATCACAACCAACGCAGATTTAGGGGTCCACTAGACAATTAAGTAATAAATAATAATAATGAGATCGAGTCGAGAAGTTTAAGTAGTAAGTGATATTATTTTTTTTTTAATGTTATTATTATTGTTATTAGCAGCAGTAGCTTTTGATAGTTTCATCGCTTCGAAAAATTATTCTAATAGAACAAGTATTCCAATTGCGTTTATTATAACAAATTTTGAGTAAATTAATTAATGTTAATACGTATTTCCATTTTAAATGTAATGTTAGATACTATAATTTTTTTTTTGATTAACCGTATGTCTACTCTATGCCTAATTATTGCTATCTACTAATAATTATCGTGACTAACCTTAACAGCACGTTTATTAACTTTACTAATAGTGACTAACACAGCGTTGTACAAACCATATTTTAAATTTAAAATGAAAGTGATCATTTTAGCAGTATTAATAATATTTGTAGCTGGTGATAACAACAGTATGTCTTACTGAATTAATTTCCTAATAAATTTTTTTGAATAATTTTTAGATATAAATGATTTATTTGCCAGCATCCAAAGACAATTACTAATCTTTGAATCTATAGAACAAAGACGTTATATTACGGCTGCTGTAGAATTAATTGAACTAAAATATGAAATTGATCCTCCCAAAAATTTTACGAGATTACAATTGTATTTATTACTAACAAGGCAAATTTTAGTGGATTTACGATATTTCATGAACCTAATAACACACATAGTAAGCATACTTTTTACAAGTCAAGAAGGTGCTGAATCTACACTAACGACAAGGTTTCGAAATTGCTTGTTTTTGATAAAAAATGTAACTCAATTTATTGACGAATGGGCAGACATTTTGTTAATTGCAACAGAACCCGATCCCCAAAAGAAAAATAAAACCAGCGCCGTTCAAAAAAATGGAAACAAGTCAGAAATAACTCAAAACACACGAGTTAACGACAATATTGCAAATGTTACTTTAATAGTAAGTTCATTAAACGATTTATCGAATAAGGCACAAAATTTGGAAAATATGGAAACCACTATGAATCTAACAAGCCAAACAATAGATTTAGTTAAACCATATATTAGTGTCTTTTCTAATGTGAGTGGTGACATATTTAATATTGTAAATAAAGCAATGAAGGACTACATAGAAGAATATGAGGGTAGTACAAAAATAACGAATTTAGAAACAAGAAGTACACAAACTGCGGCATATAGTAGAATACCTATTACCGAAAAAACAATAGACACAATTATGCCTATAAATACTAAAAGCACTACCGTACCACCACCATCACCTCAAACTAGTGCGGTATACACAAAGATACTCAATAACGAAGAAATAATAAACATAAGTACAAATAGTACTGTCGTACCATTGCTGTCGCCATATTTAGGAAAACCACCTATAATCAATAATGATACTACTAAAAACTACTTAACCTGACATCTGATGTGTTATCTATACACCTTCAATATAATTTTTACTCGTGAACACGATGAGAAGTTTGTAATTATACAACGAAGAAAAAATACATAAATTATGCAAATATATTTTACTAAATCATTTTTGCGCTATCGACCTATTCTTCTTTACTTACCAGCCAAATGCATTTACCGATTGGTTATTAGTTGTTAAGGAAATGGAGTTCCAAGAGTTCAGAACCTAAAAAAATGAGTTTCAAATATTCACGGTCATTTAAATTTAATTGCAATAAAAGTACAAATGTTCACCTTATAAGGATACACTGATTTACACAAATGCATAAAATCTATTTTAAAGGCAAAACTACGAAATAGTTATTTTTGTATCTAGTGCACGAAATGCTACTTTGGTGATCGGAATTTAATCTTTTAACGAGGCGCACCAAAGTATTTCGCGCACGTGTTACAAACAAAATTTTTCTACAACCATCAAAATTAAAACCAACCAACCATTAAAATTGTTTTAAATAATTTTTTCTTGTATTTTTGCTTGATTGAGGACCACAAAAATTAAAATACAATAATCTCATAGAGTTTACATTCGGTGCGCGAAAATATGTATTTCGCACACAATTTCGCACACAATTTCGCGCACGTTGTTTTGGTAACGTAGGTAAATCAAAAAAAGTGTCATTTCGCATATTGTTATTAATGCGCTAACCTCGTCATTTTTTGACGTTTGTAGAAAAGGTGTTTTTCAATTTCATGCGCTGCATACATATACGGTAGTTGAGATTTTAAATCTGGCAGTTCTCATTTAACACAAGTATTCACATTTAAAATCTTAACATACCAATTAAATATCTAGTTAAATCACAAAGAAACAATGTTTATATTAATGACTGTAATCGTTATTAGGTATACAATGAAAGCATAAAGTGTATGTTTAGTCTTACTTTAATTTTAAGTATATATGTTAAATTAGTGCAATGCTGTAGTAACTTAACATACTTAATTGATAAAGCATTTACTTCGAGGTTTAGGGAAACACATCAAAAAGCTAAAAATCTATTTAATCTGAGATTTTGTACTTAAGTTATTGGGATTTTTATATATTTCAATAGTTTCTTGCTGCAGACAAACATAACAGAGAGTTTGTCTGGATAAAATGTACGTATTATCAAATTGAATATTATGATTTAAATTACTTAACGCATGGTCAGCTACGGAAAACTTCTCTGGTTGATTCAATCTGCAATATCTCATATATTTTTTACGTCTAGTGTCAAGACTACCTTTTGTGACTCCAATGTATACTTTTCCACAAGAACAAAATAACATATACTTCAGGAGCTAATAATGGATTTGAAGCATCTTAAATGTCCTTTAATCGTTCTTGTATGTTTAAAAATAGTTCTAATTCCATGGTTAGTTAATATGTTTTCAATTTTATCCGTAACGTTAATTATGAAAGGAAGAAAAACTCTACCGACATTACTGATACGTTTAACAGGTTAAATTATTTTAATTTCTTTAATGGAATATCCATTAGTCTATAGTGATGTTTTTAAATGCTCAAATTCACATTGTAACAATTCTAGATCTCAAATTCGTTTAGCTTGGGAGTAGAGCATGGATAACACTATTTGTTGACGTGGATGATGGTTTGAAGGTGTATACAAAATTTTTTGTGTATATCGGTTTCCGATCAGCTCTAAAAGGCAAAGATGAATTATTTGTTTTAGAAATTGATATATTTACAAGTGGTAAATTTCCAATATATTCATTTTCCATAGTAAACTGAATGCTTGGACAAATACGCGGGCAGTTTGATAAGTCATACAGTTTTTAATTTTCCGCGCAGTAATTTTAAATACAACACTGCTCCCGTTAGCTGTCATCTATTAATAGACTACAGTCAAATTTTGAGTAATCTGCGTCATTTAGTTTGTGTTTGACAGCTATTCAAAGCAGAATTTTAACGAAAATGGAGAGAAAAGTGAATTTTGTGTGCTGATTATTTTTTGCGTAAAAAAACCATCACCGAAAGGCTTGATAAACACTATGGGGACTCTGCAACATCAATTTCAATGGTTAAGAAGTGGTTTATTGAGTTCCGTTGTGGTTGTACCAGCACAAGTGAAGCCGAACGATCAGGTCACCCAAAAGAGGTCGTCACGCCAGAAATCGTTGATAATATCCATGGAATGATATTGGACGATCGGAGAATGAAAGTATTACAGTTAAAGGAGAGTATATTGAGAAATAAAATGCTTATTTGCCGAAAAAAATATCTTTTACTCAAAAGCCACCAACTTATCAAATTGCCCTCATACCATTTCTAAAATTTAAACTCGTTTAGTGCTTCTTTTCCATGTCTCCAAGTTACAGAAGTATCAACAACATATCTGTACCAATATGAAGCTTTTTAGATGCGTTTTGTAGAGCGTATGTTTCAAACTTTTCCATGTAAAAATTAGCATTTTCTGCTAGACCAAAAGGGTTTCTCATAGCTACACCATCAAGTTATTCATAAAATTTTCACAATTTTGAACTTACTTTAAATTTTGTTGAATTTGCTTTTTCATTGTGACGTTTTTTATGGGTAGCCTTCGTCCGTTACTCGGTGTTCTGATTTATCATTTTCTAAGACTTAGCTAATCTTTACTAAAATTAAATTATATTCCGCAGTTTGCTTTTTCGTATACGTTTACTAACTATTGTAGCAGGCTTAGATTTATGTTATCAGATTTCATATATTTATTAGATATCTTAAGTAATTTTCAAAGCTATTATCATTTACTGAAGAAGATAACTATAATTGTTATCGATTTCATGCCCAAAACTTAAGTATCTTAATTATGAGTGATAATAGTGAAAGTTTCCATTTTCAAATTTCAGATTTATTGTAGCATTTATTATTATGTAGATACGAAATAGTATAAATGCAAAAATATAAAAATTCAATTTTTAATGATTATGATAGCGTAAAATGAATTTTAAATATTAAGTGTGGTCTGTAACTTAAATTCAATTATAACAAAACTATAAATGTTCATCTTATTTTTTTTTACAAATTTACACATATGCAGAAAATTTATTCTATGTAATATTAAAAATCAAAAACTGAGTGTTCAAATTTCGCGCGCATATATAAATGGCCGTTGAGATTTTAAATTTGACAGTTTTCATTTAATATTAATTAAAGTAGATACACCATTTACTGAGTTGAATGTTGAAGGTCTAAAGTTAATTTTGACTACCACATCTGCTTGCACAACAAATATAACACTATTAATTAGTTTTGAGCGAAATGATAACAACCAGTGCAGTAGGGTAAGGGAGGGAAATGGCGACCACCTAAGCACAATTGTCTGTAATTTTCAAATATTCCACACGTTTCAGTTTGCATGATATGCATTTAAATAGTTGTACTGTTTTCTTTCCATATTAGACTATACATTCTGCAGAAAGATTTAATTTCTTTAAAAAAATGTTAAACCTTGTATGTGATTGTGGTTGTGATTATCCGCATATGTGGGTAATTACAACGCTGGTGTGGGTAATTACAATCATAAGAAAAATTTACTTGAGAAACGTTTTTAATTACCGTATGAAGTCAAAATAAACATAATGATCAAAAACTAAAACTAAAACTTTAAACGTCGAACACTCTTGGACAAAAGTCGCAGACGTAGTCCTTTGATGTATCAACGCCACTGCACTCGCGATGAGCCCAACGACCACAGCTTCTGCACCGATACCACTTTCCGTTTTCCCATATTCCTCACAGACTAAGTATTTTATCGAATCACTATTATCTTCCATGTCATCGAGGCTGTCATCATCCACAAGTTCGCTTTCCTCATAATCCTCAGATTCGGATGAACTCAGTTCTACTTTCTTGCGTTTGGCGTACGCCTTCGTTTTAGCTTCTTTTGAAGTGGTTTTGGATTGTTTTTTTGCCCTTCTTTCTTCTTTGTCAAATAATACTTGTTTCATAGGAGTTGCAGTTAGAATTTCAGAATGCTGTTTTCGGGAAAGAATTTTTGAAGATTTTCTGGACGTAGAGGGTAATGGAAGTGGAGAGATATCTTGAAATGAAGTTGAAGGTGCTCCGGGGTCCTCGTATGGTATTTGTGATGGGGTTGATAAATTCAAAGGAATGTGATCAAAATTATTCTCGTTAGGATTTTCTTGTACTGGTTCCAACAACACCTGGGTTGGAAGGAAGTCTTCTTCACCAAACACTCCAGGTTTTATTGGATATATACCTGTGGCTTTAAAACCTGACACGGCCTTTTCAATTGTTGCCACGCTGGAGTAGGCCCGATTAAATAATAATGCTAGGTCGTAGTGGGTAATTTTTTGAAATTTGTTAGATTTAAGGACAAAATCGTATTCCTTTCTGAATGCTTTTTAAGAGGTCCAAAGAAGGTCACGTCCAGAGGTTGTACTCTGTGGGAGGTATGTGGTGGTATTGACAGCATTATGATACCATTATTTTTGCAATAATCGTATATATGGATTGAGATATGGCTACAGTGGTTATCTAAAATTAGTAGAATTGGATCTTCGTTAGTTGGCTTTGTTTGGCTGCTAAAACGTTGAAGCCATGTTAGAAACAGGGTTTCATTACTCCAGCCATTCTTCGAGACTCTGTAAATGGCTTCTGCTGGACCATCCTTCTGTAAAAGTGGTGACAGTCTCTGTCTAGGGAAAATGAACAAAGGCGGAACATATCTTGAGGCTGACATAGCGCAAATTACCGTGACAGTTTTTCCTCTTTCCCCACTCGTTACCGCACCAACTCTTTGCTGACCTCTTTCTGCTAATATATATATTCAGGTTGTTGCACATTCGAGATGCCAGTCTCGTCCACGTTAAACATTTTTCCAGGTGCAAACCTCCATTTCTCCATTAAACTCTCAAGGCGCTCAAAAAAAAGACCCACCTCGACCCTATTGAAAGCAGTCACTCTATTAAGACTGATGCCTTCAGGTTTACGTTTACTAATGGTAGGGTTTCTGATTATGAAGCTATAATACCAATCTCTACCAGCAATCTGGGAGGTTTTGTTGAAGTTGTGCTCAATTCTATTTTTTTCTGCATATTGAAATGCTGCCTGACGAAGTTCTCTAGGAGTTAACCCATAGAACATTTTCGATAATGTCTTCAGGTGATCAGCAATCTCCACCTCTTGCTCAGCTGAAAATACTAGTTTTCGTCCCATTTTTGGCGCTGTGGTATTATTTGATGTCTTTCGTAGTCTTGTCTGTAAGGACCCATAAGGTATACCATACCTTCTGGCTGCAACACGGATTTGTGTACCCGTTTGTACCGCAGCAATAGCCTGCTCTAGGTGCTCTTGAGTCCATTGAGCTTTATGCGTCTTACGCACGTACCTACGGGGCATCCTTCGAACTAAAAATAAACAAAATGAGTGAAATGTTATTATCATGCTAATGCCATAAGGGTAATCGCGACCAGTGGTTGTCATTAACCCACGCACTTGGTCGCAATTACTCGCAATCACATGTAAAATGTTTTTTGGCAGTTAGAATTGCTCATTTTACAAAGTGATATGATTTTGTCTATATTTCGCAAAATACATGGTCTACGTACCTTTGTTACAACTGAACAAGTATAACACACCGTTTATTTTTTTTCTACAGCTTACACAAATTTGAAAAAATATTAGATCCACCTACATCAACACACTGATGGAATTATTCATTCTATGGTATTAACGATATCTTAACACACACTTGTGGAATTATGTTAGACGTCTGTCCACTAGAGGCCGGTCATAGTATCAAATTGATATTCAAGCGCGTATGTTCAAAAATTGAGTGGTTGCCATTACGCGCTGATCGCTCCCTACGTATGAGACCAATGGTGAATCGTTTTTTTTGAACTAGTACAAAAAGTATATTACTTTTTTCATAGTTGCCTTGGTGATCCGAACAATCCGCAAACAGCCATTTTTTTTTCTTATTAAGGAGATTGAAAACGTTGTTTAACGTTATTAGACCAATTTTCACGAGTCAGAGCAGCTGCGTCATAACTAATGAATTCTAGGAAATAGAATCTGCAAGGTAGACACTAATGAGTCATACTTATTAATTTCTAAAAATCAAGTTGTAACTACTGTGCATTGTTCAAGTTCCCTAATATGAAGAACCTCAACACATATCACATAGATTTATTCAAAATGAACCTATTAAGTGGATTTTTGTACGCCATTAGGGAAACGACCGCCTGTTCTTAGGAAATAGCTCTTAGGAAACTGCTATCAGTTACTAGGAAACCACCACCAGAGAAACGGATTCCTACTTTTCAGCAGTTTTTGATCCGTCTTGATCTGTTTTGAGCTGTCTTTGGGAAACTGATTCTAGTTTTTACAAAATCGGTACCAGTTTTTGGGAAACCAGTATCAGTTTTAAGGAAATCAGTACCTGTTCTAGGAATTAGTTACATCACCCAAAAGCTAAATATCGACATCCTGGTGGTGACAGTGCTTCATCGATAGGACAATAGTAATATGTAAAAGATAAAAAGTTTATTGATCGGTGTATCGATTCATCACATATAAGTTTCTACCGTGGGAAAACGAGGAGCACCAAAAAATTTACAAATGGATATTAGAAAACATTAATAACGTGAAACAAATGCAAATTTGTGCTTGGGTTGGACACGTAGACCAGATTCAGGAATATAACTAATTTAAATGATTATACTTTTGGTTTACTATGAACTATATCAATGCAACATAATCTTAA
Source organism: Vesta saturnalis (assembly GCA_036346205.1). Lineage (NCBI taxonomy): Eukaryota > Metazoa > Arthropoda > Insecta > Coleoptera > Lampyridae > Vesta > Vesta saturnalis. Next base: position 6,562,565 of record JARFJB010001442.1, read on the forward strand.
AGTAGCAAGCGTAGATGTGAAAAAGTATTTCATATAATCTCTGCATGTTTAAGAACAGGTGTTAATGGATATTTTAGGTAAACACCAGTAAAAAGAGACCATTGATGAAATGAAACAGTAATAATAGTTTTTATTGATTCCTTCAAACAAGTTAAGTTTTGTAGCAACACTAAGTGTAGTAATCGAGTGCAGTACTTTCCAATGAATTTTATTTAAGGTTATTGTTGCACCAACGTTACCATAGTAGCAGTTTGCATCGCTTTTAGATCAAATCAAATCTTGATGCATATTCACAATTATTTGACTATAATCCTCACACACATATTATGCATAAATAATAAACAAGGTAGGTTTGTTGAGGTACTTTAAAATAAAATTTACTGAGAAATCTTTTAATACAATTATCACTACCACATATATAATAGATACATTGAAAAAACAACCTATCAGTTTTTAAACAGTATAAATATGAATGCATGCATGGATGTCAGTATACTACAACTTGAGAAATTAGGAAGTTCACATGTCCAGTATCAATTCAAGAAATTAACCCGTCAGTTTAAGCTGATTGATGATAATCAATTTAATGCCGAGGATAAAACGTTTTGAATATATATATATATATATATATATATATATATATATATATATATATATATATATATATATATATATATATATATATATATATATATATATATATATATATATATAACATTATATATATATATATATATAAATATATATATATATATATATATAATATATATATATATGGGAGATATATATTTAATAAATAAAGACACAAAATTAACAGGTAATGTGTAATGTTATACAAAGTAATAAATAATCAAAAAGTAATGAGTATTCACAAATATGAATATATGGGGGAGGAAATACATTCTCAGCAGTAAATAAACGACAACAAAAATAAAGTAGGTATAATGTTTAATGCTTAGTGATAATGTTTAATGCATGTGTACCTAAAAATAATATGTTTCATTAAAAAATTATAATGCAAAGGTACACACTTGCAGTTGAACGACCAAGCGATTTATCACACATATTACTTAAGTTAAATGGGAATTTCTCCCACGAGAACATTTATAATAACAATATTTAATAATTGCCAACATTCTTTATTACTGTACTTAAAAACTAAATATATTCAAAATTTGAGCTGTTTATACAAGCTTGAGATGAGAACTATATTTCCAATAATTTAATTTTACGTTCAGATTCATTAATACATTTGAAATAAAAATTTTGTAAAATGGGTGCTTGATTCTGATGTAGAAATTTGTTAATGTCGCATACATCACTAATATTCAGTTTTCTTTCTGAAAAATACCTCTATGGACATTGCATTTAAAATTACAAATTTTGTTATTTATTACGTACAAGACAGTGTTAAAAATGATTTTTGGGGGAACTCCTTTTTGCTAAATTTTCATTTCACTTTTTTGATGATTTTTCCTTCTAGACCCGTTTCTTAACTACATATCAAAATTAAACATGACCAGTTTGTATTAACACTTAATGCTAACGTATGTTATTCATTTTTTATTCATATCAAACATTTATAACTCCAGCGTCAATTCTCTAATTATTTTACTAGATACACCTTTTGTAAATATGCAGTACTTCTTTATAGAACTCATTTTAAAGATAAAGGCTACATTGGTTATTATTTTACATAATATGTGTGAGGATTATCAGCAAATAATTGTGAATATGCATCAAGCTTCGATTTTAATTGCAAACTGTTACTATGGTGAAGTTAGTGCAACAATAACCTTAAATAAAATTCAATGAAAATTACTGCACTTAACACTTAGTGATGCTGCAAAACTTAATTTGTTTGAAGGAATCAATAAAAATTCTGTTATTACTATTCCATTTTATCAGTGATCTCCTTGTACTGGTGTTTACCAAAAATATCTATTAACACCTGCTCTTAAACCTGCTGAGATCATATGAAATACCTTTCACGTCTATACTTGCTACTTTAAGATTATGTTGCATTGATTATAGTTCATAGACCTTACCTATACAGGCGTTTTATTCCTGTGGGAATTTTTTTATTGAGTCAGTTCATCGTACCAGCCATATCCACCTCCCGGTAATTTTGGATTTAGGATTTTATTCCAACATTTAGTTATATCTCGAAAAATGGCCTCATCCAATGAACGTACGAAATTATCGCGTGACAAAAAATATTTTATACGTGTTTTGGTGCAACCACCTCCATTATAACCACTCCCGATGCATGCATTTCAAGAACAAGAAGAAGCTATTCAAATCATTTCAATCCATGATAGTGATATCGATAAAAATATCTTCTAGCATTACGCTGCAACAACTGTTGCTGTGTCACTACCACCACCATCGGTACCAGGATCAACATCTTCACTGCAATATGTGGAGAAGAATTTGACACTGATATGGGTCCTTCAAGAAGAATTCAAAGAAAAAATGAGGTGGTTGCAGAGCATTTTAAATGAATATATAAACAGTAAGGTGTCGGGAGTGGCAACAGATGAATTGATTGAAGCCAATCATTTGTTAGCAAAGGTGCGACAAATCATTGGACGTAAAATGTGCTACACACAATAGGCAATTTAGATGGTCTTTATTAATTTTTTTTAATTGGTGTAGTAATTTTTTGTTATAATTAGTTTTCTTTGTTTATAAAATATAAAAAAATATTTGTTCGCTTTATTATTATTTATGGTAAAATATTCCAATGTGTGTGCAAAAACTTTAATTGAAAACACAAATATATTGTTAGTAAATTCACCCCTTGTCATAAAATGAGAGTATAAAGAAGCAGTTATAAGTTAAAATAATAAATATAATTCTCATAAGTTTGTGTGCAAACAGTTTAAATTTTGAAAAACTAATATGTGATTAGATGAAATATCCTGGGTCAATAAGGACGATATTTCTTGTAAATAGACATTTAATTGTGAAATAAATAACTTATATACCCATAGCAATAGTTTTATAACAAAGTATGTAGCTTTTACATGAAATAAAACAAAAAAAATAATTTTATTTTAGTGCATTAAACATTATATTAATAAACGTTTTTCTAAAATATCATTGTCTTATACAGTAAACCACAAGCACTTCTATAATCATTTAAATTACTTGATGGTCATATTCCTGAATCTGGTCTATATGTATCCAACCGAAGCACAAATTTGAATATTTTCTAATATCCAGTTGTAAATTTTTTGGTGCTCCTCGTTTTCCTACGGTCGAAACTTATATCTGATGTAATCCATACAGCAATCAATACACTTTTTATCTTTTACACATTACTATTACTATTACCCTATCGATGAAGCACTTTCACCACCAGGGTCTCGATATTTATAGCATTTGGGAGATGTAGCTAATTTCTAAAGAATCCGTTTCAACAGGTAGCTGTTTTCTAAGAGCTGGTGGTGGTTTCCTAATAACTGATAGCAGTTTCCCAAGAGATACTTCCTAGGAAATGGCGGTCGTTTCCCTAAATGGCCTACAAAAATCCACTTAATAGATTCATTTTGAATAAATCTATAAGATATGTGTTGCTGTTGTTCATATTAGAGAACTTGAACAATACAGAGCAGCTGCAACTTGATTTTTAGAAATTCACAAGTATGACTCATTAGTGCCTACCTTGCAGATTCTATTTACTAGAATTCATTTGCAGGTAATTTCAATATGTTGCTTCGCTCGGTAGTCGCTTCGGGGCGAATGAACTTTGACCTTCAAAAGCTCAATGAACTATTTTTAGATTTCCAGGAATCCCCCAATTTACGTTCCATGAACGTAATATTCCACTCGTTGAGATCAGTGAACTTTGATGTTTCTACAAATTGGTTCTATTTTTAGATTTTCCAGAATCAATACAGAGCAGCTTAGACCAATGAACTTGATTTTTAGAACAGTTCAATGAACTCATTAGAATGTCTACCAGTTGCAGATTCTATTTACTAGAATTCAAACTTGCAGGTGCAATGCCAATACGTTGATTCGCTCGAAGAAGTCAGAAACTTTGGGGTTTTCTCGTTTCTAATGAACTTTGTACCTATGCATACCAGAGGCCAATTGAATTTTGACTGAAACTGCTTTCACGAAACTGGTTCTATTTTTAGACTTTTCCAGGAATCAGTTTTACTTTTACGATTTCTATGAACTGACTTGCCAGCTTCCGGGTTCAACAAGTCCATAAACTTTGAGCTTCAAGAAGTCAATAGGCAACTCTAGAGGCTACTGAACTTTGATCTTGAAGAGGTCGGGAAACTCCCGTTTCCACGAACTGGCTCCATTGTTAGATTTCTAAGAATTGTAATAGGATACTCTTATTTGTCAATGAACTGTGACATTGACAACCATTACACCTTGACTTAGTTTAGCAAATACACGAACCATTTAATCTTGACCCACTGCATAGACAACAACCTATCCTTCGGTTGTCGCCAACAGAAGGCGACTTTGACTTTGAACTTAGCCAGAACCGGCCCTATATGACTACTGTTGTGTGTGTGATGTGATTTGATGTGTGTGTGTGTGTGTGTGTGTGTGTGTGTGGTGTGGTGCGTGCGTGTCGTGTGTGTGCGTGTGTGCTGTGTGTGTGTTGTGTGTTGTGTGTCTGTGAGCCTGTGAGTCTGAGTCTGTGTGTGTGTGTGTGTGTGTGTGCGTGCTGTGTGTGTGTGTGTGGTGGGTGTGTGTGTGTGTGTAGTGTGTTGGTGTTGTTGTGTGTGTGGTGTGTGTGTGTGTGTGCGCGCGCGTGTGTGTGGTGTGTGTGTGTGTGTGTGTGTGTGTTGTGTGTGTGTGTGTGGTGTGTGTGGTGTGTGTGTGTGTGTGTGTGTGTGTTATTTATTAAAATCGGTTGGTATTTACAATAGCGCTTGAAAGAAAAAAAATATATATCACATTCTATTTTTTTTTAAGTTCATTTGCAGTTCTTGGTTAGAGCTGAGTTCCCCATGATAAACATTGCACAATATCCCATTCGTGCACCACCTTTCTTCAAAACTATTCACACTATTATTTACGTGGCACCAATGGCACTTTGTTAACAGTCTGTTTTTTAAACGCGTTTTGTAGTTCGTTAAATGCTTTGGCGGTATGTTCTGGTTTTTGGCGTATCTATATACTGGCTGTACGCGTTACTTATTCCTAGTACACATAAATAATTTGCTAAGTTTGTTGCCTGGTTGTTTTTGTTACCGTACATGCTACATATATTTTCTTTATGAACTATAGTTAATTGTAGTAGTTTTTTTATAATACTAGTTATGTAGTCCCACATGTCTGTGGTTTTGTCACAATCCATTATGATATGCCACGTGTTCCCTTCCTCGTTACACCAAAAGCATTATTTGTCTGGCCGATGTGGTATAAGGAAATAGTATCAGCCAAACGGTTTTTCGCGAATCGCCATGCGATGTTCGCGTCTACCCCCAAGGACGGTTGTTTGAACATTTCATTCCAAAACAATTCGATGTTGTATCAATTCCCTTCCATTTTCGTATTGTTGTGAACATTTTTTTAAAGAATGGTTGTATATAAGCTTTTCTTTGTGTTTTTGTTTATTGTAATATGCGAAGTTTTTGATCTTACTAGTTCTACTTTTGGTGGCTAGTCTATTCCATGTTTAATAATTACTTGCGCAAATTCTTGGTTACACAGATCTTTTAGTTTTTGAAAACTTTTGAACAGACAATTTTTAGCAGTAGGGGTCAAGTATGTCGATACTAAATTTTCGTTGTTTTCCCATAAAACCTCATTCATACACTCGCCTAAAGTTATGTTACACTTCGCCCAAACGTCGCTGTCCAAAAGTGTTGCAAAGGCGTTGGGCCACAAAAGACAGTTTATAAGCGGCATTGCTCTTATATCGTTGCGACATGCTGGAAAACTTTCTAACCGCAAGGTAACTGTATTCCATGCTTTTTGCACGCTGCGTAAGTAATTCGAATTGTTTAATCTTGGAGTAGATTTTGCATAAAGTGACTGCCACATATTATTACCCTGTGGATTAAGATTGTACTTGATCATTTTTGCCCAGTTACTATACTCATTAGTTAACACTTTCACAACTGTAAATATCCGAAAAGATGTTATTTTAGATGGACAAGTTATAAACCTCCTTGTTTTAAAGTCAAACATAAACTTTTTGAATCTGTCCAATGCTTTTTATTGTTCTATACAAACCCGATGATCGATTTTTGCATTTTTTCCAGTGTGTTATCTGGTATATGCACAACCTGTAAAGTGTGCCACAGTTTTGGCGCTATAAAGGTGTTCACGATCTTTATACGTCCTTTCAGCGATAAATTGTTTGCCTTGACACCCCAGTCACAGATAGCTTCATTTATTTTTTTGTTTAAATCGTCTACCATTAAGTCTACTGCTATCTCTTCTGTAGAGCTAAAGGTTATCCCCAATATTCTTAGTGTGTTCGGTCCCCACGTGCAACCTAAAGGTGAGTCAAGTCTGTTTTTCCATGAACCACACCATAGCCCTTTTGACTTGCTCAGATTGATTCTTGCTCCTCATTGACATGACAAACGCTCAAAACATTCGCCTATGGAAGAGAAATCTTTGATTTCCGACTTTCCGTCAAAAAGAGTGATATATCGTCTGCATAAGCTGCAACAGTTATCTTGTGGTTGATGTCATTAGGCATAGAGAGACCGCTTAATCGTTTCCGACACAAGTTTAAAAAGGGTTCTATAGCGATCGATAAAAGTGGTCCTGACAGCGGACATCCTTGTCTAATCCCCTTGTGGATTTTTATTGGCTTTGTTAGACTCTGGCCTACACGTACGTGAAAACTCGAGTTCAGGTACATTAATCTAATCGCTTCTATAAAGTGAGCAGGAAAATCCATCATTCTTAACCCGTCGTTACACGCGCTATGAGCAAAACCCTCACATTTTATTTATTTTCCCGATATAATTTTATTCGTCATGACCGTGACCTTGAACGTAAAGGAATGCTTTGCGCATTGTTTTTGAGAGGGGGTGGTGCAGATCTGTTTAAATTTCGAACCTTTGGTCAGTAGTAGTTTATCAATTAACTGGAAACGTTGTCGTTGTGAGCGTGCTCCTCATTGCGCGTATAACCACGTTTGTTTTTCGGGTAGTGAATCAATCTTATTTTAATTTTAGGACACACAATTCATCTTGTAAGTATGTACTAATATTTTATTGTTATATTTTAATATGCAACAACGCATTGTTTGCTTTATTGGCACCTCAAAAATTGAAAAAATTGTCTTATGTATTTTTTTGTTTGTTTTAGAATATTTTTATTCTAAATGGATCCGCGCCAAGAAATACAATTACTTCAGTGGTGTGACGAATTTGACAAGGAGGAGGAAGAACGTAATAAAACTTTAGAAACTATAGACGATAGTGATGAAAGTGAAATTGACGAAGTTGATGTTCAAGGTTACAACACCGACTCTGAACTTTCTGCGGCTTCCGGTGACGAGGAAAATACTCCAGTTGCCTTAGTACATCAGAGGCCAACGTATTTAGGTAATAACTAGAAATTCAATTTAGTATGTTCTTATTTTATAATTTTTCCTTGCAGGTAAAGACAATCAGACTATCTGGTATGTCCATTCTAACAAACAGAAGGTAAAAACTGCTGTTAGAAATATAGTGAGAAGTCGTGGTGTAAGACCTCACGCAAAAAATGCAGAAGTCCCGTTCGAATGCTGGCGTTTATTTTTCTCCGATGAAATTGTTGCCAAAATTGTGACTTATACGAACAAATACATTGCTAAAATTTGTCAAAATATATCTCGACCAAGGGATGTTATAGACACTACATTTGACGAAATCAAAGCTCTGTTTGGGTTGCTTTATATCGCAGGAACTTGGAAAGGTGCGCGTATAAATATAGATGATTTATGGGATGCCGATGGACCAGTGGTTTTTCGAAATACAATGGGGAAAAACCGTTTCCGTCTTTTACTAAGGGCACTTCGGTTTGATGATATTGCTGACCGAGAGGAACGCAAAAAAATTGACAAATTAGCACCAATTCGCGAAGTATTTGAATACTTTGTTCAAAAATGTATAGCTAATTATGAAATAGGATACTATGCTACAATTGACGAAATGCTTGACGCATTTCGTGGTAAGTGTAGTTTTAGACAGTATATACCTACCAAACCCGCGAAATATGGTATAAAAATATATTCGCTAGTGGATGCTGAAAACTGGTATACTTGCAAAATGGAAATATATGCAGGTAAACAACCTAATGGCCCTTTTCAACAACCTAATGATTCGGCAGCACTAGTAAAGCGGATGATAGAACCCATACGCAATCAAGGCCGAAACGTTACATGCGACAATTTCTTTACTTCTGTTCCTTTGGCTTTAGATTTACTAAAAACATATAGAACTACTCTAGTTGGCACTCTAAGAAAAAACAAACGTGAAATTCCTCCAATTTTTGTCGCAACTAAAGACAGAAAATCACCCAGCAATATGTTTGGTTTCGGTGAGAAATGTCTGCTTGTCTCCCATGTGCCAAAAAAGAACAAAAACGTATTACTGTTATCAACAATGCACAATGAAAACATTATAGACCCCAAATCCGGTAGTGCCCAAAACCAGAAGTTATTACATTCTACAATAAAACTAAGTCAGGTGTAGATGTTGTCGACAAATTGAAATCTTTGTATTCAGTATCAAGAGTTAGTTGTAGGTGGCCGCTTACAATTTTTTTTAGTCTCATGAATATTGCAGGAATAAATTGTCACATAATTTATTTTGAAAATACTAATTTCAAGATTCCAAGGCGTAAATTTTTGAGAACCTTGGCTTCAGAACTAATTAGGCCACATCAACTATGCCGGGAAAATATAAAAACGCTACCAGTGTTGCTAAGGATGCAAATCAAAGACCAATTGGGCCTTCAAGAAGAACCAGAAGTTTCGGAAGAGACTAGAGAATCCAACAGAAAATGTGCTTACTGTCCAAGGAGAAAAAACCGAAAAACACAGACAAAGTGTAACAGAAAGGATTGCGGTGCATCCATTTGTAAGGAACATACAAAACCCATATGTACTCGTTGTTGGCAAAAAGAGGATTCAGAATAAGTTTTAGCAAATTTTTGTTGATGTGATTTTTTTATAATGTATGTTTAATTTATCTTGATAATTAAATAGTTAATAATAATGAAGATTCTTTCAAACTTAAGTCAAGTATAAATACTTTACGTGTAGGTGAGCAAATCGCTCACATGCGTGTAATGGCGTTACAAATAAAGACGCGTGTAACGGCGGGTTAAGGTGTTAAAAATATGATCGTGGTAGATGTTGTCGTAAGCACTTTCTAAATCTAAAGACAAAATTCCTAGCGGTGTCTTTTCATTATTTACGTACGTTATTACATCCCTGTGTAGATGTAGACTGTCGTAAATCGATCTGTTAGGAACGCTGTAGGCTTGATCAGAATGTACTACGTTGCTTATCACAGTTGTTAATTTATTTGCTAATGCTTTTGCCAATATTTTATAATCCGTCGTTAATAATGAGATTGGCCTCTAGTTTTTTAGAATTAGTGGATCTTTTCCTTTTTTCTCAAGCAAAACCACTACCGACGTATATATTGTTTCACTAATCGGTACTCCTTTTTGTAACCAACCCGGTATAATTTGTGAGTACTGTGTCCCCAATTTTTCCCAAAACTGAATGTAAAATTCGACCGTAAGCCCATCAATGCCGGGGGACTTTTTTTTATTTAAACTTTTTAAACCTACCGTGTAATCAGCGAGTTCCAAATTATTTTCTAGTTTGCCTTTATCACTTTGTGAAATTCGTACTTGATCTTCAAAAAGTACTGGGTTTACGTGATCTGGTAACGCTGCTGTATCTTGTTTTTTTGAAAGAAACTGTAAACTTCCTTACATATTTCTAGTGGTTTTGTGACTATATTACCATTTACCAAAGCATGTTATAGCTTGGACATTTAATACTGCTCTTGTCTGGCGTGTCATCGTTTATAATTTGCAGATATTTTCTGTTTAGTTCCGAAGTGTTTATCATCTTTCGGTATGTTATTTTCTTGTAATAATCTTTTTAAATCGTGGTTGTGCCCTGGGATGACATTTTTTGTGTGCTTATTGTAGGCTTTCTGTAACCAATTTAACTCCGTATATTTTTTCCGATTTTTGTGATTTTTATAAATGATGGTTGCAGTCTTTATTTCGCTTTTTAACCAGTTCCACTAAATTCCCACTTCTTGCGGTTTTCTCTGTACTGCGTAATCAATGACATTATTTATACAATTTATGTAGCTACCGTCGTTTAATAATGCATTATTAAAACGCCAATATGGTGCTGTACATACATTACTTCTGTTGATGGATATTTGCACTGCTAAATGATCCGAAAATGAGAGTAGATTTATGACACTTTTTGTTTGTTTCGTAACTTTAATTTCGCAAAATATTTTGGCCAACCTTGCTGCCGAGTTATCCGCAAAAAGGTATATCCGGGTGCCATAGGGTGAAGCTGACGGTAAGCATCATAGAGTTCATGTTCGTTGACCAAGTTTTGCAGCGCGTTTGCTAGTGTGTGCGTGCGCGTTTGTATGTGTGTTTGTGCGTGTATGTGCGCGCGTGTTTGTGTGCGAGTGCGTTGGAATTGTTTTCTCTTTAAGTAAACTAGTTTTTGCTTTGAATACCTGAAAGAACACCCTGTTGGGAACTTACGTTAAGTTGTCCACGCAGCAGACGTTTTCTTAGATTTACTAATATCTACATTTTCATATACGACGTATTTGATCGATTCTCTTAATGCTCGCCGCCAGTTAATAAATATATTTCAAATACTATTATTACTTGAAAACATATTTTTCACCTAGCAGTAAGTACTTATATTAATACTAGTTACTTATCAGCCACACTGTGAGGTTTACCTGGGAAGACAACCAAATCCAAAAAGGCCAATTATGAATAACGGAAACTACCCTACGACTTCAGGCAACATGAAGGTCACCACTAGTTAGCAATCATATTACAGAAGCGCTCGGAGTATCATCACAAGTGAAGTAAGCCAAAAGCATTTAATCACCAGACCACGGAATAACTGCGTATATAAAGAACAGCAATTAACATTAAAAGTTAATGCAGTTTGAGCTACCAGAAGCAGAAGCATGGTGTAATGTATTACGTACACTATGGTAGAAGTAGGTATATAAACAACGTGAAGATGGCAAATGAGAGTTTAGGAGGCAAATAACACTGTGTCGCTCCATCTCCGGATATGGTACGTACGTCAATAATAAGGGCGCTCTGGATAGCATTGTCACCTGGTGTAGTTCGCATAATTTGTCAGTTAATGAATCTAAATGCTTGGTAGTTTCGTTCTCGCGTAGACTTAAGGACATTATATTTCACTATAATGTAGAAGGGTTTGTCTTGGGTAGACCTGATACTATATGTGATCCTGGTGAAGTTTTCGATAAGAAATTATCATTTGTCGCTCATATAAATAAAGTTATCAACTCGACATACAAAAGCCTAGGCTACATAATCCGAAATATTACGAATTTTTCTGTACAATTCTTATGTTCATGCAGAAGTGATATGTCCTTTCTATGCTGTGTACATCTATCCACCTCCAACTTTTCTCATGAAACTTTATTGAACGAATATAGGTTTGTGTCCTTAGATGCTAGAAGAAAGATGCAATCTATAATATTTTTATACAGTCATAGCGCCTTTAATCTACTGCACAGAGATTCTCAACTTAACACAATTTAGAGGCCCAATCGAAACTAGCCTGGACACTTTTAACTGCACTATTAAGCAGATCAAATTGGCTTTAGGAACTTGTAATCAACCCATTCAAAATATACCTTAAATAAATCTTTTTTGAATGTAGGTGAACATTTATATAGCACGCGGCGTCTAAGAAGACGAGCCTGCCGATGCACAAACTACGAGTTTATAATGTTTACTTCAGTGGCATCGCATCGCGCATAATGCATATTTTAGTGGTATATTCAAAGCAATTCAAAGAATGATATTTTATTTAAATACATAATTTATTATAATTAAAAATTATACTAGAAATAATACTGTAATTAAATTAATAAAATCAATATGTAATTACATACATAAATAAGATACACTGCTTATATTGACATTAATAAAATTGTCTAAAATGTTTCATCTTCACCGTCACTCGTTACTAAACTGGTAATCACTATTACTATCTTCACTCACATTTATAACTAACTGCTCAGTTTCTATATACAAAATTAGTTCACTTTCAAGAGATTTGTCTTCTATATTAATTACTTTATTACATCAGATTTTTTGTAGTTGTGGTAATCTCCACTTTTTGTGCCAGATTTAAATGTTAATAAACAGTTATTACTTAAATTCATAATTAGAAATCGTTTACATATTCATACTTTAAAGGTAAATTATTCACTATAATTTAATGCACACACTACTCGAAAACACACCACCAAAAACAACAGAAAAAGTAATCAGTCACTTTACCTAAATATTCAGCATAGACCCAATATAGTTAACATCATTAATTAATAAAAAAGCTGAACAGTTCCGTAAATCAGTTAGTGATTATAACAATAACATATACTATCCTTCCAGGAGTGTCCACCGCTACGTCATCACACACAATCATAATGGTGTAGGTAATATGGAAAACATGAGTCAAAATTATTTTTGTTATAATAAATGCTGATTAGAAAACATACCCCGAGATGGTAGCATTAAAAGCTGCAGATTTCCAAAATACAATTATTTATTTTGTTATAAATGATGATTAAAAGTAAATGTACGAAATGAGGTAACTCAAAGTATAAACAAATAAATGGAGGTTAAGTAGTATTAGTCAAATGAGAATTAAATTCATATGCGTATAAAACGAATTGATTTCGCATTTACAGGTTTGCTCTTTCTACTACATTTGCTTATTCAATACTGTATGTCGATTTCGTCAAATGCACTACAAATGTTCACCATCCTTATTTAATTCACTGTTTTATATGAGAAGACAGTATAAAAAAATTGGATAGCTAAATTCATAAATTAACATAATGGTAAACACTCCTGGCGAGGATAATATATCAAAGATCTAGAAAATCATCAACGAAATAAATTTCACTTCAAAGGAAGTATTTTTGAAAAAGAGGAAAAAATAAAATGAAAGGAACTTTAAAGGAAAAATCTTTAAACATTAAAACGAAAGGCTGAACATTTTATCAACAGTAAATATCATTTCTTTTTAATTCTAAAATATCACACAATATGTACAGCACCATTGCTCGAGTTGCCCAATTTTCAATCGAACTAAGTAGTAACATTACTTAAGCCCATGGTTTTGTTAAACCATATGCAATATTTGTTTTTTCCTTTTCTAAACATTTTTCTAAATCATCAATGTTTTCTTTATGACCTGTATACTGTTTCAAAAATCGCAACATAAGTGCATTATTGATGTTCAATGCAACATCAGGTGTCAATTTTCTCATAAACCAATTCAACCAATGGCCTATTACATGAATGGAATCAGTTTGACTCTCATGGGTAGTGTGTCTAAAAATGGTAAAATATATATTTGTGTAGCCAATGACATACAAACTTTACAAAATTGTATACATATGTCGGTCATCATTTGACAGATATTGCTCCATAGCTTTAACATTGGCTAAAATATGAAATGTTTGCGTATTAATAAACAGTAATGGTTGTGTTATCTTATGTATCACAGATTTCTCATCTTTTAATGGAAACATCCAAGGGTCTAGGAGGATACCTTGCCTAAAAATGTTTTAATGAATAATTAGCCTAAGCGTATGTTTATAAATAAACAACTACTTTAACTCTTTACGTTGAGATAATGTTAAAAGAGCAGTTGCACCTCCAAAAGAATGTCCAACCATTGTCATGTTGTCCATATCCAAACGTCCAACTAAATCACTTAATTTAAATTTATCATTTTTGTTCAAATCATCCAGTATATTAAAAGGAACCTGCCCATTATTCAAGTTGATTAAAAAATCTAATAATTTACTGACCTCTTCCGCACGTTGATTTACCTTAATGTAACATGTATAATCACAATCATTCTTAATAAATGCCTTACTTACTTGCTTATTCCTTTCTACATAGTGGCCTACACTGATGTGTCGCACATACGTGGGAGTTTTAATGTTCTTTTTAACATTTTCTTTGCCATCATAGTAGTACGTGAAGCAAGCAGATCTATCCCTAAAAAACAAACATATTAATATTTTGAGATGTTCATATAAAATTTAACAATTTGAATTGACCAATTCATGGTTAGTGAATATACGTCAATATAAGACGCCACGTGGTGGGCACTACTAGAACTAAATTATACATATTTTTCACCTTTCCATCAAATTGAGGCCCTCACTTTTTTTGCAAAAATGGCGTTAACGACGCACGTCAATAGCTAAGGTTTAATTTTTACAATTATTCAAAGTGAGGTCGATATATGGTTCTCACGAAGACTCGGTCCTCACCTTAAATGCATATTTATATATATATATATATATATATATATATATATATATATATATATATATATATATATATATATATATATATATATATATATATATATATATATATATATATTACCACAAAATGTGATTTTTGGGTTTTTCTTTTTGTATTCCTTCATTTATTTTAAAACCAAAGGTACTTCTTCATTGTCACTTTTTGAATCCTATTAGATGGCGTTTTCAAATTTTTTATTCGACGTTTCGTCTCCGAGAAACCATCACCAACTTTATTTTTGTTATATCGCAGCAACCAACAAAACACCTTGTATTCGATAGTATTGTTTATTATGAATTTAACCAGGTATTACACATTATGGTTTTGAAGCTAATTTTTAATAAAAATTCGGATTAATATTAGTGTTTGATATTTTTTTATGTACAAATTTAACAACAGAAAAAAATCCAACGGACGTAAATCGGGTGATCGGGCTGGCCAAGCTACAGCACTGTAAGTTCCAATCTATTTTCATGTAAACCGCAATCACAGATAGTCCTGTACATTTCTTGAGTTACGTGCTGGGGCACTATCTTGTTGAAACCAACAGTTGTTAACAAGTGCTAGGGGTAATTCATCCAAGGGATTTTCCAAATCAGTCCTTAGTAAGTTCAAATAAGGTTCGGCATTTAAATTGTTCTGGTAAATAAAAGGTCCTATTATTCGTCATCCCAAAATGCCCATCCACATATTAAATCCAAATCTAAGTTGACGTCTTGATTCTTTTTTTTTTAAATAATTTTGTTTTGCCCAAAAATGTTTGTTACGTCGGTTGAAAATTCCATTGTTGGTTATCATGCTTTCCTCAGACCAAATTATTTTAAAAGGAAAATTTAGATCTTCGTCACATTTTCTAGTATACTATTCGCAAAACCTGCTCGCCGCTTCTGATCAGCTGGTCTAACACCCTGATAAACTCGAAATTTATATGAATGAAACTTATTTTTATTTAAAATGAATTGTGCTGTAGAATTTACTATACCAGTGTGATGTTCAATTTGTTCTGTCAATATTTAAGGGTTTTCAACAACGGCTTGCAAAACGGTATTAGCTTTTTTGTCTTCAGATTGTTTTTGACGGGATAGAATAGGTTTTGTAAATGAACAACAAAATGTTAAACAAGCATTATTTTATCAAAGCCTTCTAATATTAACTGATATCATATGAGAAATGTAAAAATGAAAATGAATTTTTCAGCTTCAAAACCATAATGTGAAATATATTGTTAAATTCATAATAAACAATACTATTGAATACAGTGTTTCGCTGGTTGCGGCAATATAAAAAAATAAAGTTAATGATGGTTTCTCGGAGATGAAACGTCGAATAAAAAATTTTAAAACGCCATCTAATAGCATTCAAAAAGTAACAATGAAGTAGTACCTTTGGTTTTTAAAAATCTTTTAAAATAAATGAAGGAGTTATGAAAAAAGAAAAACCCAAAAATCACATTTTGTTTTAATTCTCGGAAACGATAAGCAATAATGAACTTTTGCAAACTACATATGAACATGCCCTAAATTATACAACTTTTCTCTAATTTAACCGCCTTCGTACCTCTTACCGTTTTCAAGATCCCCATGCTGTTCATTTGTATCTTGGGCACGTTGTTTATACAATTTCTTGGTGTTTTTTTTATTAAAACAACTCTTTGCCTTCCTGCATTTCAGTATTTGTTTATACAATAAGATCACCCCATTTCCTTCAATAAATTATTACAATGGTGCCCTTAATATTCAATGGATTTAAAAAGAGTGCGGCAGAAATTATTTCAAATCATTATAATATTGAGACACATTATTTTTGAGAAATTTTAAAATACATTTTTAAAGCTGATCATATGTTTGTAGCAATATTATTTCAGTGGAAAAGTAAATGATATTAGCATGATTAGAGGGGAGTTTGTCAGTTCTACCAATTCCTTGATTTCAACTGGATGGCACTTTAAAATTTAGAGTATGTACCAAATTTATTAACAATTGACATTAACCTTCAGTCATACAGTTTCAATTTATGCACGCCTTCAGCTGACAGTACAATCTACGTATATACACCCAGTATACGCTGGTAAAATGATAAGTACTTAATTATAAGCACATTAATATAATTAATAATGCTTAAAGTAAAAAAAGTTGTATAGATTATTTTACCTTGTAACTGTCATAAAAACAACGGCAAATAATCTTCCTAAATATAACATGACCTTGATAAAGCCTGCTATTTTTGTGGTTGCTAAATTTCTATAATATTTTACAATTCGATTTGACATAATTTTGGCATTAATAATCTTAAAGCCCACAAGCTAATGCTCTTGGGCTTTAATCAAATTATTAATGTCAAAATTATGTTTAATCAAATTGATACTAAAATATTCTAGAAATTGAAATACAACAAAAATAGCCGGCTATTTATCAACATCTTGGTACATTGCCCTTCATTATTGCACTTGTTTCAACAAGAATAAGTATCATACTGTATTGGTGTTGCTGGAACCTAACATCACTTTATATTTTATACTACAAAAGTTCAGAATGACTTCTGGTCGTTATTAATTTTTCAACTATGGTAGTTTCACAGCTGGTCTTCAAAAAGGTGGGCATTAATAATATACCGGGTGTAAATCAAATACAGGCCACCCCTGTGACTTTTGAACCGGTCGTTAGATTTTGTTCAAATTTTGGTGGGTTATATTAGTGCCAGTTTGGGATTTTTTACATAAAAAAAGAAATATGGCCGACTTCCGGTTCTACCGGAAATGACGCAAAAGCTGAAAATTTAAATGGAACACAGTGTATATTTTTACATATTTGGATTCTAGGGCTTCAAATACATACAGTTCACCTGTCAAATGTCAACTCAGGCGTCATTTTAATTTGAGATAATTATGACGTCATCTAAATTATACATAATTGACGTACAATTACCCCCACAATATTATTTTTCCTAATAATTAATTCTTGTGAAGTTTGTTAACGACCAAATTTAAAAATTACGGTGATTAACTGAAACTCACTGTTTGCAATAGAAACATACATAGTTCACCCTGTAATAGCTCTTTCAAGTACTAGTAAAACGATATAAATAGTAATTTCCTTAGTTCCTAAATAAAGGAGTAATTTTTAATTTTCTAATTTTTATTAACACAACATGCTCTTGAAGCCGACTCTGTCAAAGTGAAATGGCGTTTGAGTTGACATTTGGCATATGAACTATATGTATTTGAAGCCGTAGAATCCAAACATATAAAAATATACAGGTTGTTCCATTTAAATTTTCAGCTTTTGTGTCATTTCCGGTGAAACCGGAAGTCGGTCGTATTGTTTTTTTATGTAAAAAAATCCCAAAGTGGCTCTAATATAACCCATCAAATCTTGAACAAAATCTAACGACCCGTTCAAAAGTTATAGGGGTAGCCTCTATTTGATTTACACCCGGTTGTTGAATAACAACTGATTCTTATAGTTCACTTTTTGATAATATTCTATCCCATAATGAGAGTTTAAACTGAAACTAGGGTAAAAATGAGAATACATATGAATCATGACTATCCGTATTTGCTTAAAGATGGTGGTAAATACAGATGTATTTCAATGCTGTCATTATATGTACCTGTGCTCTATCGCAGCCACTAAATATCCACGAGATGCCAGTTCATTACAAATAATGCTATAGAAAAATCGATTGCTTGCATAACCATGAGAGAATATAACACATTTTAATTTATTATCAGTATTTACTTTCTCACCATGCAGGGCAGGTATGTAAAGATTGGAACCTAAAACATAACAGAACTAATTATTTTATAAACAAGCATGTTTCGATTGAATACCACAATACCACCATCCTAATAAACGTAGAATAAATGGTTTTACAAATATAGCTCTAGCAATTCCGTTTATGTATTCTTCATCTGGGGTCCATAACGTCCAATCGGAATTACTGTAATCCTAAAAAAATTTACTTAGGGGCTGATTACTTAAGTTATATACTATTACTTCGTCTTGCTTAGCACTTGTCGGATAATATAACCTCAGGAATATGCCCTTTTCTGAGTAGTCTAACATTACATCAGTGCATCCTGGTACATATTTACCTGAAAAATAAAATGCTTGTGTAAAATGGCGTGGATATAATTTTCAAATTCAGAACTGACATTACTTAATACACTTTTATACATATATATATATATATATATATATATATATATATATATATATATATATATATATATATATATATATATATATATATATATAGACCGTTTTAGTACCTGTACAAGTTTAACATGGGTTTATATTGCGTTAATTTATCATTATCAGCTTAATTATATATGGGTTCTTCAAGTGAAAAACTCTGCATATAACGTCCTTAGTCTGTGTCATGTTGCATTGTTAAAAGAATAATAGGGAAAGCGGTCGCAGAAAAGTAAGTCTTGTTTCTTACTTACATCTTTAACTTAATAATTATAAAACTACACCTATAAATATTTTTTAATTATGAAAAGGAATAAATACTATAGCGGAGGGACTGGTTCGGACATGGGGCACTTTCGGACAGTTCAAATTTACCCCTTTTGAAAGCGATCTAAAATGTCACGTCCGGTAAAAATTTCGTAGCGGGCGCCACTGGTCTACACATGATTTCCCGCATTTCTATGTGCAGCTGTTTTGTTAAAAAATTTAAAATATTATTTTAAAGCGATACAGTATTTTCAATTTTCATTCATAAGCATGTAGTTAGTAAGTATAACTGTTATGGATATTCCACAAACATTACTTAGAAACCACATTATTTAGCAGTAATGTGAAGTTCAAAAAGTTTATATACTTAACTTCAAATTTAAACTATTCCTATTTATCTGAAATAATATCGCGTGGGGCACATTCGGATGCCAGCATATGGTGTACATTCGGACGGTGTCCAAATCTACCCCGCGTATGTCTTGTTGTGCCTCACTTATCTAAAAAAGGAGTTGGTGGCTAAGAAATTTGAAATGTTACAGATGGTACGAAACTATGTTCGTAACAGTAATAGAGCTTATATAGATGAAGAACAAATCTCCAAAGCTGTCAAGGAGATGATACAAAATAAATTATCGATATGTTTAGCTGCTATTCCTATTTGATGTGAAAAAATCTACCTTACATGATAGAGTAAAGCGTAAATTAACAAGGCAATCGGGCAATGATTCAAGAAACGATGATTAATTTGAAATCACCAAACAGTTCTCCAAATATGGAAACAGACAAGTTTTCTCAAAAGAACATGAAAATAAGTTAGTGGAATATTTCAAGTTATCTTCTGATCTGAGATTGGATGAGATCGTTTATGGAGAGGCATCCAAATTTAACACTAGAAAATCAGAAAATACCAGCTTAGCTAGGGCGACCGCTTTTAATAAAAGCAATGTGGAGCAATTTTTTCAAAATTATATTCAAGTACAGCAGAAATACAATTTTAGTCCAGACCCAATTCTAAATACTGGTGAAAATGGGATTACAACTGTCCTACAAGCACCCAAAGTTATCGCTCCATCGGGAAAAAAACAGGTTGGACAAATTGTGTCCCAAGAACACCTTGGTGACATTTTGTACTACTATAACTGCTTCTGGCAATTCTATCCCCTCTACATTTTCCACGAGTTAGGATGAAAGATGCCATCTAATCAAGAAAGCCACACTACCCTAGCTGCAATCAATTAACTCTAGAGAGAATGGCGTTGTGATTTTGACTTTCCCTCCGCATTGTACGCACCGCATGCAGCCCCTAGATATAGGTGTGTTTAGGGCTTTCAAGAGCATATTGAAAACTTCATTTAATGATCATATAGTCATGAATCCTGGAAAACTTATTAGAATTGATGACATTTCACGTTTATCCGCCACACCATACTTGTTATCATTTCCACCATCAAATATTATACATTCTTTCAAAAACGGGGATATGGCCAATCAAATGACTCGCTTTTGATGATGAGGATTTTGCAGCTTCCTATGTTACAGATACGCCAGAACCACAGTTAAAACAGTCACTCAACAGCAGCGCTATTGAACCAGGTCCATCTACAAAGCGTGAAAATTCTATCAAAATTATTCATGTCTTACTACTAAATGGAAACCATCTGATAGTCGCACACTGCCTGTCTATTATACTAGATTCAGTTTTTGAAACTGTGTTTAAGAAGTTTATAAGTCCATTCGTTTTCAGACCATTACCAAAAGCCGCGCCAAGGAAAGTGTCCTCTCGTGAAAACTCGAGACAGAGAAATGGAGAGTAGAAGAATTAGAAAACAATAAACTCGTCAAGAAAAATTAGAAGGAGAGAGAAGCGTAGAATAGATTCTGCATCTGGTAGCAAAATGAAACCAAAAAATCTAAGAAAAACAATAAGAAACTGCAGAGTCAAATGGATACATCTTCATCGGATTCAGAACTAGAAGTTTCTAAAAGATAATTTGAAAGTGATTCCGACATAGATTTGGGCATAGATAGTGATGAATCTGACAGTGAGTTATTGAAGTTGATAGACGACGATACTCTTTGAGTAGGGGACTATATTTTGGTTGTTTCCTTCAAAGAATACCATTCGTCACTTTGTTGGCGGAATAATGGAAATAGATGGTCTAGAATAAGATAGTATTTTACAGAAAAAGAGGAGATAAAGGATTCAGTCTTTCAGATGACGAAGATTTGTCCACTATCTTTAGACAGGACATTGTCTCCAAATTGCCTAAACCATTAGAGGTAAAAGGAACCTCACGTTTTCAATCTTATATAAAATATAATGTTAATTTTGGAACCCGTAATGTTTTATAATTTTATCATTAATATTCTACTTTGTATCAATTTGTCAAAAAGTTGCTGTATTTTTAGTTGTAAGGTCTTTTATACATAGATGTTTAACTTTTTGGAATAACGAATTCAGCTAAATTCTACTTGAAATGAATGAGTCCGAATGCACCCCACCGTTGTCCAAAACTATCCCACTAGTGGGGCACATTTGCACAAACGCAACTTATTGAAAAACGTTAATTTCTAAAAAAATGGAGATTAAGGAAACATTCTTAAGTACATTAAAACTACACATATACATGGTTGTAATCGACCAGGTCTCATTTCTTAAATGTTATATTTGATATGCTGAATGATCATTTGACAAAGAGCGTCCGAACCAGCCCCGCCCTCCCCTACAGACCACCACCCTGGCAATATTTTATCCCTTTATATAATATATAAAATGATAAAATAATATAGAAGAGTACATACGTTACTACAAGACAAAGAAAAAAAGCAATATGTGAATAACAAATTATGTAGAAAAATCAAGATCAACGATATAAATTATCAACCAAGAAACAGTGAAATTTAAAAGATCAAATCAATTTCAAAATGGTTTAATAACAGCTGTGATGAGCAATTAGAAGCAATGAATTAAAAAGGACAATGACAGTGAAAAAACATATACAAGATGGGGTTTAAAAAAATAAGCAGTAATACGAGGGGGGAAGTTACTATAAACACAATATATTCATAAACTGAATTTATCAATTGTTGGTTACTATAATTTTAAAAATTTTACAGTGATCTTTCAAGTCGTTTATACACAGCCGTTCTTCAAATCAAATGTTTACATAGTGAATTGAAACTGATAACAGACAAAAACGTGTTGTCTTGAAAGTACTGGTTCCGAATACTTCGAAGAGATGAAGAATATTCTAGAAGATTATGCCCCGTCGTGCGCCATTACAAAAAATTTGGTGGCGAATTTAAACAAAATCGGACAAATATTCAAGATAAATACCTACTGAATAGATTGGAGATTGACATTTTTCCTCATGCGTAATGTAAATATTTTATTTACGATCATCAAATATTGTAATCATTATTGGTCTGAAAGTTCTACTGTAAATTGTTATTTTATCCAGCGACAACTTAAAAGAAAGCTCTGATTGGTTTCCAGCTGTGGTTACAATTAACAGGATCTTTCTCAATCGGATATTAGAACCAATCAAAATTAGAAATGTTGAGATTTTTATTTTTCCACCATCACATGTTCGCAACAGTTTATACACAGCCGTTATTCACAACAAATGTGTTTACATAGTCAATCGAAATTTATAACAGACAAAAACGTGCTGTCTTGAAACTACTATTTGTGAATCCTTCGAAGAGGTGAATAATGTTCTAGAAGATTATGCTCCTTCATGCGACATTACGAGCAGGTTGTGGCGATTTTAAACAAAATCGGAGAAACATTCAAGATGAATACCGAACAGATGTAAGGTTACATTAACGCACCATCTGTATGCTACTGTATATAAAAGAATTTGGATTGAGGAAGTGGTTGTAGATGTATGAATGAGTGAGTTTATGATATAGCGATATTGTATTAACGTGCAGTAAGGAATATGGATGCATATTTTTGTTGGTTGAAATGTTGTAATATTGTGCAATAGGAAAATTTAATACATGTTCAAGAATGAAGTTGTTGGAATGTGAGGTAGTTAATTTGTGCGGAATTAGGGATCGCCCTGCAAATTAGCACAGAAAGTTGAAATATCTGAATAATGTACAGTGTGAATGTAATTAATGGATTTTTCGGAGAGTTTGTAATTAAAAGTAAATTTGGCTACGTTCTTCTTGCTTTGTGTGGGTGGTTCCGTTTCGGACGTCGACCGGCAAAGCAACGCACGATATAAACATCGTGACAGGTACATTTGATTTTGGTGCGAGAATGTTTGATAAGAGTAAATAAAGAGCCCAATTCAAGGGATAGGTGTTCAGTTCAGATAGTTCGGTGACAGATTAAGTTGGTCCGCGCGTTGTTTTTGAGGCGACTTAGAATAGTCCGTGTTGGATTCTTTATTTGTGAAATTGTAGTTTAGTAGTAGCGCATATATAGCGGCTGCAAAACCCACGAGGGATAAATTATACATAGACATTCATAAATAAATAGTTTGATTGTGAGTTGAAGAAAAAAAGTGATTTTCTTCAAGAAATTAAAAAGGGAAAACAAATTTGAAAATAAAACGGCAAAATATTCAGTTGTGTTCAGTAAGCGCGTAATCTAATAATTAAAAGAAAGCCTGAATAACCCCGTTAAGTAACCGAACTAAAAGTTCTGTCAAATATGCGTTATACGCAAACGATATAATTGCTCCAGTTTAACAATTTTCATTGCATTATGAATTATTCGATTCAAGAGCGTGTGTTTTCTGTGGAAGTCTACATTAGAACTGATTCATTTGAAGAAGTTCGGCGTGCATTTCGACGGCAGTTTGGAAACAATAATAGGGGCGATGCACCAACACGCTTTACAATTGCGGCGTGGGTTCGTCATTGGCATGAAAATGGCTCTGTGCAAAACATTAAAAACCTGGACGTCGAAGAACGGTGCGTACGCCTGAAAATATTGAGCGAGTGAGAGCTGCCTTTACAAGAAGTCCTAAGAGATCGGCTAATCGGCAATCACTTGCCCTAGGAATATCTAAGGAAGTCTCCACAGAATTCTGCATAAAGATATAAAATTTCACCCCTATAAATATCAAATGGCGCATAACCTCAGTGATCTAGACAAAGGAGCGAGGGTGACATTTTGTGAAGAATTTTTACATCAGCATCGTGGAGAAATTCATAATTTGCTAATGAGCGACGAAGCAAATTTTCATTTGGACGGTGTTGTTAACAAGCAAAACTTTAGATACTGGGGAGTAGAAAATCCTCACGAACTGTTTACCAAAAACCTCCACAGTCCAAAAGTCGTTGTTTGGTGCGGTGTAGCATCATTTGGAATTATCGGTCCTTATTTTTTTGAGGATGAAAATAACCTTTCTGTTACAGTTAATTCCGAACGCTACATAAACATGTTGCAAACATTTCTTATCCCAGAACTAATTAGACGAGGACTAAATGGCGCCATATTATTCCAGCAAGATGGAGCAACGGCTCACACAGCCAGAAACACTGTAAGAATTTTGCGAGATTTCTTTGACGGCCGTATAATTTCCCGATTTGGAAATTTGAATTGGCCCCCGAGATCTCCCGATTTAACGGACCCAGATTTTGGGGATACCTAAAGCATAAAGTTTTTGCAAGTCGTCCCGCAACAATTCCGGAACTGAAGGAGCAGGTTCGAAATGAAATAGCAGGAATAAATGGAGATTTGCTTCGCCGAGTGATGATAAATTTTGAACTTAGAATTCAAAAATGAATTGAAGTCGAAGGAGGGCATTTGGAAGACATGATCTTTAAAACTTGAATTGTTATTTACTTTAGTCATAAATCCCAAAGAATAAGCTACATATTAGTCCATTAAAAGTTAATTTACTTTGATTAGAAAGTTTTATTCCACTTTTAAATTGTATAGTCTAAAATGGGGAACCCTGTATATATAGACCCGTTTTAGTACCTGTACAAGTTTAACATGGGTTTATATTGCGTTAATTTATCATTATCAGCTTAATTATATATGGGTTCTTCAAGTGAAAAACTCTGCATATAACGTCCTTAGTCTGTGTCATGTTGCATTGTTAAAAGAATAATAGGGAAAGCGGTCGCAGAAAAGTAAGTCTTGTTTCTTACTTACATCTTTAACTTAATAATTATAAAACTACACCTGTAAATATTTTTTTTAATTATGAAAAAGGTATAAATACTATAGCGGAGGGCGGGGCTGGTTCGGACATGGGGCACTTTCTGACAGTTCCAATTTGCCGCTTTTGAAAGCGATTTAAAATGTCACGTCCTGTAAAAATATCGTAGCAGGCGCCACTAGTCTACATATGATTTCACGCGTTTTATGTGCAGCTGTTTTGTTATAATATTTAAAATATTATTTTAAAGCGATACAGTAGGTATTTTCAATTTTCATTAATAAGCATGTACATTACTTAGTATAACTGTTATGGATATTCCACAAACATTACTTAGAAACCACATTATTTAGCAGTAATGTGAAGTTCAAAAAGTTTATATACTTAACTTCAAATTTAAACTATTCCTATTTATCTGAAATAATATCGCGTGGGGCACATTCGGATGACAGCATATGGTGTACATTCGGACGGTGTCCAAATCTCCCGGCGTATGTCCGGTTGTGCCTCACTTATCTGAAAAGAAGTTGGTGGCTAAGAAATTTGAAATTTTGTTGCAGATGGTACGAAACTATGTTCGTAAAAGTAAGCTTATATAGATGAACAAATCTCCAAAGCTGTCAAGGAGATGATACAAAATAAATTATCGATATGTTTAGCTGCTATTCCTATTTGATGTGAAAAAATCTACCTTACATGATAGAGTAAAGCGTAAATTAACAAGGCAATCGGGCAATGATTCAAGAAACGATGATTAATTTGAAATCACCAAACAGTTCTCCAAATATGGAAACAGACAAGTTTTCTCAAAAGAACATGAAAATAAGTTAGTGGAATATTTCAAGTTATCTTCTGATCTGAGATTGGATGAGATCGTTTATGGAGAGGCATCCAAATTCAGCACATAGAAAACCAGAAAATACCAGCTTAGCTAGGGCTACCGCTTTTAATAAAAGCAATGTGGAGCAATTTTTTCAAAATTATATTCAAGTACAGCAGAAATACAATTTTAGTCCAGACCCAATTCTAAATACTGGTGAAAATGGGATTACAACTGTCCTACAAGCACCCAAAGTTATCGCTCCATCGGGAAAAAAACAGGTTGGACAAATTGTGTCCCAAGAACACCTTGGTGACATTTTGTGCTACTATAACTGCTTCTGGCAATTCTATTTCTACATTTTCCTACGAGTTAAGATGAAAGATGCCATCTTTCTGAAGTGTAACGGAAGTGTCGCTTATGGCTCTAAAACGGTTGGAACACCTCCGAAGTTTTCATCAACCTTTTAAAACGTCCAAAAACATCCCATCTTGTTAATATTAGATAATCAAGAAAGCACACTACCCTAGCTGCAATCAATTAACTCTAGAGAGAATGGCGTTGTGATTTTGACTTTCCCCGATTGTACGCACCGCATGCAGCTAGATATAGGTGTGTTTGGGGCTTTCAAGAGCAGCTTGAAAACTTCCTTTAATGATCATATGATCATGAATCCTGGAAAACTGAAATTGAAAATGATAACAGACAAAAACGTGTTGTCTTGAAAGTACTGTTTCCGAATACTTCGAAGAGGTGAAGAATGTTCTAGAAGATTATGCCCCGTCGTGCGCCATTACAAAAGTTTGATGGCGAATTTAAACAAAATCAGACAAATATTCAAGATGAATACCGAATAGATTGAGATTGATATTTTTCCTCATGCAAAATGTAAATATTTTTATCTACGATCATCAAATAGTGTAATCATTATTGGTGTCAATGTTCTACTGTAAATTGTTATTTTATCCATCGACAACTTAAAAGAAAGCTCTGATTGGTTTCCAGCTGTGGTTACAATTAACAGGATCTTTCTCAATCGGATATTAGAACCAATCAAAATTAGAAATGTTGAGATTTTTACTTTTCACCATTACATGTTCGCAACAGTGTTATACAGTCAATCGAAACTGATAGTTAACAGACAAAAACGTGCTGTCTTGAAACTACTATTTGTGAATCCTTCGAAGAGGTGAATAATGTTCTAGAAGATTATGCTCCTTCATGCGACATTACAGAAAGGTTGGGGCGACTTTAAACAAAATCGGAGAAACATTCAAGATGAATACCGAACAGATGTAAGGTTACATTAACGCACCATCTGTATGCTACTGTATATAAAAGAATTTGGATTGAGGAAGTGGTTGTAGATGTATGAATGAGTGAGTTTATGATATAGCGATATTGTATTAACGTGCAGTAAGGAATATGGATGCATATTTTTGTTGGTTGAAATGTTGTAATATTGTGCAATAGGAAAATTTAATGCATGTTCAAGAATGAAGTTGTTGGAATGTGAGGTAGTTGCCTAATTTGTGCGGAAATAGGGATCGCCCACATGCAAAATTTGCACAGAAAGTTGAAATATCTGAATAATGTACAGTGTGAATGTAATTGCAATTAATGAATTTTCGGAGAGTTGTAAGTGAATTTAAAAGTAAATTCAAGATGGCTACGTTCTTCTTACTTTGTGTAGCGGTGGTTCCGTTTCGGACGTCGACGCGGCAAAGCAACGCACGAAATACACGATCGTGACAGGTAAATTTTGATTTTGGTGCGAGAATGTTTGATAGAGCGTAAATAAGAGAGCCCAATTCAAGGGATAGGGAGTTCAGTTCAGATAGTTCGGTGACAGATTAAGTAAGGGTCGCGCGCGTTGTTTTTGAGGGGACTTAGAATAGTCCGTGTTGGATTCTTTATTTGTAAAATTGTAGTTTAGTAGCAGCGCATATATAGCGGCTGCAATAACCCATGAGGGGATAAATTATATATAGACATTCATAAATAAATAGTTTAATTGTGAGTTGAAGAAAAGAATAGTGATTTTCTTCAAGAAATTAAAAAGTGCGAAAATAGATTTGAAGATAAAACGGCAAAATATTCAGTTGTGTTCAGTAAGTGCGTGATCTAATAATTAAAAGAAAGCCTGAAGTAACCTCGTTAAGTAACCGAACTAAAAGTTTGTAAAATTCAGTTAAGACGTTGGAGATTCCATTGACATTGAATGAAGTACATGTGTACAATAGATAATAACATCAAACCAACTGTACAAAGCAAATAAGAGTTTTAATATATTTAAGTGGAAGTAAACATTCTTTATTGTGTTAAACGTCTTGAAAGGCAAACTTTAAAGCATAACATGTAATGTTATGTTAAATCGAAGAGCCCAGGTGAGATATGCGAGTGAACGACAGACACTACTACGCTCGCGAGTGTTACAGCCGAATGCATTAACGAATACGGCTGTCTTCTGTGTTGTGCATAGTGCATTTGCAAATTTAAAAAGGATTACTAGAAGCAGACCATATGGACTTCACTATACCTACGAAAAAGTGTTTATTAATAAAATATAAAAATATTATTATGATGAAAGCACTGATCGTTCTATTTTAATTTTTTTTCAGCAACTAATGAATGTTTTGGTGATACAAAAATTATTTAACCGATCTTTTTTTGATCTATTTTGATTATTTTCTAAATTAGGTATTGTTTACTTACTTCCGAGTTTTATAACAGTTAGAAATATAAATGTATAGGTATACGAGGGATACTTAAAAAGTATTCAAATTAACGTTTTACAACTTGGAATTTTCATATGTACGGGGTGTGTTCAATAAGTTTACGACGACCCGTGTATTTCAAAATTTTCTTAAGCTTTTGGGTCAATTTCTTTTGGAGTGTGATTGAATTTGAGTGGTGAATGGGTTTATTGAGTAGAGTGCAATCCTGCCTTCCACAGTCATATGATTAATTTAACATCTCGCTTAACACTATTTATTTTAGCAAAATTTAAGATTGTGGTGGCGCCTAGAGCCAATTTCTCGTGGACTGAGCTTTGTGAGTTGTAGATTTATGGTGAGTGTAAGGTGCTTGAAACTACCTTTCAATCATTTTACTCCTTATATCGACCCCGCCCATTTCCACTGTAGCTGGTTTGGCAACGCGCTCAATTCGGTAAGTCTGCACGACGCCTAGTGCCGTATGGATGGTTCACAATATAATTGCGCCAAATGTCTAGAATATGACCTACGGTCATGTTCTATGCTATGATGAATGTAGCAGCTATCATTTCGATCATCATATACATACAAATAAATCAGACATCTAATATGATTCGTAGAGATCTCAATTAAAAACTTTACATGGCGCTGGCGTATGATTACCAAAAAGTACGTATAGCATGGGCAGCGATCCCAGAGCCGTAAAAGCTTGTCTTCCAGAAGTATGTGGAATTCACGCTGAAGAAGAACCAGAACATAAAATTCTTATAAAACCAGGTCCATTATTAAGAGAATCTACATGTAATTCTTCTTCATCTCGTTGCAACTTATCTTGAATGTAAGATGGGGCCAGGTTAACTTGATATACCCTACAGTGAGCTCTCAAAGATAATCCAAAGTGAGATGAGGGAAGTCGCCTAAACCTTGTTAATTTATTTGAACCCAACGAGCGTTCCGTCTACGAAGATTTTCTACTTCCACCCGGGTTTGTACAATATTAACCTGGCTTGCTTTTTCTCCAGTAATTGCTGAGTCAGCTCTTCGTTGGCGCCTAACATAATAACGCGAGGGCGAAACTTGTTTATTATCGCTCCAGCAACACGATAGAAATCGACAAGGTTTTCGATATGTGGTATTGTAATTGTTTGACAAAGAAAGTTAACTATGGATTTGAGGTGACCGTTTCTGGCTTCAACTATCTACCTTGTTTTAGTTATTATGCGGCAGTCGGCAATTGGTTTTGGCCCCGTTCAAGAAAAGCTGGCATATTGTTTGAAATATCCACATCGTCAAGCAGAGCTATGGAATCTCGGTATCCACAAATCCAGCACAAAAATATCACCTTCGTGAAACCATGCTAAACTCATTAATCAGCATTTTGACATCATTATTTTTAGAGTCCGAAAAATAAGGACCTTGGATTGCTAGTATATATCCGTCTGGAGCTATAATGAGAACCGGTTTTACTAAGTGATGACTCTAATGCGCGTTGTAAGATTGTCTTAAGACAAGAAAGTTATTACTTTTTGATATATAGTAGGTCCCGCCAATATATGCAATTGCTATCGGTGTATTGGGTTGCGGAGTATATAATCGGTTGGAAAACTCTGTTACATGGTTGACAATGTAATCCTCCCTTGTAATTGCTTCAAGTCCAATATAACGAGGTACGAATCTTTGGATTAGCGATTTTCTAACTGCAGCAATGGCCATACTTACAGCCTGTCTACTTGGGTAGTGAAAAATAATTTTCAAAAACTCGTCCGACAAACCTTGCCGAATCTTGCATAAAAACGTGAAGAGGTCCTTTTCGGTCACATACCTTTGTCCACCTTGCCGATGTATTGAATCACAAAACGTACAAAATTTCCGAAATTGTTCTTTCGTAACGGGGGCTACGGATTTGAAATGTTCTTCGCTAAAACTATCTTCGTCCTCGTATACCACTTTTTTTACTAATGAGTCGGATTTCTTGAAAAAATGTCTGTAATTGCTGACCTTTAATGACATATGGCCTATTAACAGACCGCAACCCTGGAAGTAAATGCTCCAAAATAAAACCCTAAAACATCCTACGCACATTACTATTACCATTACAAATCATAGAAGTATGGGTTGATGTTCGTTTCAAAACATTTATTCTTAAACACCAAGCTGGGTCATTTTCAACAAGACCTATTTCGTTAAGGATCAGCCGAAAACAATTAGCAAGGTCTGGTTAAATCTGTGACTTCTAGCGGTGGTATTCCATGCTCATTTCTTCTGAAAATGGTTATTTCCCTTATTATTTTTTTCATCTCAAACGCACTCTCGTAAGTATTGGTTTCTGTCTATGTATTATTAATTACGATAACATATTCTTGAAGCCAAAGAAAATCACTCATTTCAGTTGAATTAGTCATCGAGTATAGTAAGAGGCGGTGTGAATCGCGATAACTTCATTAACATTTCTAACGAAATTTTTTTATTTTAAAGAATTGAAGTTTCCACAATAAAGGTTTAATGTAATTTTTTATCATTCTGGTGTTATGTAAAAAAATTTAAGAAAATTTCGATATTATTTTTAATTATCGCCTTTTTTAAAAAACTATCAGGTGTCTTTTCAGAATTCACCTCTATACATATTTTTTAAATAAATATTTTCTCATTCCTGGTTGATTTTCATTGGTGAACGTACCTCTATTTCATTTCTGCTCGATGCACTCTGCATGTTTTTTTTCTCTTTTTCATAGTGATTGCATGGGTGATGGGTGACTCGAGCGATCGGTACAACATTCCTCGAGTTTTCGCAAGCGGCGCACAAAAGAGGAAGAAGGCCGCAGAACGGGAAAAGAAAGAACAGGAAATTCTCGCTAAAACCCCAAAATTCACGTCATTTTTTATTACGAAGAAACCCCTTGAAGAACTAGATGTCGCTATCCAGTTATTCAAGATGACAATAGGACAAATACTGAAGTTGCGGAATCGGTAGTAGAACCAGAATCGATAATTGAAGAACATGTCATTCCCACATCAACGAAAATTTCTGGTTTCGGCAATGATATTGGTCTCTGGCATGATTGCTTTTTGGGCAAATAAAAGTTCCGGTAGTGTTCAGAATTGTGATGAACAAGTTTTTGAAGAATTTCATAAGCAAACTGGTTCTAGTTCCACTCGAAAATGCTCGAAACATGTTTCTTCGTTAAAATAACAATAATGAGACCTCAAATCGTTTTTGGCTTTGCTTTTCTCCAACGAACGGTAAAATTTACTGTTGTGCTTATAAGTTAGTAGCAACTCAGACAGTACACCTCAGTGGAGATGGATTTAATGACTGGAAACATTCATCTGAACGTATTTCTGAACATGAACATTCAAAAAATCACCTGGTAGCTATCACGATTTTGGCAAAACTTGGTGTTACACAGGGATGCATCGATCAGAGTTTAGCGAGAGAAGAAGCAGAGCACTCCTCGCAATATTGGCGAAACGTTT
This sequence comes from Vesta saturnalis, assembly GCA_036346205.1. Classification (NCBI taxonomy): domain Eukaryota; kingdom Metazoa; phylum Arthropoda; class Insecta; order Coleoptera; family Lampyridae; genus Vesta; species Vesta saturnalis. The sequence goes on from JARFJB010001442.1 coordinate 6,594,753, forward strand.
TATTATGAGTCGTTAGCGCAGAATTATGACTACCTTTCAGAGGTGATGACGAATTAATTCGTTCACGGAGAAATAGTCATTTTCTAGGTATTTTGGGATTGCTGGCAGAGTACGATCCATCTCTCCACTCATTTGAAAGATAAGGCAAATAAAGGAAGTGGCCCTGTCAATTACCTTGCATCTACAATCCGCGAGTAGCTGATTGCTTTGATGGGAGAAAGAATCCTCAATAAGATTGTAGCAAGAATTAAAAAATCGAAATATTATTCAATATCAGTTGATTCTACACCTGATGAAGCACACATTGATCAACTGACAGTGGCGTTACGATATATGGAAAGATGTGTGCCGAAGGAAAGATTCCTTACTTTTTTTATTTCAAATTGTGGTCACACTGTCGCTGATATGGGAAACATGTTCACCGGTGTGAAAAGAGCGGCCAATTCTAGCGGCTCAAATAGCCGAAAATACACGAAGCTCCAGTGGCGTGCATTACTATGACTTATTCAAAATTCGCCCATTACTGGTAAGAAATACATGCTGTTAAGTTTGAGTGAAACTGGTTGGTCTTGTCGTGCTGAAGCAGCAAAAGCTATTGTGTATGGTTTCGAGAAAATCAAAGAAGCCCTTGCTGACATATCTCATGACCAAGAACAGAAAGATGTTGTCAAAATCGAGGCCGCCAGACTTTTAAACAAGATGGGAAGTCTCGAAATCGCACTGTACGATGAATTTTGGAACGATATCGTAGAGCGATTCAATGCTACTAACAAGTTGTTGCAAGATCCAAAAATGGCTCTTTCTTCTGTAGTGGAAGCGCTGAAATCGCTCAGATCATTAGTCGTGTCCAAAAGAGAAAAGTTTGACAAGTACGAAGAAGCAGCGCGGAATACAGATGAATATATAGAAACACGCCTGAGATCGAGAAACGTTAGGCTCAATCCGTTAGATTATGCTAAGTTTTCAGATGCCCAGTTGTCACCGAAAGAACAATTTCGAGTAGGAAGTTTTATTCCTGTGGTTGATCAGCTTTCAGCATCTCTGAGCGATAGGATTCGAGCCTATGACGTTGTCTGCGAGCGATTTGGCTTTTCAAATCATCTAGAGGATTTGAGTATATCGGAGCTACACAAGGCTGCCGATAACTTAGCGGAGATTTACAACGGCGATCTGGAGATCAGTCTTGGGAATGAGTTGGTCCAATTTGTAACATTTATATATGCTTTCAAGCAGGACTACAATGTCGACAGTAAACCAAAAGAAATGTTCTACAGGATTCTGATGCATAACAACTTTGGCGCTGCATTTCCTAAAACTGAGATTACATTGAGAAGGTACTTGGTATTGTTTGTGGCCAATTCCAGTGGAAAACGTTCATTTTCCAAAATGAAAATTATTAAAAATAGGCTGCGTACGACGATGACACAAAAACGTCTTGTACAATTGTCTTTGCTCAGTATAGAGTGATGGAGAAATGGATTTCGGAGAAATTATTAATAATTGTGCCTCATTCACTTAAATGTACTAAACTATCAAGTGCAATACTGATGTTCAAAAAATGACAAAACAGATATGTATTTTAATCTTGGAAATTTGTTTACAAAGTGTAAAAATAAAATTATCATATACAATACCTCGGTCGATGAATTGCCGAAAATGTTTGCTACAGTGTATGAGTGTTTATTGCGAGTGGTATTTATAAGACTATTCAACCTACAAAACTGACGGTCAATTGACAAGTCATAAATTAATTAATTAGTTTTAATTTAGAACAAGTTGTATGTTATATAGTGGTTTGGATGGTAGTCTGAGTCTGACGAACAAAATAAACGTCAAAGTTTATGTCAATCTGACATTTTAACGGAAGGCACTAAAATTTCACAGGAAGAGAAAAAAATTGTCGGGAATATTCCGCTAGCGGGATTGTCGCATAAATTATGCTCTGATTGGTCCAAATATAAAAAATACTAAATTGTAATTGGTTGTTAGTTGACATGGAGAGGGTGAGTTGAAAAGTCAATAGATATTTATTAATTGAAAGGGCCTCCACTTTTTTCTTTGCGCCGGGCCCCAACACCCCTGCATCCGGCCCTGATCCTCCTGAGCAGATTTTCAGTAGAGAATTTTCTAGTCTTCTCTCTATTGTTCTTCATCCGTCTTTGGTGCTCGCCCTGGAATATAAGGAGTTTGAAGAAAAAACCAAATCATTCAATGATTTCTATGAGTTGAGAGGGTTTCAATCTGAGTCTGAACTCTGATATGTAAATTGGAGGGGGAAGAAGCTAGGCCAGGAAGAGTTAAGAAATGTATAAATGGTTGAGGTAATAAACGAGCCATCAGCATTTTTTCCAATAGTGAAAAATGCCTTACGTATATCAATATCCCAACCTTGTTCGGAAAGTACAACCGAAAGAACATTCAGCACACTGAGAAGAGAGAAAACATGGACAAGGTCGACGATGACGGAATCAAGGTTGAATGGATAGGTGTGTATAGAAAATTTGTTTCAGAGAAAAGGCTGATATTACATTTAAAGTGGAAGAAAAGTTTTCTGATAATCCACGACTTCTAACGCTGTCGTAGTATGTACTGACTTTTCAACTAGATGGTGCAGATTATATTTTGAAATATGTTTACTTTTGGACTTACATTTCCAAAATGAAGATTGTATTATTATAATATATAGTATAATACTAAACAGATTATTTTAAAAACAAAAACATTCAGCTGTATTACTTGGAAAATATAAATTAACATTTTCAATTTTTGTTTACTTCACTTCATTCCTCTACTTGCCCCCCCCAACGAAAATCCTGTGTACACCCTTGTCTTTTACTTGTTTTTATTTTCTCACTTTTAATGTTCTGTGTTGTTGAATAGACCCTATTAGTGATGGTGATGACGTCAAAATTGTCTGGGTAATTTAAAATTTTGGGCAACTCATATTTTGACGTTAGAAATTGACCCTTATGGCGACGTTGTTAAAGTTTATAAAAAAAAAGGAGTAAATTTGCATCATATTTGTTACGTTATTATAACGAAATAAGTGGCGAGGGGTCATGAAATGTTAACCACGAAGCTTCTATTTGTGTGTTATAAAAAAATGTTAATGTAAGAATACCCACAATTGTTTTTATTTGTTTATAATACCTAAGATTAATGTGTCTAAGGCATGTGTTGTCCCAATTTCCGCCATTACTGCATACTTTACTGAGCAGAGAATTATTAAGAGAGCAGAAAATGCTTTTGCTTCTAGCCACGTTAGTAAACTTGAATTTGATGCTTTAGGTTGCACTAGAGGCGATGTGCAGGCTAGCATGAAGAATAAAGTTTATAGAGTAGAGGTAAACAAAAGGTTTCACAATTCTTTAAATTCTAATTCCTTTTGTGTATTTCAGATTCTTTTAAAAAGCAATGAAATTGAAAAATGTTCATTTAACTGTCCAAGAGATTTAGACATTTGTCATCATATGGCGGCCATAGCTTTGCCCATTATAATTTATCGATAACCAATAAAGCATGTAGTTGGTTGAAGAAGAAAAGTGTTGACGAAGCAGTTACTGCAAATATGTGTTTCCCAATATCAAAAGAGTACTCACCACTTGCTGCACCAATAGATGACAAAGCAGTTAATGAACTATTTGAACAGTTGTCTTTATGCAGACCAACTCACACGAAGTGGCTATGTCTCCAGAACCTGCTGTCCCAGATGATATTGTACCTGATATTGAAAAATTACTTTTCTCTATGCGTAGCCAGGATTTATAACAGGAGGGGGTGCAAACCATGGTCCATGGTCGTTCAAAATGTAAAATTTTAGGATAAAAAGAAAAGGCAAATGAAAACAAAACTTTGAGATTTTAATTATACTTAAATTAAACTAATAACATTTTTCTTGGGTTTAAACTAAATTTATCCAAAACTTTCTTCACTATGCAGTCCTGATTTTCCTTCAAAAATTTTCGATGCACACTCATCAAACACAACCCAGTGAGTCTGTCATCACCCATTGTACTCCTGAGCCAGGTTTTTACCCTTCGCAGGGTACTGAACGATCTTTCCACGGTAGCAGTAGTGGATGGGAAAGCACTTAATATTAGCAGTGCGTGCATTAGCTTCCGCCAAAAGTGCAGCCACTTCAATGTCCTTTAATTTGTCTTCTGCTAAATTCTTTTTCTTCCACATATTGTACCACAAATCTAATTCTGCAGAGACATCATCCAACTTATAAAATTCCATGAAAGATTCTGCATTATTTTTGAAATCTTTTGAAGCCATTTTGAGCATGCTTGAAGGATGAAGATAAGTTAAAGCAAAAGTAGGTGTATTTCCGTTGGAGAATCTAGCATCCAAAGACGAAGTTAAAGAATCAAGATAGGGATGATTATTGACCGCTTCCAGTATTCAACTGCAGACTCAGATGGTTGGATTACTTCTGTGTACTTGCTTTTAAGTGACTCGTGGTACTGACAACTCAACTCCTACTTTCTCTGCGATATCAAGTGATTTTTAAATAATTCATAAGAAACATTTTCGACATCTTGTCGATCTTCTTTGATTACATCTAGAATATCATCAATATGTTTCTTCACCATAACCAAATCCATACTTTTACCTTGTAAAACGTTTACAACGGGTTCCAAAATTGCAGAGTATCTTGCAATTATGTTTAAGCCTAAGATGAATATTGGTTTAGTAACTGCACAGTGCAATTGGTAGGCAGATTTTCTTGTTGCATAGTTTCCTTCGACAGATAGATGTTCTAGTGCTTTAACAATGTCAGTGAAGCTTTCTGAAAATTTTTTATGCTCTTATATTTTTCCGACCATCTGGTCTCACAGAGCCTTGAAAGATTTGGAACCGATTTCCTACGGGCTGGCGATTCACGAAAGAAGGTTATTGTGTCTTTAACCGTTGCAATTGTGTTTCTTATTTCTGGTAGCTTGCTAGTATCATTGACCACAAGATTTAGTCTGTGGCTGGAGCAATGGAAAAATAAAGATTTAGCGTACTTTTTTAAGAATGGCCTGTACACCACCTTCTTTGCCGGCCATCGTGGAACACCCGTCAAATCCGAATCCCACACAATTATCGGCGGAAAAATTATTATCTTCTAAAAAACTTTGAATTGCGCTAGCGATTGTAGAAGCATCTTGACATTTTAACTCAATGTAGCCTACAAATTCCTCCCTGATTATTTTTGGCTTTCATCATAGAACCTTAATCAATAGAAAGCTGCTCTTTTCCAGCGATATCTGCTGTTTCATCTGCCATTACAGCATAAGCTTTTGCCCGTTTACAGTCTTCGATTATTTTTCTTTGATAACTTCACCGCATAATTGTATGATCTCATTTTGAATTGTTGGTGAGGTATAGACTGCGTTTTTTGACATTTATCCAAGTGGCTCTTTAGCTTCTCATCACCAGAGTCAATCCTCAAATTTAAAAGGTCAAAGAAAACTCCTCATTTCCTTGTTTTCTCTAAGCGGCAAATCATGAATTCCACAAAATATTATGCATGAAATAATTGCTGACAATATTTGTTTATTTTCTTCAATCGTCTTATGGTGCCCTATTTGCAACTGGACATCAACAGGAGCATTTTCAAGTAATGCTTTTGCAACAGCTGTTAAAGATTTGTGGTAATGGCTACCAACGTGCTTTCTACAATCTTCATGTATATCCTTAAACTTCATGTAAGGCTTACCATAAATGACCCCAAAACTCCTTTAACTGTAGCAATTCTTGGCGGAAATAAAACAATACAAACATAGAGCACCTTTCAAACGACTTGAGTACACCAGTCATGGAGTATATTGATCTAACCAGCGATGGTTAAATTTTCTTTTCATGTGAATGGCATCAGAAGCAAAATCTAATTGGATGATGGAACCCAAGGGTTTGTCAACAATTCCTTCTTTTTTCCGAAAGCAAGTTATTGGCACAACTAACATAACGACCAATATCCTTTTCATGGTAGCCATCGCGTTCTTCAGTTTGTTTAGAGGTCCCAGTTCCAGAGACAGCTTCATGTAGATTTGAAGTACTTGAGCCTCCTTCAAAAATAGATTCCGATTTTGATGTTCCGACCATTTTATTTTCATCTTCATCACAATCATTGCTTCCACTTCCACTACTGTCATCATGAACTTTTTCCGTTTTAGAGATTTTTGACCTAAAAATAATAACCTAATATCATTCTTGTTCTTAGTCCCTAGTATAAAAATTAGTATAAAACAAAACTACCATGTAATGATAGCTTATAATGTGGATATACTATATCCGATGTTAATATTTTTTCTCTAGATTAAAAACACAAAATGAAATTAATAGCACGTATAAAGTGCTGTTTGATCTTTAATATGTGAAAATTTCAAGTTTTTATATTTAGTCCCATTTGAGATATCAGCTGTCAAAATCGGTGCATTATTGTAATTTTGTTATAATTAGAAGGAAAAAAGTCGCCATCATAATAATGGAAAATATATAAAATTATATTAATAATGCACAGAATCTTTTGCCAAAGCTAATAAAAATTGTTTCACAAAGATACAAGCAAAGAGTAAAGAGCAATTGGCAATTTTGTAAAGGCTGCAATTGAATTTTTTCCAAACGTTGCGATACAAATAATTTTGAACAAAATTAACATCGGATATAACATATCTACATTATAAACTATCATTACATGGTAGTTTTGTTTTATTTGGTGCTGGCAACCAATTTTCAAATTTTTGGACCATTTCTAATGGAATGAGTCTAAAGTTTTAATTAAAAATTTAATTTTCTACTGAAATTATTTAACTTACCTTTTGTAACCAATTTCTTATATCCATATTGTTTTCTGTGATTTCTGTCTCTTTATTCTGTGGTAAAACTATTGTTACGGATTTTCCTCTTGTTTCTCAGGCAATAATTTAACACTGATAACTATTCACACCAACTTTATTTAAAACCAATAAAGTTAACAAAACAACACAAATATTCACTTTCTCAACACTTTTAACTATTCCGCTTTTAAATCTCGCGCCTCGCTTTCTATTCGCCGTATGCAACTTCGTATCCTGCACTATGTACTGTACTGTACTGTCTGTCTTCGCGCCGGATAGGCAATTTTATATACCCTTTTGAGCCTAGAAATTGCCAGAACATTCGCATCGCCGGTTCCCGTATATTCCTCACTTGTATCTCGATTTTCTCGAAGAAAACCAGTGGCGTTTCGTTACACTATTAAATAGGACACTGTCGCTAGACAAGAGCACTTACACACCAACTCAATAGTTGTTGCAAAAATATTGTCCTATGTTAGGATTTGGAGCAAGTTGTTTTTAACCACTTGATAGTTTTACACGAACTGCACTTGGGCGTGAACATTTTTCCGTACACTGACGATCCCGAGTCTCGTTCAGGCAACTTTTGTTTTAACTTGTTGGTGGAGGTCTTACGTACGTTATAAGAGTATTTATTTCGGATTCTGATGTAGGATTGTGTATTGAATGTTTCAAAATATTTCACACTAAAACTACTTATTGAGTAAATTTATTTTAATTAATTAATAGGATTAAAAATTAGTTAAATGAAAACAAAAAAAGTGACAATTTTTTACCATTTTCTCAAAAATGTCCGACTGTTAAGTGGTTGAATCGAACACTAAAATTGACGTATCCTGAGAGTAAATCGAACACTCGTTTTATCCAATTCTGGTGTGAGACAATTCTGGTGTGCACCAATGCATTAAATGCATAGATCGAAAACGCTATTAATATATATTTAGCACTGTCAGTTTTTCAAACAGCTTTGTTTTTGCTGATGAAATATATTTTAGTGACAAAGGACACGCGAATAATTTTATTTATTAGAGCTTATTAATTAATTTTAAAATGTTCATAAAAGCAACCAAACGACCACAACAACAAACAAAATATATAAAACAGATAACAAAAAAATATGCAGAACAGAAAAATATGTATATTTTAGATTTAATTTTTGTTTATTAAAATAAAATTATTTAATTTATTTTTGCTCTTCCAGGGGGGCAGTTGCCCCTCCTGCCCTTCGCTGGCTACGCCCATGATTCACATTTAAAAATAAAAGAAAGAAAAATTGATGAAGTTTCAAATATGACTATTGGTCGTTTGAAAATCCCATGTGGTTAATAATCAGAAAACATTGACTTACTGCTAGTAATATGAAAATGTAAGCTTTCACCATTAACACTCATAATAAATACTTATTTTTAATTTTCAAATTTGACAAAATTGTTTACTACATCTTTAACAAACATTACTACTGACGAAGATAACTGTAAGTGTTATCGAAACGTTTAGATTGTATAATTTAAAGTACACCATTAAAAACCCCAAAAAGATAAGTATTTTATTACTGCTAGTAACTTTGGTCAAATTATAAAAGCATCAAAATTTCCACCATCATTGTTTAAATCACCAACTGGTAGAGTTTCTTTGTCTTATGAATGCATGTTTAAGTTTCTTAGCATCCTATAATCTCGACGGAATCAAACAGATCCAGTACGGTAGAAACAACGACAAAATTGCAGTGGCCAAGTTTGAGACACAATTTAATTTAAAAATTAAAAAAACTGGTTTACACTTACATCTATATAGATATTTAACAGCAAGCCCTGATGGACTCGTAGGTATTATTGAAGTTAAATGTCGATACAAGTATAGAAACGAACAATTTTTAAATGTCTTACAATTTGAAAAAAGTATATAGTACATTATGAGACAAGTAGCAAAAAATATATTATAAATAAAGAACATGATTATTATCATCAGATACAGGTTCAGTTACGTATTTTAAAAAAAGAAAAATGATCGTTAGCTTTGTTTACCCAAGTTGATTTTTTATCAATTGAAATTATGAAAGATGAAGAATGGAAGAGCAACATGTTCTTTTTGCACAGTTTTTATTTGAATAAATACATTCCATATTTACTATCATAATACAAGGCACTTACTACGTATTAAAATTATATTGATTTACATGAAACACATGCTGATATTGTAAATAATAGGAATAGTATAATTTTAGGAAAATGTTTGTACATATTTTGAAATATTCCTTATTTGTTTAAAATACATATTCTAGTTTACTGTATGAAGGCATTTTTTTAATCAAATAAATCCTTGACTTCCTTAATTAAAGGGTAATTAACATTGTATAATGTTCCACACACCTGAAAGACTTTAGATGCATAAGGTCGAAGTGATGCTGGAATGCAATTTAATATTTGAAATATTTTCATTCTTCTAATTGACCGTTCGACATGAATTCTAGCTTTTGATACGGTAGTGGTTTGTTGTATTTCTAATGGTGTAAATTGAGCATTAGTTAAAAATGGTGGAATATTTAAAGAAACACCTGATGGTAAAATATCTTGGAGTAAAAATCCTTTATCTGCTAACCTTCTTCTACAATTGACAAAACACCACAATTTTGAACATTTTTATCAGAAGTAGGTACTGCCTACATATAATTACTAATGAAAGTAATTCTTCCAGTTGGGGCAACCCCTATTAAACCTTTTAATCTATTTCAATGTTTGTAATTACTGTAAGTTTGCTTTTGATTGTTCAATTGGTGTGGAATTGCTGTTTGTATTTCGGTACAATCAATAATCATTCTGCAGTTTGTAAAATTAGCAAATGAAGAAGGTAAACAGGTTTTATTTGTTGTTCTAGATTGAGTATTATTTTTGACCAATTTTTCAAATAATGCACAATGCATCACATTAAGCCAAATATAAATAATATTACTTACAGTAGCTGCACTACAATTAAATTTATTGCCAAGTCTTCATGTAACAAGTTGTCTTAAGTTTCATTAACATCATCAATATTTGATCACACTTACTAATTTTGTCCACTATCCATCCATTGTAGTAATTTATCTTGGCTTTAATTAGGTAATTGAACACCACTTCAAAAATTTCACCACTGGTAAACCCTGTGTATATCGATATAAGAGAATCGTTGTTCAATAACTTTTCATATGAAAAAGACACAGCTTCTAGTTTTTTTTGTAATGTGTTAACAACATCTTTTAAATGAAGGTTTTCAGCTTCAGTCAACATTGAGGACGTTGATGGTTGATTTAATTCAATTGTAGGCTTATGGCTAGCAGTGTTTTCATTTTCTTTACTAAAAACACATATACAATAAATAAATGAGTTCAATATTTCCACTATATTATTTACCTACATATCTTGGGACGTTTTTGTACTAGAGTAGTTGGAGATGTAAAAACTGTATTACGTTGGAATAACGTTAGCAGGTTTTTTTTTGTTTCCATCCACAAAGTGACACGCACAAACTAAAGAAAACTTATTTGGTGTCACATCAGCCCTCCTGATAACAAGCAATTTAAAAAAATTATTAGTTTTTAAAAATAATTACTCACCTTATTAGCTTCAACCATTTCTCTTTCAGTACAGAATCCTTGGCAAAGGAGAACATCTTACATCCACTGTTATATCGGTGGTTACAATTAGATACAAAACACAAACCCATTGCAGGTAATAAAAGGGATATGTAAAATTAGTATAAAGAACAGGTAGAGGTATGAAAAATGAAATGGAACACTACAGTATAGGAATGGTTTAATTGACTAAATTATCTACTTAATAGGATTAGTAATAAGTAAAACCTAAAGGTAAATAGGTAAGGTTAATATACAATTACTGCAAACTACTAGGTACAAATACAAAATGAAACTAAGGATTAAACGTTAGGATAATATAAATAAATGTACTAAAAACTACTATTAACCTAATAAGTTAGTATAAAACAATAAAACGAATATTAATAAAAGGCAAAGGCTTAGGAAATACGGTAATGAACAAAGGAATAACGAGAGCGAGTTGAGAATTAAGTAATATTGGAGGTTATGTAGTCCGGAAAGCACAGCAAAGGCAAAATCATAACAAAGCGACGTATGGCGTAACTAAGTTGACTTTTCGTGGTTTGCATCCTCATATTCCTCATCCTCAATTGTGGGTCTTTTACATAGAAATTTTTTTATAACACACAAATAGAAGCTTCGTGGTTAACATTTCAAGCCCCCCGCCACTTATTTCGTTATAATAACGTTAACAAATATGATGCAAATTTAGATCTTTTTTTATAAACTTTAACAACGTCGCGATAAGGATCAATTTCTAGACGTCAAAATATTTGTCCAAAATTTTAAATTTCCCAGACAATTTTGGCGTCACACTAATGCGGTCTATTTTCTAATTAAAGTTAGTTTTCAATTGGTTGCGTGGTACTATCGCGCTCAAAAAATACTGGACAGCAAAATTTTGGCTGTGTGCATTTGGTTTGACGGCACATAATCAATTGCGTTACAGACCATGACCATGAAATATCAAAGTAACAAGTTTATAAGTCTTTAATCTATCAAATGTGTCAGTTTGACAAATGCTTAACCCCAAATTCAAAATCGTGAGATGCCCGATTTACATACAAAAAATGAGTCTACATCAAAATTTGATTTTAGAAGTGCCCACAGTAACAAGCTGAACCAGATTTTTTTGAGCGCGATAGTACATTTGCAGGACGCACTTATAAACCGTATAATAGTTTTCTGCACAGTTTTGTTAATAGTCATATACATAATTTTTTTAATTGGTCTCTTACGCTCTTGTTACAAAATATGGTGCGTGTTGTGAAAGGTTAAAAAATAAATGTGTAGAAATCAAAATAATTAAAACATCAAAATTAGTACTTATCACCTACCTAATTATCAAATTATAATAGCAACACAGTTAAAAATAAAATTAGGATTTTAATAAGGTATCTAAATATTCCATTAAATAACTCAACTGTATCTTCATCTTCATCTAAGAATATGTCACTTTTTCGGTCTCCAAACCAAATTTAAGTACTTTAATAATGAATAATCGTGAAAATCTTAATTACTGTAGTGGAATTTATTTATTCAAAATTATTACATGATAAAATAATTAATGATTAATTTTGTGGTTGAAATTGTAATTATTCTATTTTCGAAATTTACTGCGCATATAATTCCGCGTTCTCAACAAGTAAATAAGACAGAAGCAATGTGTAAATGAATGTGTTCTTTAAATTGTTAAATTTTTTAAATAAAAGAACAATTTTAGAAATCCCTACCTTGTGCCTTAGGTAAGTGTGATGTTTTCTTATTCATAAACCACATTTTATGTTAAAAATAAAAAAATTTCAATATTTTTCTGTGTATCCGATTATAGGTTATGGCGCGAATGTTATACGTGCTGTTTTACTCAACAACTAACACTAATAAAATTTAAGCAAAATATTACTTGCTTGACGATTTCACTTGAGTAAGCACTTTCTGAGGTCAATTAAATTGAATTCGTATGAATGCAGGTATCTGTTACTGTTTAATGTAATCATTCGTAAGGTGAATTAATGAATGCCTTAATTAAAATCATTACATAATTGCGAAATAATTATGATTAGATACTTAGATACATTTAAACTACAAAAAAAGCACGTTTTCTGAACATCTTATATAGGCAAGCAAAACCTTTGTAATCTTTGTTCAAGATTAAAGTGCGAGTACAAGGTGACCAGTGGCGTACTTCATTTCACGTTTGCTCGTTTTGGAGAAAATAATTATACCCATATTTAGTACATTTCCCAAAGTTCTAAAAAATATATAATTAGATAATTCAAGACACAAGAAAATTCTAGGTACTCAGGTTATAATTTTGGCAGTTTCCAGTGGGTACATCGTGAATTTCAAATAAATAATTGTTGATCCAGTTTTTAAGTTGTTGCGCAACGCCACCTTCATATTAAAAAATTAGTTAAGAGTAACCGTTTCATTAGAACCATTACGTTTTTCAAAATTTTAATATCGTGTTTTGAAATCTACATCCTGCTGGTTTTTATTGGTAGAAATTGTATTTTGTTGGTCATTTTGTATTGCGTATACTTTTATTTAATCACTGTTTAATCTCTGTAATTATATCATTAATTATTATTTGATCTATCAGAATGCCAAAGTAACCTCTTGTTTAGCTTTGAGATTTACGTGTTGTAATTGCCTATAATTAACGCGCGTTGTAGTTGATGCTCTCAAATAATATGGTGAAATTTACATATTTTAAAATAATTTTTTGCACCGCAGAGACTAAAACGTACACTTGACTCCCTCATTTTCTGGATTAAAGTGTCACTTTTACTCCTTTGGGATTAATCATTTTTTTATAGCGAGAGAGATTAAAAATTTTAAAAACCAACTAAAACCAGCAATGTCCTTTGTTTAACATTACACTGAATTGTCAAAATTTACAACAAACGTATGATTTAATCCGTCCTATTTAAAATTAATGTTATATAGCTATTATAATAGTAATACGAGTTTGTTATCTTCTAATACTGTTACAGAAAAAAATGCGACGGTGTGATTGTGACACCTGTCCCTGAAAATTCTTCTAAATACAGGATAACTTAATACTAGAATAAGAAGATTATTGCAGTAATGTAGATTAATAATTGTATAAGGTTTGAGATTTTGTTGCTAATACTTAGGCATAGTATGCCTTAATCAGTACCAGTGGCCTAGCTAGATTTGTAATTATGGCGCCTTTTTACACAAAGAAAAAAAGAAGTCGCATTATGTTCTCTGCTAGAGCACTCGCCATGTTAATATCAATAACCAAATAGCAATATAACACATTCCACTTACAACGCTACAACAATTAGGATATGGAAAATATAAATGCTATTTAATTATTATAAGTTTTGTTATGAACGAATAAGTTCAAAAGTAACTATATAATTAAAAATTAGTATTAATTTTATTAAATACGTAAATAAAAAGTTTACCTCGGTAGGATTTGAACCTACGACATGTACTTTGCTAGAGTACCGTTCTAACCAAATGAGCTATCGAGATACAATAATAATAATATTTATTTGCCCAACAGTTTTACACCAATTACAGGACAAAATTATCAAATTATATTGCCAGTAAAAATTATTACAGAACAAAACTAAACAAAGAAGAGTGAATTACTGGTATAGACGCAAGATTATAATAAAATTAAATGCAGTAAGTATTTTTATAATGAAAAAAGAACAAAAATTGTTTATATTGTTTCAACAGCATTACAGATTGTAGAAATGTGTTGAAGTTAATATCTTTTAAGGTGGATATTTTGTTACGTTTGGTACACATTGTAGCTAAGGGAGAGTGGAGTGCCAAATCTGACTTGACGCTCTTACAGTAAAACGTAACATTCATACCAGTAACTAACTGAGGAACATTAAAGTTTAAAGTGGCTAGTAAATAGGGTGAATCGACATTATTATGAGTTAAGTTATGCAAAAAATTTATGCCTAACAAAATTCTTCTATACTGTAAAGATTAATTTAATTAAGAAGTTCTCTCTGATTAATATTACGTTCGGGATAGTGTCCATTTATAACGTAGTGAATGCAGGGTTGGTTGAGTACTACCCACCCCAAAAAAACTCACTCGGGTTAAAAAAAACCCTCTTAAGAAACCCAATAAAATCCACATAAAAACCCAGTACAGAATAATGCGAAAACAAGGAAAAGATAAAAATTTAACGCTCATAATTTATTGATTCAGAAAAATAAGACAAATGCATTGTCTTATCAATCATTTTAGTGATATAATGTAACAAAAATTAAATATTTGATTTACATACAAGATCAAATAGTCTCAAATTCGAAGACAGTCATTTGTTTTGTTTCATATATCTTTAATCATAAATAAAACATGTTCATTTTTCAGACGTTTTATTTAAATACAACATAAAATTATCTCAAATCTCGAAGGCATAACCATTTCTTTCACGCATGTCGTGTAACTTGCAAATCTTTCCTCGATTTTGAATGTAAATGTTTATAAACCTTAACTAATTTTTGGACTTTTTCGTGCCCCAGTCTGTTTCACAAATCTGACCAAAACAGATTGTAAAACGAGAAGACGTGCTTGTACCTGATTTGCACGAACAGTAGTGACCAAGAATTAGATCCTCCACATTTTCATCGGCTTCTTGATTTTCGGTGGGGTTGTGAGCAATCCACAATTGATGTCTTGTCGCATTGTGAAAGCGCGAAAATGTCTAATTCTTATAAAACCAGGTTCATTATTAAGAGAATCTACATGGAATTTTTCATCTCGTTGCAACTTATCTTGAATGTAAGATGGGGCCAGGTTAACTTGATATATCCTACAGTGAGCTCTTGTAGATAATCCAAAGTGAGATGAGGGAAGTCACCTAAATCTTGTTCATTTATTTGAACCCAACGAGCGTTCCGTCTACGAAGATTTTCTACTTCCACCCGGGTTTGTACAATATTAACCTGGCTTGCTTTTTCTCCAGTAATTGCTGAGTCAGCTCTTCGTTGGCGCCTAACATAAGAACTCGAGAATGAAACTTGTTTATTATCGCTCCAGCAACACGATAGAAATCGACAAGGTTTTCGATATGTGGTATTGTAATTGTTTGACAAAGAAAGTTAACTATGGATTTGAGGTGACCGTTTCTGGCTTCAACTATCTACCTTGTTTTAGTTATTATGCGGCAGTCGGCAATTGGTTTTGGCCCCGTTCAAGAAAAGCTGGCATTTTGTTTGAAATACCCACACCGTCAAGCAGAGCTATGGAATCTCGATATCCACAATCCAGCACAAAAATATCACCTTGGTGAAACCATGCTCTTATTGCATCGCCAACTCGTTAATCAGCATTTTGACATCATTATTTTAGAGTCCGAAAATAAGGACCTTGGATTGCTAGTATACCGGATGCCCACGAGATCACTTTCCAGCTGCCATTTTTTAATTTATCTATCGATTTAAATGAAACTTGGCAAGGTTGCACTCTAACCAAACGTCATTTTTAGGAATTTTTGACAAGCATTTCCGACTTCCGGTTTCACCGGAAATGGCCGTAACTTTTGATTTTTAAATGACACCCCCTGTATATTTTTAGTTTTTCGGATTCTGGAGGTCATTTTACGGCCGATTGCATAATATTTAAATCGATTTTTTCCAAATGTAATTTTAAAATTGAATTTTATTTTCTCATCCAGAGTGCCATGACAATCTTAAAATCATTCTACATACTTAACTCACTTCCAGAAAAATGCAAACTCACTTTTATCTTTGTTAACTGTTTTACTAGAACGTTCTAAACTTTATTTTGACGCAGCTCAAAAAATTAAATGGAAGCATACCACTTTCATAAAACTACTAAATGTAGTATTTTAAAATGAATTTAATGACGTATAACACGTTTTGTCATTTTACCCATTTTCGATTTAAAACATTTTTATTTTTATATTTACGTCTTACTCATTAATAAAATACACTTCCTATGTCACCGCACATCAGAGTTGCCATGAAAACAATAGGTGGCTAGGTTGCCAAGGAAACCTATGGTAAATTTAAAAGTTTGACAGGTAATAATAAAGGTTGTTTGTACTTAGTTTAATTATAAAATTAACAAAATGTTTACCAAGAGTGAGCAGGTTGATATATTATTATGTATGGACAATGTGCCAAAATGCAGCGAAAACCGAACGAGTTTATCGGCAAGAATATCCTGAGCGTCTTCATCATCCTACAAGACAATATATTATCTACCTTATAAGAAAAATGCGCCAAGAACCAGATAATTTGCAACAACATTTTATTATTAATGAACAAACAGAAGAAAATGTAATAGCATATGTCATTCAAAACCCCACAGCATCCACAAGGGAAATTGCCTTTGAATTAGACATTGGCGCAGAATCAGCAAGAAAGATCTTGAAGAAACATGGATACAAATCATTTAAGTACCAGCTTCACCAACATTTGTACGAGGGAGATTTTGTTAGAAGAATGGAATATTGCAACTGGTTCTTGGAACATAACGATGCCGATAATAGCCTAGCCAATTCTATTTTGTATTCTGACGAGTCGAGATTTACCAATAATGGAATGTTCAACCGGCAAAATACAAGATATTGGTCAACGATAAATGAACACCGAATGATGGAAGGTAATTTTCAAGAGATATTTGGAGTAAATGTATGGGCTGGAATAATTGGTACTCGTATTGTGGGACCGATTCTTTTCCAAGGGCATTTAAATGCAGAACGATATTTGTGTTTTTTACAACATGAAATTGAAAATTTTTTGGAGGAATTACCGTTGGAAATAAATAATCAACACCTTTATTATCCACAAGATGGTGCGGCTCACAACGCTATTGTTGTGAGAAATTATAGAAGAACGATTTGGAGAACATGTTATCTCTACCCGTGGACCGATCCGGTGGCCTCCTCGTTCGCCTGACCTTACACCTCTTGACTTTTTTTGTTGGGCCATATTAAGGAGATTGTTTACCGAACACCGCCAACAACACTTAACATCTTAGAAAACCGTATACGAGCGGCATTTGCTAGCATTACCCCGACATGCTTAGAATGTTGTAGAAAACAACGTTTTTCGTGTTAGGAAATGTCAAGAGGTGGAAGGGCAGCACTTTGAAAATCTAATTGGTGGTTAAAAGGTCCAAACTTTATAATCTAATACCTATTGTTAATGTTATACGTATTATTGTTAATGTTATTAATTTTTTATTATTATATTTAATACTGTTTAAAATTATTACACTCTGTTTTAAAATAAATTTTGTTCAATCGTTCACTGAAAAATTGGGAAAATACGC
This sequence comes from Vesta saturnalis, assembly GCA_036346205.1. Classification (NCBI taxonomy): domain Eukaryota; kingdom Metazoa; phylum Arthropoda; class Insecta; order Coleoptera; family Lampyridae; genus Vesta; species Vesta saturnalis. The sequence continues at coordinate 6,612,474 of JARFJB010001442.1, forward strand.
ATAGCAATGCATTAAAATTGTGCTGCTTTAAAAACAACTCTCAGACGCGCCCATAATGTGTCTGTCCTTTTCTTTCTTTTGCTACGGCAAAATAAAGTTTAGAACGTTCTAGTAAAAAGTTAACAAACATAAAGGTGAGTTTGCATTTTCTGGAAGTGAGTTAAGTATGTGGAATGATTTTAAGATGGTCATGGCACTCTGAATGAGAAAATAAAATTCAATTTTAAAGTTACATTTGGAAAAAATCGATTTAAATATTACGCAAACGGCCGTAAAATGACCTCCAGAATCCGAAAAACTAAAATATACAGGGGTGTCATTTAAAAATCAAAAGTGAAGGTCATTTCCGGTAAAACCGGAAGTCGGAAATGCTTGTCAAAATTCCTAAAAATGACGTTTGGTTAGAGTAACAACCCTGCCAAGTTTCATTTATATCGATAGATAAATAAAATAAAATGGCAGCCGGAAAGTGATCTCCTGGGCATCCGGTATATCCGTCTGGAGCTATAATGAGAACCGGTTTTACTAAGTGATGACTCTAATGCGCGTTGTAAGATTGTCTTAAGACACGAAAGTTATTACTTTTGATATATAGTAGGTCCCGTCAATATATGCAATTGCTATCGGTGTATTGGGCTGCGGATTATATAATTGGTTGGAAAATTCTGTTACATGGTTGACAATTTAATCCCCTTGTAATGGCTTCAAGTCCAATATAACGAGGTACGAATCTTTGGATTAGCGATTTTCTAACTGCAGCAATGGCCATACTTACAGCCTGTCTACTTGGGTAGTGAAAAATAATTTTCAAAAACTCGTCCGACAAACCTTGCCGAATCTTGCATAAAAACGTGAAAAAGACGAGAAGACGCGCTCGATTCCTGCTGCACTTGCTGGGCAGTTGGACAGACTAATCATATAAATGAAAAAGTCATCGGGAATAAGATTCGCTTTTGAACGTTTAGATTGCATCAACAACCACCACTTCGCTCTTGTAAACTGTTTCTTGATCGCCCGAAGGCATCGTCGACAAATATTAACGGGTATCCTGGATTCTGAATGCCATAACGAAAGTGTGCCAATCTTCCTTCCACTTAAGAAGCCAGTTTTCAGTTGTTTTTCTTCTTGTTCTACTGACAGTCTTTTTTCGTTAAATCTCGGGTCCATTAAATTCGCTAAAAAATGGCAAGGTTGTAGAGCTTGCTTCAAACGTTTTTCAATGACATCTTTGTGACAAAGCAGCTCTGCATTCTCCAGCAAGTCAACCACAATTCTGCAATGTTAGTTGAATCAGCTTGTAACTTGTCCAGTACTGTACTGACTTCACTTAATTGTCGATATAAATTGGTATCTTCTTTATAGATCGCTACGTTTTGCAGAATCCTTGTGATATTTTGAGGAATTTCATCTCGATGATCAATAAGGATATCTACCTATTTACTGTAATTATCAATAAACGTTTTCACACATGCATTGTATGAATTCCATCGGGTTTCATTTCGAATCTGGGGCACATGTCCTTTTTCTTTAAGCCACCCATGTGGTTGATGGTGATTTCTGAAAAACTCTAGCACTTCAATGATGTGTTTCGTCAGTGATTTGTTCCTTTGTCAAGTCCTCGCGCATCTTCACCATTTTCGGCTCATTATCAGTGCACACTGCTGATACATTTTTACCAAATCTTTCTTCGCACTCTTTAATGGACTGCTTTATCGATTCCAGACAATACTCAGCATTGTTTGTTAGATTCACAATCAGTTGCGTTTAGTAAAAATGTATCTTGTCCGGTGTGGACATACGTGGCTAAAATCGGATCATTGTTTCTACTGGACCAACCATCTTGCAATAAAGTTAGAGTGGTGAATTTATTTACAACTTGACCCTTAATTTGCTCGTCTACCTCATCTGCAGCTTTGTTGAATAAATGGTCCAGCTAATTTTTTTAGATCAGGACCTTGATAACCTGGCCGTAATGCCTCCGTCATCTCCTTATACTCTGCATTTGACGCTGAATTAAATGCAATATTGCTGCTATAAAAAAAACTTTGCAACAGCCAAATCCAGTTTTTCCTTTTGCGCTTCAGTAGTGTTTATAACAAAATCGCTGACCGCAGATTGTTTTTTACGCTTAACTCCTTCTTCTGGTGCAGAAGATGTTAATCCCACATCAGCAAATAACTGCTACTCCACCTGATGTGCAATTTCCTTTTTACTTTTAGTGCCAGGCACTGCATTCCGTTTTGGGCATTTATCAAGGGGACCCCTGATTCGTTCAATTTTCGCACTGATTTCATTTGCGCAGTGTTTACATGCAACTCGTGAAGCTTGTTCAGCGCTTCCGTCCACTTAGGGGCTGTTTTTCTTCCAGAACTAAATGGCATCGTGCTTTTAAATAAAAATTGAGCTATAACAAACATAATTTATTAATTCTTAACCTACAAATATGATGTATAAACAACATTCACATTCACTAATCACTATATTAATTATATTTAGAAAAACTTACATAGAAGATTTGTCCGCAACACAGCATAAATCGTGCAGAAATTTTCAAGACGCGAATCACGAATAGAGATCGGTAGCAATAGAACAGTAACCCCAATTCGAAAGAAATCTTAAAATTGAAAACAATAGATTAGTGCTCAGTTATTATAATATGTTTTCATTGCTATTTTTAATACATTGTTTCATCGTGTTTTCAAATATTTATATCTTGTAAAACTGCAATATAAATGTACCATTAGTTTAGTGTTTAGTTACAATTACTGAGATAATTGTTTCATAATTAAACGCAAAGTTAAATTGATACTAGTGTTTGGACATAATTTATAATTAAATATGCACGATATCTTACCTTAATCGATCAGCTCCAGTGTTGTAATAAATCTCACGTTGTAATAGCGACGGGCTATAACTTCCACTTTCACCAAAACAACTCAGTGTCCTTGTATTTTAACTTCTCTTAACGACACCACGAAATAACCGCATTTCACGGGCATTGAGCATCCGTCTTTTTATTTTACTCATTCAATATAAATCACATAATATTATATGTAGAACCAAAAAACAATGTGAATTTCAAAAACCCAATAAAACCCAGTGGCTAGGTTTTTTTTTAAACTCCGGGTTTTTGCCAACCCGTTTAAAAAACGTCTTTGAACTTTTTCTAAACTTTCTATTAAGTATTGGTGCTTAGGATTCCAAATTATTGAAGCGTATTCAAGCTTGTAAAGAACAAAGGAGTAATATAGGACTCGGATTGCATGTATATTATAAAAATTTCGACATTCACGAAAAATAAAACCAAACATTTTTCTAGCTTTTGAACACACATCGGCAAACCATTTGAGAAAGATAATTTACTATCGAAAAAAATACCAAAATCCTTAAAAGCGTCACTTCTTTTTAATTTTACACGATTGATACAGTATGTGTACTGGTATGGGGAATTTTTTGCGAGTGTAGGAGACCACTTGGCACTTCGTTATATTTACACTTATTCATACGGCACTATTAATAATGGAAAAAAATTTAATATCGTCGGCGTAAGCGAGTACACAATCCTCTAGTTTATCGATCAGTTCATTTATGTATATGTTAAACAACAAGGGTCCAAGGTTGGAACCTTGTAGCACACCAGAAGTCGAGGGAAAAGAACTTGATATATATCCATTGAATGTAACCTATTACGTTCTATTAGAAATGTAAGAAAGTCAATAAAATCAGTACTAAATCCCATATCATCAAGTTTCATCAAAAGAATGCGGTGGTTGATCTGGTCAAAAGCCTTGAATATGTCTGTATATATGAAGTCTGGTTGTTTCCTGGTGTCAATGGCTTCAACAATTTTTGTTGTTATGCGCATGAGATTAGTAATAGTAGAGCGTTTTGACATAAATCCATGTTGATTTGCATACAAGCCCCAATCGATGTAAATTTTGTCTTTATGTATGTAGAACTGGTATAAATTCTAAATATAGTTCGATTACAGTCACATTACTTATACATTGTGGATCAGCCAAATGGAATAAATCCGGTAATAAATAAATGGGGGCGTGTTCGAAAAACGCTCGGACACGTCGATTGGTATTTTTAGTTGCATATTATTTTCAACAAAAACTTTATACAGGGTGTGTCGTGTAACAGTGACCAATGCTAACTTTCTTATTTTAAATGCAACACCCTGTATATTATTTAATTTTTGGATTCTTCAGAAAATTCTAGACATTCCATGTACAATGTCCTATACATACCTTCAATTGTTTTGGAAATAAGTGTTTTCAGATTTATTGCAAAAATTAACATTAACCAAAGAAAATTATTTAATTACAGAAATTCGCTACAACACATTGACAAACAAATAAGTTATACTGTTTATTTCTTGATAATGTAAAAAAAAAACAAAAAAAGCATTAATGTCAATGTAGGACATGTTCAAAATGCTCGCCGTGAATGTCTTGGCAACATCCTTATCTTAAATAGAAATTTCTTCCCGCCATTTACCTGTTTCTTACGATATCTCAGGATAGGAAAAAGATATCGACTTGCAGTTTTCACTGTTTTATTGCTAATTTAGTCTACTTTTTAAAGACCTACTTAAATTTTGATGCTTCCATTTAAAATTGCAAATAGAAAACAGAATATTAAAAAATATTAAACAGCGCCCTCTAGCATTTATGTTATTAATCAGATTGCTTCAAATTTACAAATTTTCTATTGTTTAACAAAAGCTTTTCATACAATATCAAGTTTATTGAAATCGGGCAAGCAGAACCTGAATTAAAGGCGTTTTTTCGTAACAAGGTTCCCTCTCCCCACCTTATTTGAAGAGATAGATTGAAACTTGTCAAATAAAAATATGCAGAATTTGTCGAGGAATCTGATTATGCTATATAATATTCCTTAATTGAGTAAATTTTGAAAAATTTTGCTTTTAAAATTTTAACTGTCAAATACGCCCTCTAACGGTGGACCTACAATTCTGAAAATAATTTCGAGGCGTTTCTCGAGGCCACCTTTGTTATAAACATTTTTTTCGAACCTGTGCTATAATCCATTCCTGAGATATGGCTGACGGCCGTACTTAGTTGGCCACCGTCGTAGGTCGTAGGTTCAAATCCGACTCGAGGTAAACTTTTTATTTACGTATTTAATAAAATTAGCATACATATTACTTATTCTACAGTTAGTTGTTAGTTGCAGGGTGAGGGGGTCTGTGCCCCCGGCACCGTAACCAGAAAGGCACCAGGATAGCGCCGTGTCTAAAAGTCGCCGTAATAAAAATGCAGGTGAACCGATGCATCGCTAATCAATTATCCATGTTTATGCATGCATCGATGTATATCGGTCATCCCTATCGCAACGTGCGATGTTTCGATCCAACAGCGTACGCGACGTTTTTGTCTCGACTTGAAATTTCGAGTTTATTTCTATTGCTGGTTTATTCCTGCAATTGCTCGTTATTTTAAAACGTTATATAAAAACGCATTTAGTTCTCACAAACTATAAGTTACAACCAATATTCAGTACGTCCTATTCGTCTCGTCTGTGTGTTTGTGTAGTAAACTTAGTAAATGACATTAAATACAAGTATCAACTAATAGCAATTGTAACAGTCGACAACAGTGCGACGTGTAACATGCTCGTTAAATAAGGTAAGACAAAAAACAAAATTATTATATATCTTTTCGTTGTTTTTTTTTAATGGATTTTTAATATTCAAAGTTAAACTAAGGGCTAATAAAACACAATTTAAAAAACTACTTAACGATTTAAACTGAAAACAATTAATTATTTGATTAATTCTACAGTTTTTAAATTATTCGTTATTTTGAGAGATGTCTTCAGAAAAGCAAAAGAAGAAACTTTCGGGACACCAAACCTCATTAAATAAAGATTTAGAGAAAAATTGTGGGAAAATAACTCAATTTTGGGAAAAACACAAGATGACCATCGATGTGCTCCTTGTTGACGTACAGGACAACTACTGATGGATATATCACAGTCACAGCCATCTACATCAAGTACCATAGTCCTTTTAATGAAAATACTTCAAACTTGGATCCAGGCACAGATTTAGCAGGAGGCATAAAAGTAGATAATGTCCAAACTCAAAGATTTGTAATTCCTGAAGACCCTGGTTTGTGGCCAAATAATTTAACTATATTTGAAATTGAAAATTGGACCTTCTCGGTATCAAAACGAATGTGACAATTATTCTAGGGATACATCAGACCGAAAGTTTGCCTGGGTCTATTTTACTCGGATTCTACCAAATTTAGAAAAAATAACGTCAATGGCTTTTATATTCTAAATAAAAAATTCAGTACTTTTCTTCTGCTGTAGATTATTTTCTAGTTCTTTAAAAATCACAAAATTTGGTGATACCACTGGTTTCAATGATTGGAAACATATAGGTGAACGTTTAATGTTCATGAAAACAGCAAATCACGTTTTGGAAACTTAAAAATGGTCGGATTTAGACAGTCGTTTAAAACCTAATACAACCATCGACTGCAAGTCGAAATTTGCAGAATTTAGAAACAAAATATTGGTCTGCTGTTATTGAAAGAATAATTTGTACAATACAATTTTTATTTGAGCAAAATCTAGCTTTTCGTGGTATAAATAATAAATTATTTGAAAAAATAATGTTTAATTTTAAAATGTATTGAAATGATATCCAAATTATAATAAGGTTTCATCTAGTACAGTGAGAGTAAGTAGAAAATTGGATTTTTCCATGTCCAACAGAATTCCTCCAGCCAGGAAGCAAGATCAGCCCCATCTTTATGAATGTTCTCACAGGTCATCATTATGGCCACGTAACAAACTTTGACTGCATGTACGGATATGTAATTGGTAAGCCAACGCACATTAATGGATTCTGGAATTTTCATAATTGGTTCTTCTAGCACTGCTTATGCATCATGCAGCATTCTTTTGCGTTTAGACGATATATGAAATGATTTATAAATGTCTTTTATTACATGTAAAGTACGCTTAATTTGAGGATGCTTATTGCGCCAACGACCGAAATGTGGGCTCTGCAATGAATATATGGTATTTCTCGTTGCGCTTTAGTCGACAAACGTTGTCTCACTCAGAAATATTTCCAGAAAATGTTGCTGCTCCATCAAATGCACATGCAACTAGCCGGTTCAAATTAACGTTTCTCTTGGACAATTCGTCCACAATAGTTTAAGTGATTGTGTTTGCATCTAGATTTTGTAATTCAATTAAACACAAAACGTTTCTTTTATTAATTTGTTGTCATCTACGTACGGCAGCAGAATTGTTAATTCAGAAACATTATTTATGTTTGAAAATGTAAACTTTCACCATTAACACTCATAATAAAATACTTATCTTTTTGGGATTTTTAATGGTGTACTTTAAATTATACAATTTAAACGTTTCGATAACACTTACAGTTATCTTCGTCAGTAGTAATGTTTGTTAAAATTGTTAAAGATGTAATAAACAATTTTGTCAAATTTGAAAAATTAAAACATAAACATAAACCTGCTATTAGTATAACAGTTTGGGAAACATAAAGCCAACTATAAAATTTTAGTAAAGAATAACTAGGTCATTAAATTAAATATTATTAAACTGCCTCAAAGATGACAAACCAGAACACTCTCTACGACGAAAGCTAACAATGAAATTTGCCAGCCAAAAACACATTTAACAAAATTTAATCGAGTTATGATGTAAGTGTAAAGTTGTGAAAACTTCAATTTTAAAATGATAGAAGCATTCACAAATCCAAACATTACATCAAATAAAATAACCCAGTTAAATCTAACAAAGAGATATCTTTATCAATAATTGGAAGTGTTATTAACAATGAAAAGCACAATGCAGAACGTTCTTTGTAATTTTAATTTTAATTTAATTTCAACTACTTATGTGAAATTATAGTGCTGTGGTAATTTAACATATAATTGGTAAAGCATTTGCTTCAAGGTCTAGGAAAAACACAGCAAAAACCTAGACATACCAAGAGTTGAAAACAAATTAAAATCAAGGCATATCATTATGCTCTTTTTAATTATAAGATGCCAAAACCTATTTAAACGGAGATTTTCTTCTTGTCTATTAAAATTATTCGGGTGTTTATATATTTCAATAGCTTCACGTTGCAAACGAACATAATAATGGGTTTGTCTTGACAATATTTCCATATTGTCAAATTGAATGTCATGATTTAGATTATTCAGAGCATGGTCAGCCACAGCAGACTTCTCTGGTTGACCCAATCTACAAAATCTCATATGTTCTTTGCGTCTTGTATCAAAGCTACGTTTTGTGGTCCCGATGTATACTTTTCCACATGAACAAGATAACTTATACACTCCGGAAGATGATAAAGGGTTTGACACATCTTTAGGTGATCTTAAATGTTCTTTAATTTTTTCTTGTAGGTTTAAAAATAGTCCTAATGCCATATTTGATTAGGATTTTTTCAATTCTATTTGTAACATTAGCTATAAAAGGAAGAAAAGCAGTACCAACATTAAGAACTGGTTTTTCTTTAAGGTTACGCCTAGAAGGTGTAATAACATTATTAATATCTGTAAGTGAATATCCATTATCTTGTAAGGATTTTCTTAAATATTTATATTCATCATTTAAAAATTCAGGGTCACAAATTCGTTTTACTCGATCTACTAAAGATTTAATTACACTAATTTTTTGACGTGGATGGTGGTTGGATAATTTATGAAGGTATCTATCAGTGTGTGTCTGCTTTCTGTAAACCTTAAAAGATAGTGAATTATTATTTTTAGATATTAATATGACCTAGTTATTCTTTACTAAAAATTTTATAGTTGGCTTTATGGTTCCCAAACTGTTAGACTAATAGCAGGCTTATGTTTATGTTTTAATTTTTCAAATTTGACAAAATTGTTTACTACATCTTTAACAATTTTTAACAAACATTACTACTGACGAAGATAACTGTAAGTATTATCGAAACGTTTAGATTGTATAATTTAAAGTACACCATTAAAAAATCACAAAAAAGATAAGTATTTTATTATTTATGTTTGTCGATTCATCTGCCATTAACGAAAAATATTTATTTCTTAGTTTATCAGATTCTCTTTTGTCCAAAGTTTCTCCAATACAAGACAGAAATTCGCTGCCAGTCGCTTTGCTGATATATGTAGATCGATCACTTTGATTCTGTACCCAATTATGTAATTCTATACTCTTTTAGCAAGGGGCTCTTATTTTGTCGTATGGGGAATTTCTTCTTTTGCCAAAAAGTATAAACCATTAATAAAAGAAGAAAATGATTTTCTGTTGTCACATATTTGTTTTTCGCTTTCGGTGTTGAGAATAGCATGAAGTGGTTTTGTTAAACTTTGCAACCGCATTTTTTCCATGGTAAGACTGCATGATACTCAGAATTCGCATGTTTTCCAGTTTTGCCGGTTGCTTTTCGGAAATTACACTACGTTTCAAATGAAATGCACCACTTATAAATAATAATGCTATGATTTTGAAATTTTGACAAAATAATGTTTCAGTGTCATATTGAAAACCACTGTTAACATCAATTATTAACAATTTTTATTTATACATTTTATGAAATCTAGTCGCTTAGCGTCAATTTTTTGTTGTTTAACTGACACATTTATTCTGAAAAAATGCCCTCAGTAAGACAACGACGAAACTTTGCCCAAGTTTCAGATTTTGACAGGGGTAGAATTATCGGCATGAAAGAAGCAGGTTTGTCATTTCGAGAAATCGGCAGAAGACTTAATCGAGACCACACCACGCTGGCCCGCATTTGGTGTTCTTGGTCTGAAGAAGGTATTCAACGACCTCGTCCCAGCGGAAGACCACCACGCAGCACCAATGGCGGATGGCCACAAAAGATCGGTTTCAGTCAACGAGGTCTGTTGCGGTAAACTGGACAGGAGCTATTGGTCGTCACCTATCAATGTCAACAATCTACAGGAGAATTAAGTCTTTTGGCTTACATTCGTATCGTCCGTACCGACGACCCCAGTTAACTCAAGAGCATATGACTGCTACATTGGCATGGTGTCAAGAGCGGCGGGACTGGGGCCTTCAATGGAATAACATCGTCTTCAGCGACGAATCGCGTTTTTGTTTGTGGCGAAACGATGGTCGTCAGAAGGTGCGGCGGTTTCGAAATTTAGAGTTCGTTGAAAGACGAGCCACAGGCTTAACACCTGGAGTCATAGCTTGGGGCGCCATGCGTGTTGGTAGAAGATCTCCTCTTGTGTTCATTCTAGGCACATTCAGTGCTCAGCGTTATATTGATAATGTTTTGGAGCCAGTGGTAGTACCGTTAATGCAGACGTTGCCAAATGGTATTTTGCAACAAGATAATGCTAGACCACATACCGCACATGTTACAAGAAGGTTTCTGGATCAAGTGCAGCTACCAGTATTGCCGTGGCCTGCGCCATCGCCAGATCTTGAACATGTATGGGACATGATGGGTCGAAGACTAAGGCAACTACCAAGCGCCCAAACAACTTGGATGATTTACGACACCATCTCCAGGTAGCCTGGGATGAAATGCCTCAGGAGGATATAGACCATCTCATAGAAAGCATGCCTCGGAGAGTGAACGCCTGCATTGCTGTGCGTGCCGATGCTACACACTATTAACATTTTCTTGTTAACTGTTAATATTTTGCCTTCAAAATTTCATCATCTTATATATGTTAATAAAGCATTATTTTACCATACTTTCAAGATCATAGCGTTATTATTTCTATGTGGTGCATTTCATTTGAAACGTAGTGCATGAAATGGCTGATTTATGAAAACACCAGAGGTTTTTTGTAAAACTTTCAAATTATGTTTCAAAAACATTTCACAATGCTTACAAAGTGCTCCACCTCGAGTCATATTTTCTCAACCAATTTTTGTTGAAACTGCCTTTTCTCACTTCACTATCAACAACAGTTAGGGACGTACTTCCCAATTCAGTATCATTACTTTTACTGCCAAAAGTTTTCATTTTTGAAGATCAGCCACTCGCATTAACATTTTTTTGGTCAGACTTCGAAAGGTCGACTTCGCTATCTACATCTATTTTCTGCCTCTTGTTAAAAAATTTCGAAATAAAAGTTTGCTTTTGTGACATTGCAAAACTAAAATAAAATTTAATGTAGGTATTTCTATTAAATATTACAAAAACATACAATTTATTCACGACAATAATTACACCAACACCAACGTACAATGTATAATGTATACATTTTAAGTTTAGGTGACTTATTTTATTAAAAACCACTAATACCATTTAATTTTAATCACTGAACTGAAACGTTGAAAACTGCGCTCAGAATGACCTAATAAGATGGAAACAATTTTAACAAAACACGTGGTAATGTGCAGATGTGTTAAATACGGCACCGGCGGGCAATACAGGAACCTAACACCGGAAGTGTGTGTCATTTATTACTTTGATACCATCAGGGGGAAATCCCCCCTCCGATCACCCCCCTGAATTCAACGGCGATTTTAAGATTCACGTTTGAGAATTCCTTTCTTAATTGGGTACGGCGGCTTAGCTCAAAGTTGAAATAAAGAAATGATCACTGTTTTCATTAACTAACGTTATGCTCATTTCGATTTATTTATTTATCTGGATTCCTATTGGGTTGACCTCTTTTTGCATTTATACATTTAATATTTATATAAGCTTTTAATATTAATAATCTTTGGCAATAAAAGTAAATCAAACGTTATACTCATTTAATTAAATTCCAAATCAACAAAAATGCATCAATGCGTTGTTTACAAACATATATAAAAATCAAACCTATAATCTAAAATAACATTCTTAAAACTAACATATAACAATAGAATCAGAATTAAACGTATTTTTTTTTCGTTTAATTATGATGTTTAAATTTTAGTTTAAGTTTAGAGGAAATCAAACACATAAACAGTTTATTTATTCACACAATCAAAAGATTCTTACTTGTTATTTTCGTTGAAAGTTGATAACTTAACCCGGCTTTCCTTTCTACCAATTTGAGGCCTCGTTTAGGTTGTTGGACTGCTCCTCCGATAATGTCACTAGGCCGCTTCCTTTGTTTTCTCTATCTTTTCTTACACCCTTGTTAAGGATAAAAGTGACTCCAATTATCCTTCCAACAATTCAACGACTTTTGTAAATTATTGCTTGATATATTTATAATAGTCAATTATTACTTTAATTGTTTAACTTCAACGACAAACATCTTGTGCTACAAACTGCATTGTCCAATCGTATTACTCATCATTAATACTTCGAGTTGTTAGTCTTTATACTTTGATTTACCAAGTTGCATCGATGACTGTCTTTTATAGTTATTGTTCACTATTTAAACACAATTTATTGTCGCTCTGATACAAACACAAAGCGTTATCTTCACTTATTACGTCACCTTCAATGCGAATCTCAAATTATGGCGCAATCCTTTTTATTATCACCAACTTGACAATACTTGTACTTTTATTATTTTAATAAGGAAGGTAATTTTGTATTTCTTCCCTATTACACCGCTAATTAATTCTTACTTGTAATATACGATGTCACTTATGCTGCGGCGTCAATCGACTAACAACTATTCTGATCGCTTATTTTATGCGACTCTTTCTGATCGCTTACTTAACGCGACTGTTTCTGATCGCTTACTCCACGTGACTGGTTTTGATCGCTTACCTAAGGCGACTGTTATTGATCGCTTACCTAACGCGACTGTTTCTGATCGATTAGTCCACGCGACTGTTTTTAAAAACTGCATCATTATTATGACAGCGTCATTCCCTTCTACAACGCATTTATGCACTTACAAATGCCGCGTATTTTAAATATTTCCAAATTGAATATATAGATAACTATCTAATCTCATATAATTTAGCGCCAACTTTTGATTTTTTTTAAAGCTCCCGTTACAAACTTAAGGGAGAAAATTTTAAATAGGGCTAAAAAGTGTAAGTATTTTCCTATTATCCCGATGTTAGCCACGAAGACCAAATTGCATTCGATTCGTGAATTTAAATTTTGGTTTAACTCCAAGGCAATGCTGCATTTTTTAACCTCTTGCCCTACTACAGACATCACAGGGAAAGGCCTTTCTTCAAAGCGCAAAGTTGCACTTTTCCGAGGAGCAAGCCTTTTTTTACTAACTAAAACGCTAGATTAGTTACCATGGAAAGCTTAATAAAGAAACGTCTAGTGTTTCTGCGACTTTTAACAAAAGTATGCGTTGAGGGGTATTCGACAGATGTCTACAATTTTGTGGCCAGCGCGTGAGTTTAAGTTCGTTCTCGTACAATAAATATCTGGTGTAGAACACCACAAGACCTTCCAACCAACGAAATGGAAATTAAAAGAAATGACATAATTTTAATAACATTTTTTTAGGATAATTATGCTACCTCTTTTATAATAAGTTCATTACGAAAATGAGCAACATTGTAATAGTATATTATCAAATTAGTTTATAATGCAAGGGATTACGGCAGGAGTTTCCATTATTGCTTTCACTTTTCTCAAGTAATAATGGAAACGAATGCCATAATCCCGTATTATAAACGAATTTCATATGCTATTTTGTCCTCCAACTAGCCACTTTGAGACACAATTTAAATGAAATAATAATTTCAGATCGTTACAAAAAAAAATCATTTTACAGAAGTTCATGAACGGTCATTATAATTGCCATAGTTTTGCATTATAAGTGTCATTTATTTTTTGTAAATAAACCAATTTTGCAAAAATTCAGATTCCTCGACAGATTGCCAAGTATTTAAATATACCCAATGCCGATCATTACACAGAACATTCATTTCGTAGAACTTCTGCCACAATCTTGGCAAACAGTGGAGCTGACAGAACTTTAAGACGACATGGGGATTGGAAAAACGATGCTGTTGCTGAAGGGTACGTGGCAGACTTCATTGAAAACAAGAAGAAAATTGTCAAAACCTTAGGATCTAGTAGCGTACAACAAATCAGTAACCGAGAAATATCTATATCAACATCTTCAAGTAGTTCAAGCGAATTCCTTCTTGAAACATCTGGTGGAATTTCAATTACCGGAAATTCCAATTGCACCATTAATATTAACATCAGTAAACAATAATTCCTTTAATATTACGTTAATTATAGATCATATTCTAACTGTAGTATTAATATAAATAAATAATTTGTTCAATTTATTTGTTTGTATTTCGTCCTCAAGACGACTTTATGGCACAACATTACAGCACGCATGCCATACGGTGACAAATGATTAACGATTTTGATATTAACCCAGATACCCCGGAACTATTTTTTGTGAAATTTATGTTTTTCACATTTTAGATCTTAATGTAATCCAAGATCAGTATTATATAAAAATGTTTTTAAAAGGATGGTTTTTCTGGAAATGGGTGTTCTTTTAAAGGAACAGTGGGATAATAAACTTCTACCAGCTATGAAAAATAATGGGAGGTAGATTATATTTAAAATAATACAAAATACACATATTGAACATAGTTTGCGTTACTAATTCGTATGATAATTAACAAAACAATTTTAGGGTGTAATGCAACCGAGCATTTTTGGCATATAAAGTTGCAATTTTTATGGCATACACCACATCGGGTCTGTTTTGCTTGATACACAACTAAATGATCTAGTCTATCAAATTTTGAGTGTTCATGAAGATTTGTAGATTGGCGACTGGGTCCTCTTTTGTATGTTTCCAATATCGCTAATGCGACAGATCGTCTGAAAGAGAGATGGTCCTTCTGTCCACCACCATGCCTGTATATTTGCCAACCGTTTTGTAAGGCCATATCTAAGCAGTGACAAATAAGTGGAAAATACCACTTCTTTCCCCTTATCGATGTTCTGTATAGGCTTATGTTTTGGTCCGCCCTATCCACCCTCCCATGTGCTCATTATATTTCCTTATAATTGAAGGCTGTTGGTACCATAATGTTTTCTTCTCTTTCTGGGAAAATCTTTTACTGGTACAGTTGGAAAAATTTTATTACAACTTGAGACGATGGTCACAACGCTGTTGTCATGCCATTTGACACCACGACATTGTTATCCTCTGTAGCTACATATTCAAAAACCTCTCCTTCTTTTTAGAGCACTAGAGTGAGATAAAGAACATTCTTTACCTATCCTGTTTTCTCGGATTGTACCAGTTCCGTGGAATTTCATAGCTTTTAATTCTTCAATCAAGTGGAGGAAGTGAAAAATTATCAAAATATAGATGGAATGCGACATTAGGATGCGTTTCTTTGAGAACATTTGCGAACTGTAATACGACACTAGCTCCTAGTCCCAAATCTTTATATTTTTGAGAAATAATAGTAGTCGATCCTTGATACGGTTCAAACCATTCAATATATCCATTTTGTTAGTGCCCGTCCAAAATTTGTATCCCCATCATATGGGCTTAACTTTTATAAATTGCTTTGAACCGTGCCGCCCAAAGTACGGGATCATCGATTCATCTACACTATGTGCTTCCTCTAAGGTGCTATTTCCATAAATTTTTGTACAGAACTTCAATTAGTGGACGTACCTTTGAAAATTTGTCATTTGCCAAAGCATTATTGTCACAACAGTGTATGTTTTGCATTATAAAGTCAAAGCGATTTCTAGAGATGGCTTCACAAACTAGTATATTATTTGTATCTTTAGAATTTTGCCAAAACATGGAACGTCTGGGATGACATGTATATCCACTAAGTAGTAGAATTCCAAAGAAACATCGTAACTCATTGTCAGAAATATCCCCATTCCTATTGTGATTGTTAGCATACATATTTGTAAATTTCAAAAGCATGTCAAACACTGTATGATCAAAAATAACGAGAATGCTTCCAAAGGAGTATACAGTTGCTTTGGTCCGTTAACATTTTCCTAAGGAATATTTTCTGGATCTAAATCTTTGTTGCACCACTTGTAAATTCGCTTGCTCTTTACAATTTTATCACCTACGACTCTCGTTCCATAAATTGATAATGGCAAGTCATCTTCACTATCAAAATGTTCTGACTCATCTATATTAAAAGAATTTTGCTGGGACTCTCTATAACCAATCTCCACGTCAGCCCGCAGTTGTGACCCAGGTAAATTATTCAAGTTCACATTATCTTCGTCTCCCGAATCTTCGTCTGTATTATACTCATTTGAAGGAGGAATAAAATTATATTGTCAGGGATTTCGGCATCATCCCTTTCAATTTCCTCCAACATTTCATGTAGTTTTAGTGGCCTCCTCCAATAACTGAAAATTAAAAAGATAGTAGTCACTTTTCCCACTGTTCCGTTAAAAGAACATGGTATTATCTTGCACTGTATCTTTTTCATATTCCTTACAACCTGGCCCAACTTTAATAACTTCATAATATAACATATTATTTACCAATAAAAGTAAAGTTTTCCCAAAAATATTATAGAAATAATTATTACTTAGGACAAATTATCCATTGCACCTTCAAGAAACGCACTTAACAACAATAACAATATTTTCGCGCTGTTTTGTAACACTTGCAAATAAAACATGTGGATATCATTACATTAATATATTAGGATTGCAGTAATGTAGTGACATCTCTAATTCAGCGGCGCAAACCTGTGCAAAAATAAATTTATAATACGTCGTTTAAAAGAACAGTGGGTATATCTGGGTTAATAACCAAGGCATTCTAATGCTAGTCGACCACAAAAATAAAAAAAAACAATTTTTAACAAACATTCTTACAAAAATACGTGTAGCCCAAAGTAATGCTCACGTTTTGAAATCTGAATTGTCAAATCTGAGGTTATCAATAATTATTAATTTTTACCAAACGTTTCTATAAAAACACCGGTTGTGTGTAATTCGAGCACAAAGTGACATTGCCGCTCTCGCGAGATAGCCGCGCTCCGCTACGTGTTGCGCGTCAAACTTCTCGCTCAGGCAATGTATCACTTTGCGCTCTTAATACACAAATAGCTATTATGAGTTAACTGTATACAGGGTGTTCGTTTTTTGTAGCAGGACTTTAATAGTCGATAGAGCTTTCAAAATTAAGACAAACAGTTCATATGAACATAGGTTGCCAAACGCTTAGTTTTGGAGATACAGGGTTTCAAAGTTTTAATTTTTTTTCAGTTCATTTAATTTATCTTCAAAACTATTTAAAATAATAAATCCAAATTTAATACACATATTACACTCCTTAAACTCAATATTAAGAGTAATTTAACGTTTATCAATATCTACAGGGTAGTACATTTTCTGGGGTGGTACACCCTTTATCCCCCCCGAACTTTTTCATGCGACGCCTCTAACTCTTAAAAACCAACAATTTAGATTGCCCGTTTGATTTAGGAACTTTTTTGTCTGCTTATTTTTCGAAAAATGCATAGTTTTTGAGATAAATTAGCTGTAATCCATGAACAGCTTCCAAATGGCAAGTAAAGAACGTCTGATTCTACCAAAATATAAAAATGTAATTTTTTACGCCACAGACTTGTTTGACATGATTTATCAACATTGCATAATCCAATGATTAGTTGTCGACGCCTTTAAAAAAAAAATAATAATTTTAATAATAATAATAATAGTGATAATAATTTTGAATTTGAATTTGAATTTGAATCGTTTATTTCAGAAATATATACAGTTATTAACTAAGTCAAAAGACTTGTCGTCGGTACCATATACTTTACAATTAAATAAATATAAATTATTCTTACTTATTAAACATGAAATTTCAACTAGAAGAGTTGTAATATTCTAATTATGTAAATAACTATAATTTTGATAGTATTTAGTCTTATAGTGTTCACAAAAATGAATTTGAAACTAGTAGGTTTCGTATTAATTGTCATAAAAATAGTATAAATTAACCTTAAATGATGAGACAATTTAAATAAAAACAATATTTCATACTAACATATGATTCCTATTTAATTTATTTACAAAAAACGAAAATTTCTTTTTTTTTTTTTACTTCAATGATAATGTAATTTTAAAAACAATATAACTCCAGTAACATATCCTATTTACACTACTTACAATGAATCACTGAAACGTAATAATTATCGTTTCATAATTTTTAAATTATTAATATTTAAAATTAACTTTAAATGTTAAAATATTTTGTAGAATTCGTTTACAGATTAGTAAAGTTTAATTCTTATTAGTGTATTTCATTTGATACTGGATTGATAATATAATATAGTAATATACTTTTAAGTGTTTGAAATTGCATCGTCATTTATATCTCATAAACGTTTTTTTTTTTTATAATACATTTTGTAACGTCTATGAATTAATAAACACATTATTATCAGCCGCTTGATAACTCTGTCTTAACTCCCATAATGCTATAGTCAGTAATATAAATTAACTAACATATTATTGTTTAGTAACCTTTATACATGAATAAGAATACCAATTTCTTTTATTTTGAACATTACACAATTACTAAAAAGATGACCTTAAAATGTTACCATGCAAATGATTGGTATGTAATATTGCATTATTTTCAAGAAGAGTAATTTATTTACATATTTTATTGTGTTAATTTTTATTGCAAAAGTGATCTTTAAAAATTTTCTTTTCTTGGAATTGTTAGAGAATGAACATGGGAATATGTGGGAACATATTCCCTTAAATTTACGAAGAACGGCATGGTTCCAGCTTGATGGTTGTCCAGGTCATTATAGCAGAATCGTTAGAAATTGGCTGGACAACCATTATCCAGGAAGATGGATCGGTCGTGCTGGCCCAGTTCCTGACCGCCAAGTCTAGACCTAAATCCCTTAGATTTTTGTGTGGGGTATTTAAAAGAAAGGGTGTATGCAACTCCTATGACAACAAGAGATGAACTCATTAATAGGATTAGGGATGCGTGTAATGAAATAAGACAATTTTTTGTTAATATTCCACGTGCAATTAATTATTGGTCGGCGTGAATTATGTATTCAACAAAATGGTTCACATTTTGAACAGTTTCTTTAAATTTATTGATTATTACGATAGCGTTTTTGTTTTGTTGTTATAGGTTAAGTTTATTTGTTTAATTTATTTATTTCGTTCGTTTCGTTCTTGTTAAAATCTTAAATAGAAATTCTTTCCAATTTTTTCCAATAAATACGTATTTTTTTAATATTTATTTTGTTGTTTTACTTTTATTTATTTAATTCAACTGAAAAGTTAGGAAAAAATCAGTGTAGTACTACTTTTTATTAAGAGACAAAAAAAAAACGTGAGAATTGACATAATTTGATTCTTTTTTTTTATTGTTGTTTTCATGGTACACTATTTTATGCGGGAGCATCAGACGTTCTTTACTTACCATTTGGAAGCTGTTCATTTTTGAGTTAGAGGCGTCGCATGAAAAAGTTCGGGGGGATAAAAGGTGTACCACCCCAGAAAATGTACTACCCTGTAGATATTGATAAACGTTAAACTACTCTAAATTTGGATTTATTATTTTAAATAGTTTTGAAGATAAATTGAAAGAACTGAAAACACATTAAAACTTTGAAATTCTGTATCTCTAAAACTAAGCGTTTGGCAACCTATATTTATATGAACTTTTTGTCTTAATTTTGAAAGCTCTATCGACTACTAAGTCCTGCTACAAAAAACTGGAACACCCTGTATACATTTTATAGAGGAATTCAACATTTTAAATGCGTATTACTTTGTCCACCACTATCTGCCAGTTTATAATTAACCTAAAAATTTACTATTTCATTTTTTTTTAACTTCCACTTTGTAGGTTGGAAAGTCGTGTATTGTTCCACACTAGATATTTTTCTCTTACCAAATATGACCAAATACTGCAACATGCATAAAATGTGAAAGTTTCAAATTAAGCAATCACAGAATACTAAAAAATAGGTTAACGAAAATTTAGTATTCACTTATTAGACTTTATACTCAATGCAATTATGAATTTATTATTGTTAGCAGGGGCGGCCCAAGGTAAAATGCGCCCCGATGCAAAAATTGAAATTGCACCCTTTTGTATTAAATGATTAGGAGTATATGACATAGGAAATACAATAATCAATTACACATGTTCTAATTTGTTTATTTTAATGCACAGCTTTTAATGAGGAATACAAGAATAAAAAACGCCTTTTAAACTGTAAAACTATAATTCATCATTCAACACATAACATTAGCTTTATTCGTTTTTGTTGAAAATACTCAAAATAAGTAGCAATATCTTATAACCTTTATTTTTAGTCTGACAAATAAAAAACATTAGCTTATAACAAAAACAAAATTAGTAGGGGTCTATATAAACGAATAAATATAAAGTTAATCTAAATCTAGGTGCAAATGCAATATCCAACATCCCTACTCATTTGCACAAAGTCCTAAGTTTCTTCTATTGATCAAAAATTTGGTTAATGGTAAAGGTTTAGTTAGTATATCTGCCAACATGTCTTCTGTTGGACAGTAACAAGTTTTTACAGTCTCGTTATTAACGTAGTTTTTAACAAAATAAATGTTTGTTTCAATATACTTTATTCTATTACTCGTTTGTTCCTTTTCTATAAACTTTGATTATCTTCATACACAGTTGTAGGCGCTTCACTGTAGCAGTTCAAATCCTTAAGCAAACGCCTTATCCATGTAACCTCTTGACATGCTTCTGAGAAAGAAAGAAATTTTGCTTCTGTGCTCGACAAAGCAACGCATTTTTGTTTTCGACTAGTCCAGGATATTGTTCTCCCAAACAGCTTAAACAAATACCCGGTGTTAGACTTCCGGTCATTTCGATCTTCTGCTCAATTTGCATCTGCCCATCCAGTTAGTAGATCCTTTTTAGTCTCTATCTCGCTCAATTTTAATTTAAAATTGATTCTTCTTTTTAAATATCTTACAATTCTTTTTACCTCCGCCCTATCTTCTGTATTTGGCTTACTTATCTTTTGAGCTAGTATGCTTGCTGCTGCTGATATATCAGGTCTAGTATTTATAGATAAGTATAACAAACTTCCGATACATTTTTGATATTCCCTATTGTCCTTTAACATAGTTGTCTCTAGTTTTGATTTTCCATACCCTGGTTCGATTGGATATTTGGTGATTTTATCAGTTGAAAGGTTCGTTTTATTAATTATCCTCTTAATATGCTGACTCTGGTTAATTGTATAATTTTCCTATACCGATCTCTGACTACCTTAATCTCCAAATAGTTCTTGATTTCTCCCAAATTTTCCATTTCGAAACTGGCTTGTAAAATTGTCTCAGTCTCTTTAATCAATTATTTTGATATACTCGCTTTCAAAAAATCGCACATAGCACCAAACATTTTCTTTTTTCGTACTGTATAAACAAGCATCTGAGCCAGGCTGTATAAAATTATTAGCGACCAAGACATGATGAACAGTTTGATTATATACTCTAGCTGCTTGTTTCAAACCATATATGCTTTTTCTTAATTCACAAACCCTGAGGTTGCTTCATGTATATCACTTCTTCTAAATCGCCATTTAAAAACGCTGTCTTTGCGTCAAATTGCATCAGTCATTTTTTCTGTAGCAACTAAAGCTAGCAGTACTCTAAATGTTGTTTGTTTTACTGCAGGTGCAAAGACAAGATCGTAATCTAGTCCAAATTTCTGGGAAACCCCTTGAGCAACTAGACGTGCTGTATACTTCTGTATCTCTCCAGATTCATTTCTCTTTATTTTGTACAGCCATTTACATCCTACTGCGTTTCGTCCTGTGGCTAATTCTACAAGATTCCAAGTAGAGTTCTGATTCAGAGAGTTTATTTCGTCATTCATAGCTGCAATCCATTCTTCTTTATGGTTCGAAATTAAAACATTGTAATTAGTGGGTTCCTTATCCTGATTTGTTATTGCATTAATCTCTTCTATCAGCCTTAGAGGAGGTACACCTTTTGTTCGGCTAGTGGAACGTCTACTTTCAATATCCCCACTTACTATATCTGTCTGTAAAATTTCTTCTTCCTTTTCTTCTACAGAACTTTCGTATATGTTATTATCTTCGTCAATTTTCTTTTGATTGTTTTTATTTGATTGAACTGCAACTTCAATCTCTATTTCATCTCGTGACACAACAATCCTTTTTGTTAAATTATTGTAACAATTATAAGCTTTTGATTGTTCGTCGTACCCCATAAAAATCATCAATTTGGCCTTGCTATCTAATTTTCTTCTTTTCTGATCTGGAATATGAATCATGACTTTAGATCCAAAAATTTGTAAATTAGAAACATTTGGTATATGGTCATTCCACAACTCATAAGGTGTTTTTCGAATTGCTTTACTAGGCAAACGATTTTGGAGAAAGTTTACTGTTACTACAGCTTCTACCCAAAAAACTTTACTTAATTTTGCCTCCACTAACATACATCCTGCCATTTTTTCTCTCCGCAACTCGATTTTGTTGAGGGCTATAGGGTGCTGTATATTGGAACTGTATACCATGAGCTAATAAGAACTGTTTTCCTGCTTCACTTGTATATTCACCTCCTCTATCAGAACGAAATATTTTTTGGTTTCTTCTTAAATTTAGTTTCAACAAATTGCTATATATTCTTTTAATTTCTGTAACACTTCACACTTCTGTTTGAGTAAGTAAGTAAATAACTGTATATCTGTTGTAGTCGTCAATAAATGTTAATAAGTATTTATTTCCACCAGGTGATTCCGTTTGCATTAGTTCACAGACGTCTGTATGTACTAAATCAAGAATACTTGGTTTTAGTGTGACTTCAAGTAAATGTAAAATACAACAATCTCTAATTTTTATACCACTTACTAGCTGATTTTTTGTCAAATTTTTTATTGGTTAGGAATTCGTGTGCCCAAAAACCTTATGCCAATAATGGTAACAATTTTGTCCGTGGGATATACTAATATTAATCATTTCTTTCTGCAGTAGCTTGAATAAATTCCCGCTGTCATCCAAATGAACAACGTCGACGTCATTTAATTTAATATAATTTTTTGATTTGTCAAATGTAACTGTAAAACTACGATCAATTAACTTCTTTACAGGTAAAATATTCCCCTCAGGTTTGAAATATACGGAACATTGCTGACTGTAATCTATTATTCCCATTCCTAAATGTAATCTTTACATCACCTCTTCTTTCAGAAATTATTTCGGTACCATTTGCCAAAATTACTTTTTCCATTGCTATTTTCTGAAAGTTAACGAATCGACTTTTATCACAGCAAATGTGAGAATAGCTCGAATCCACAATTATTCATTTTACCAGTTACTAAACAAATATCCACGTCAAAATTATGTAATTAATTCTTTAGTAGATCGACAAAACGAATTTGTGACCTGAATTTTGAATGATGAATATAAATATTTAAGAAAATCCTTACAAGATAATGGATATTCACTTACAGATATTAATAATGTTATTACACCTTCTAGGCGTAACCTTAAAGAAAAACCAGTTCATAATGTTGGTACTGCTTTTCTTCCTTGTATAGCTAATGTTACAAATAGAATTGAAAAAATCCTAATCAAATATGGCATTAGGACTATTTTAAACCTACAAGAAAAATTAAAGAACATTTAAGATCACCTATAGATGTGTCAAACCCTTTATCATCTTCCGGTGTGTATAAGTTATCTTGTTTATGTGGAAAAGTATACATCGGATCACAAAACGTAGCTTTGATACAAGACGCAAAGAACATATGAGATTTTGTAGATTGGGTCAACCAGAGGTCTGCTGTGGCTGACCATGCCTGAATAATCTAAATCATGACATTCAATTTGACAATATGAAATATTGTCAAGACAAACCATTATTATGTTCGTTTGCAACGTGAAGCTATTGAAATATATAAACACGAATAATTTTAATAGACAAGAAGAAAATCTCCGTTTAAATAGGTTTTGGCATCTTATAATTAAAAAGAGCATAATGATATGCCTTGATTTTAATTTGTTTTCAACTTTTGGTATGTCTAGGTTTTTGCTGTGTTTTCCTAGACCTTGAAGCAAATTCTTTACCAATTATATGTTAAATTAAATTGAAATTAAAATTACAAAGAACGTTCTGCATTGTGCTTTTCATTGTTAATAACACTTCAATTATTGATAAAGATATCTCTTTGTTAGATTTAACTGGGTTATTTTTGATGTAATGTTTGGATTTGTGAATGCTTCTATCATTTTAAAATTGAAATTTTCACAACTTTACACTTACATCATAACTCGATTAAATTTTGTTAAATGTGTTTTTGGCTGGCAAATTTCATTGTTAGCTTTCGTCGTAGAAGTGTTCTGGTTTGTCATCTTTGAGGCAGTTTAATAATATTTAATTTTATGACCTAGTTATTCTTTACTAAAAATTTTATAGTTGGCTTTATGTTTAAACTGTTATACTAATAGCAGGCTTATGTTTATGTTTTAATTTTCAAATTTGACAAAATTGTTTACTACATCTTTAACAATTTTTAACAAACATTACTACTGACGAAGATAACTGTAATGTTATCGAAACGTTTAATTGTATAATTTAAAGTACACCATTAAAAATCCCAAAAAGATAAGTATTTTAATATTATTTCATGATTATTCAATACTAAATATTTAATACAATTTCTTTTATGCCATTCTTTACAAAAGTAACAAATATTGTAGTTATTTTTCACTAAAGCAATATTAGTCTTGTATAATCTGTAAGATTATGTTCTTAATACCTTATGACAATTATAAGTTCTATCTCTTTTTTGACCATAAAAGTTAATCGTTTTCATACTTTCTAAAATAAAGAATCATAACTAAGATAAACTACTTAATAACATTGCAATATTCTGTCTTTAAATACGTACATGTTGAAAAATGTTAACTATTTATATGTTTTATAGCATCACCATTCTTTAAATCTTAAAGAACAGATACTACGGATTATAATTTTATTATTCAAACAGCTTTTTTCATAAAATTTTAATGACTCCATGCTTGTTTTGCAGTCTTAGTATTTCGTTAAATAGTTGATTATCTTAAAACTTAATGTTCTACCTGATCATCCTTTTGGTTATCTTCATTCAGGGTTTTCTTTGATTGAAACATGTCCATCATTTTTTTTTATGATTGTGGACCTGAACACTAAATTTGGCCTATCGTGCTAAAACACTCAGGAACATAGGAGGACATGAATAATTCCAATAGATGCTATGAGAAAACAAATTAAGATCATTCCAATTTAGAAGCCTGTAAAAATGTGGATTGCCCTTTGGTACGACAAGTGAGATTTGTACTGCATACTATGATGTGAATGAGCGAAATGTTTCGCGAAGATACCTGAGATGGTATCAAAGAATAATTCAGCAGCACAATATTGTAATAACGATAATACAAAGAAACCATCTTCTATGCTCAAACTGATAAAGTTAAGACTTAATCGCTAATCGCTCTTTTGAATACGATCAACGATATCAGCGTATTAACACTAACAGAGGTGAATTATATTCAGATGAGGCAATTTCCTTATACAGCAGAAATTGTCAGGTAAAGTACTATTAGATCTGTACAAAAGCCTATTTTACGACAGCTTTTTGGTAACTGACAAAATGTCAACATGAGATTTGAAGATACAGTCATAACCAACAGAGTAATAAGTCTGAAAACTTAAGAATTGCCATTCAATTACAACGAAATGATCGATCTTTTGACGGACACAAAACACTGAGTTTTGTTAGCATTAAATTTAACTAGATTATTGCTTTCATTCGAGAATACGTTGAATGTCTTTGTTGATTAATTTGCCATTTCAGTTTTAATTTCTTGATTTGTCATAGAAGGTTAATAAACATTTCCATTTTAAACTTCACATAAACTATGAAAATGTAAACTTTCACCATTAACACTCATAATAAAATACTTACATTGCTTACATTGTTTACAACATCTTTAACAATTTTTAACAAACATTACTACTGACGAAGATAACTGTAAGTGTTATCGAAATGTTTAGATTGTATAATTTAAAGTACACCATTAAAAACCCCAAAAGATAAGTATTCTACATAAAATAATTGCTATAATTTAGTTTTTCAAAATAATCTTTATATTCATTTTGCACATTAACCCATAACCTGTTGAAACTACTCAAATACATATATAAACGAATAAATATAAAGTTAATCTAAGTCTAGTAAATGCAATATCCAACAGTTTCAGTAACATGTGACGTTACATTTCTGTCAATTACAAACCATTCGTTTTATAAAAAACTTTGACCAAGTGTTAAAAATTTTCTTTAGCCCCAGGGTTGCTAATAGTGCACATGCTCAGAGGATGTTCCATTTTAGGTCAACTTTCAATTACAAGTGGGTTAGTGTACCTGTACTACAATTTATGATCTTTATACAATTGATGTTTAAAATGAATAAGGTAGCATAATTGCTGTGTTTATGTTCAGACTTTTTGAGGTTGGAATTTTTATAAAACATTAAGTAATTTTAAATTTTAATTCAGTAATTGGTCAAATTCTGATTAAGGTTAAATTTATTCACCTATAATGGTGGAATTTCATTGTAGGTTAATAAAATCCTGAATATATATGTTCTATCTGCAGTGAACATGTTGGTTTTACAACTGGTTAGTGCAGAATTCATGACTTATGTCAGGATTAGAGAATATATTCTGTATTATAAGTGTTTTGTAACTGTGGTTTCTATATAGTTGATCGGCCTATTTCACAGTTTATGCTTTTGAGCGCGACGTTTCGAAGCGGATTAGTCATCAGGCTTAGTCTAAGAAGGACTGTTTTATGAGTCGAATTCATATGTTATATTAATTTTTAAGCATTGACTATCTTAGATTCGAACCTGGTACCTTTCACTTACTAGTCTGACACCTTTGCCACTGAGCCACAGTAATCAATATATATATTTAGAACTTATATATATATATATATATATATATATATATATATATATATATTAAACTTTTCGTGGTTGCGAAAGTTTATTGCATGTTGCGCAGTAACTTCTTGCAGGTGTATTGCGCTTAAGCTCTTCGCGTATTATTGGAATCCATATGGGTTTCATTTCACATAAGCTTAGCCTATTGATTTCTGCTAGTGCAATGTATGTGCTTCTTTGAGTTTTCGACAGTTGTGTTCTCGTCCTTTGCCACTATCTATATGTTGTCCCATTGATGTGGTGGTCTTCGTTAAATGTTCGATTCTTGATCTTTCATTTCGCCTTGCCGACGTTGTTCTTGTGTTCTCATTTGAGTGGCCTACTGCTCTCTCCTATGTATGCTCTGCCGCATTCTATTCGCATTCTTTTCGGTTACCCTTTCCTGTTTAGGTTAGCTGTTAGATCATAACCGAAAAAACAAATATCAGATAATACTAACATGGTATAGACAAAATACGAAGGATACAGCAATACAAGATAGCACTGCCTTCAAATCGACCAGAACGCTAGAATACTAAAACCAAACCATTCAATGAAGATCAGAATTCCAAGAATTGTGTATATAACCTACCATGAATGCGGCAGAGCATACATAGAGAACAGTAGACCATAAAGTGAGAACACAGGAACACAAGAACAACGGCAACGAAATAGAAAGATCAAGAATCGCCGAACATGTCTTTCATGTTACGTTAATTTAAATTATAGTTTATGTTCAAATATAGGTATCATAATAAACTTGTAATATAATTTCTTTTTGCCACTCCTAGTTATATCAAAATTGAGATTTGTTTCTATAACAGCGGCATCGATTTCTTGATATGTCAGTTGCATCCAAAAGATTTCTTCGCTGTCAAACAAAAGCTTATCTTCCATTGGCATTAATTGTGTAACACACAACATGATTCAATAAGACCAACAATTCTTGTAACATTTCTTAGTTTCACATGGTATAATTGGCGAAATCTTTGTTTAAGGAGACCATTAGTATGTTCCACTTGCCTTCTAAGTGAGCTGTGTATTTTATTGCAGTTTATTTTTTTATTTATGTTTGACATTGCTTAAGTTTGTTAGTTTGTTACATACCGATAACACCAGAAACCCGCGATTTTCTAAAAATTTCAGTCTGTATTCTTTGCATTTCTTG
Organism: Vesta saturnalis; assembly: GCA_036346205.1. Classification (NCBI taxonomy): domain Eukaryota; kingdom Metazoa; phylum Arthropoda; class Insecta; order Coleoptera; family Lampyridae; genus Vesta; species Vesta saturnalis. The sequence continues at coordinate 6,640,560 of JARFJB010001442.1, forward strand.
TGCTGAAGGCCACCAAATGGTTTGTTTAGCTATTTCATCAAAAAACAAATTCATGTGTGTTATAATTTTAAAAAATGTAGAAGTTGTGATGTTGAATCTGTCGGACTACAACAATATTTTTAATGTGCCTCTACAATTAGAATCCATAAACTTTGTGTTTAAATGTTAATATCATAATCTAGCTTTGAAGATCCATATCCATTTGGTTCTTTTTAATTAAGTACATTTATTTTATATTATTATCTAAATTGAAGACTGTAATTCTGGAGTGTATTTAAAGCAAATATTTAGTGTGTAAGCTTTGGGTTAACGTTTGTGTGTAATACAATTTAGATCTTTATTTGAAGAATTATCCCATACCGTCGATACAGTTTAGTTTATATCTATATATGTTTGAAAGCTATATACTACGTTTATGTGATATTTGCATATAATATATTACTTGTGTTTTGGGACATTCTATCTTGTAACGATTTCTTTACTGCCCAGATCCTTCTTAGCTAAAAGTGACTAATTTTCCGTTTATATAGGGCTGGCTGTTAATCATTCTAGCTGGCGCCTCCTTCTCTTTAAGCTTTAGGTACCACCTGCGCCACTGTAGAAATCTCACTTCTCTACTTTGACTGAGCTTTCGGCAGCCCTAAGGCTATCTCTGTTACGGTAGTTAGTGGACAACGTACAAATTTGTACGTAACACTATATCTTAGTCTCGGTCTTGGTTAGTTAGGTATTAGCCATAGTTAGATCTTCATGTTTAAAAAATTTGCCCATTGTCGTTTAAGTAAACCTATTTTGTATTAAACTGACATTAAACGACTTTAAAAATAATGAAATATACGTTACTATTTGAAAATAAAAGTACACAGAGATTCACATTCATTCAATTTCTGTCCTATATTATTATCAAACCTGTAATGAATTGAATTCAAATTTCAGAAAAAACGGAGAAGGAAACGTGGAAATATGTGGAAATAAGGTGAAGTATGTGGAAATAAAGCGAATAAGTGGAAATATTAAGCATAGTGAAATAGGTGTACATAAATTAGTAGTGTGATTTCTCGGACATCTACATGATTTTTAGTACGTATTGAGGAACATCTTTTTAGTGGAACAATAATCTGCAAGCATTTTTGGTCTCCATTTTCTTTGGTAGCGATTTCATTGTTATATCTTGATGAAACCGTTCACGTGTTCGACATATCGCATCCAAGTGATTTGTAGTTTTCAAAAGTTCACTAACCAATTCATAATAGTTCGTGGTCTCTTTCCTAGAAATTTTTCAACTGTCACAGCTGCCTCACGCCCATTTAAAAGTTATACATCAAATCAAGTTTGATATGCAATAAGCAATATTTCGGGATTCACAAAGTTGATACAAGACGTTTTTTTCTCTGGGTTTTAGACTTTGTCTCTTCAACGACTGTTTCTTCTGATTTACTCTAGCCCTACTATTCCATTCACATTAAAAAGCAGAACTTAGTGTGACCAAGTTGAAGATCACCCAACGCTTTTAAAGGTTTTCATGATTTTCTAACGGTTTGACCCAAAATTTATGAAGTATGCGAGCAACACAAATCATCAATAGCCTGCTTTATTATAAAGTTTTCGTGATTTTTGTAACGTTTTAGCCTCTAGATTTTATAAAAAAGCTAGCAACAGTTCTGTTTAAGGTTAGTAATTAGCACCAAATTATGGTATATCTATCGCCCTGATACCATCCTTCACCATAAAAAATATTTGACGTCCATAACGCTTTATGCCAACGCTTTAATAAAAATGGGAATCAGGTTTTATTTTCGAGTTAAAAATTAGCACCAAATTATTATAGTATATCAATCATCCTAATACCATGATATGTTATAAGGTATTCCTGCTTTCCATAACTTATCAACCCAATAATTTTATAAAAATACGAGCAACAAAATTTACTTTGGGGTTACAAAAAATCACCAAATTATAAATATCAATCATCCAGATACCATGCTTTGTTATAAGGTTCTCGCATTTCCATAACGTTTTAACCAACGAGAATTATGAAAATATAAGCAACACATTTTGTTTTAGGATAACAAAGTAGCACCAAATTAGCACTAAAGTGTAATATATCATTTATCCTGATACCATACTTTGTTATAAGGATTTCGTGATTTCAATGATTTGTTGTAGGGTTTTCATAATCTAATGTTTTAACCCAAAAAATTTACGTATATTAAGTATGTGAGCAACAATTTTTATATCAAAGTAACACCAAATTACGGTATTGTAGCATCTCCCAGGTACCCTATCTTGAAAAGTGTAATTTGAACTTATTTGCAATCATGCAAATTCAAGAACAAAACAATCGCTAAGTGATTTATCTTGACTTGACTGACAATAATGTTACTATTACTCAAATTAATTGCCTGCCTTACTTTGACTTTCCTGGCAATAATTAAAACATTAGAATTTATTTACAAGTCTGATATTTAATTACCCGCAAACCTCAAATCTGATTAAACGAAGTGGCCGTCTAGTGGTAGATACGTTGTGCTATCTGAATTAGATAGGCTGGGTGAGGTAAGTGTTGCATCATGAGGGGCAGGTAAAAAAAATGAAACTACTCAAATTAAAATCAACGAGCTTTGCGCAATGGTGGTTCAGCCCGTTAATGTACTATTGTGGGAAAGAACCACCAATAAAAGCCACCTTATTCATAAATAAGTAATTGCACAAGTACATTAATAAATCATATAACACAACAAAACAATGAAAGTGTTAAATATATAACAAAACGCCATTAAAGCAGGTTAAAGTGCGTACAAAATTATAACATTAAGAGAAATGAATAAAAAGCAGTTTAGTTACACAGAAACAATAAAAAAAACCACATGTAGTCACACCCACAATTGTGTCATAAATAATCAAAATAAAATCATAATACCAAACATGTGGCCCTTTAAAACCAATCATGCTGGTCTTTAAGTAAATAAGCACATAAAACAATAAAGTAAATTACGGTACATATAAAATACAACAACAGTAAAATTGTACAGGTGATAATAAGGTAAAGGCAAGTACAAAAGAAAATAGACAAGGATTTACACTACATAATTGTTTAGTGACCACTAAAGCACAAAATACATATGAAAATTACAACCAATTGCATATAAAGAGAAATTAGTTCGCAAGCAAACAAGTCTACCTAACAACTGACACAAAAACTCATTAAAATATATATATATATATATATATATATATATATATATATATATATATATATATATATATATATATATATATATAAAATACAGCGCCCTTTCTCAGGTTATACATTCATCTATACATCAAATAAAAACAATAAAATAAAATTCGAGGTGTTTAATGGTTATCTGATTCCGGAGTGTGTACCCACTTGGCAATTGCTTTTACAATTAATAACAGAGTGGTATCATGTACCCGTTCCAGCCACCTTTATACAAATATAAATATAAACAACAAAAACAATGCTAATTCACACCAATACCAGAGTGAGGGAGCCCTGCACTGTTTTATTTTAGCAGATTTCAGCTTAATGAGCTCGAGTGCGAATAAGATACCTTTACAAGGCAATGTTTGATTTTAATACGTTACATAGGCTTGAAAAATTATTTGCTGCGAGCTTTCGTTTATATAAAATACCTACTTATAGTATATATATATATATATATATATATATATATATATATATATATATATATATATATATATATATTCCTTTAATTGATCACAGACACAAATCGTTAACATACGCGGTTTAACTTCAAAAAGGGTGACCGTTATTTATAGATTAATATTTAAAAACACATTAACACTAACTCAAGAATTATTTTAAGGTCGACACTAACTGTAACTACCTTTTCCCCGATTTCAAAACTAACTACATTGTCTCCCGAATCAACCCCATTTTTCAATGGTAATAAAAAATAAGAAACATTAATTTACGTTGGAGCAGTTTCATATTAATTATTGCACGATATCTTAATTTTAAAACTATGCATTCGTCCGTAACAAACCCTACAGTTAGGTCTCGAGTTTCCAAGTAACAAACAAAGATATCTTTTGATCGCAGTCTGTACCGACACAATTACTTACTAAACTAGTGACATTAGAAATTCCAATGATTCGTTACGCCCCTTGAGTAAACAGTTTTAAGCGTACACCTGCTACTCAAACCCCAACATTTGTTTTCAACCCTAGCCAAATATCAGTTACATACATTCTCACATTCCTTACATAAAATACGTAAATAAAATATTTTATTATCAAGATATTAAAAATCCACTAATAACTTTTCTATCGCGGTGACAATGGCGATTTGACAAACGTTTATTACAATAATAAAACTTTCGCGGTCCGCTACCTACAGTATATCAATCATCCATTTGTTATCATGTTTTGTGATTTTCATAACGTTTTAACCCAAAATTTTATATCAGGGTAACAAATTATATCAACCATACTAAAATCAAGCTTAGTTATTAGGTTTTGGTGGTTGCCATAACGTTTTATGAAAATACGAGCACGAAATTTTATTTCAGGGTAAAATACCACCAGATTAGCACGAAATTATAACATATCAATCATCCAGATACCAGGTTTTGTCATAAGGTTTTCGTGATTTCCATTAAGTTTGGTTAAAAATTTATGAAAATACTGCTAATAAATTTATTTAATTCTGACTAGAAATTTCGTATTAAGCTGATTTTAATTGATTAAATTACGGAGAATTCCGGTGACAGAGATTGGGGTGTACTAGGCTCAGTTTCTGGTTTTTATCAAATATTTATGAAACAACGGCATATTCCAAATACTACCATATAAATTTTTGAAACGAAGCGTAATTTGGCGGCAAAAAATACCTAAGATGGGATGTAAATGTTCGTTCAAATTTTTTTAATATCTGAATAACTATAAACTGATAGGAAAATTTGTAAACATATTTTTTTAAAGATAATTCAATTTCACATAACTTTTCGTTATAGTTTCTTAATACATTACCGAATAAATTAATTAAATAAGATTTAAAATGCTTAAATGGTATTATCGATATTTTAATAGAAGCGGGCGGCTTTGTATTATTTTTAAGCATCTCTAAGTCTTCTAAACTATTATCTGATTTGAAAGTTTAAACATCTATCTGCAGAAATTATGAATGCTTGCTTTACTACGTTGCCTTTTTTCATTATGAACGTATTACCAAAGAGGTTGCATAATTTTTTTAATAAAATGTATAATTCATTTCTTATATTTTTCACGTTGTAGGTTGGAAGGCCGTGCGTCGGTCTACACCAGATATTTTAATACCTGGCATCATCACCATGTTTCACATAAACCCCCAACCATGAGACATTCCTATATCATGGAAAAATAGATCGATATTTAGTCTCCTTTTAAATAAAAAAGCCACTACAGCTAAAATTATATTTTAATCAGTATTCCATAAAAGGTCAAGTATTTATGCTTTTTGTTATATGTGTAATAGTTTGCCATTGAGATAACATTTAATTATTAAAACAAACTGTTATTGAGATTGCTTAGTCATACATATAAAAGCAATTAAGTAATATTGATTGATAACACTAATAATACCACAGTTGATTTGTTATTGTTGCTAATTTAAATTAATTTTGGTTTGTATTATTTTTATAGCGTGCTATCTTTTTTTAAATAATTTTGTTTAATTCGTGTCTGATGTTATCGTATTTAAACTGTGTAGTAACGAGGGCAACGTGTTCAAGATGTGATGAACAGCATTAAAGGGCAATGCGGACAAAATAAACACAATTTGGTCTGATTTATTTAATAAAAAACTAATATGCTATATGATATGAAACAGTATATGCTTACTTATACCGGCGTCTCATAACATTATTACCCATGGATTATATACTATTTTAAAATATGTACACCAAACGGCAATTTGTCATTTCTTGATACTAATCCGAATATTACTCATATAATACCAGCAATACCGTAATTATTTATAATTCCTGATTAAATAGGTACTGCCGAGAGTACGTTTGAATATTTTTCAGGAAGTACTGAATATCTCGAAAACTGTTCACTTTATAGTAAAACATTGATATTCTTTACCCTTACTTCGTGGACTTCCATATTTAAAAGCACTAATGTTTTAAATAGAGTAATTTCGGGTAATAAGGAATACCATTTTTATTTTTCCACATAAATTGAGGTAGAAAACAGTTAAAGCTCTCAAATCCCAGAATTAAATAGCCCATTGTATCAGCTATGACTTAAGACTTAACGAGTTTTGCCATTGAAAGAAAAAAAAGGAGCAGTAAACGCCATCAATTGGCGGTTACGGTTCTTTAGTGTAGCACCTCTTAAAAAAACGCACTAAAGACAAAATATATAATATTCTAAAACGTTAAACGAAAAAGGCCACATAATTAAAATTTATATTTAGATTAATAACATAAATAATAATATGAAGGTAAAGGTTTAATTTTACACAGAACATGTACGTTTTTAAACACAAACTGAATAATAATGCAAAAGACCCAACAAAAATGCAGATTAAATGTCCTCATACGCTGTTCTTGCTCCGTCATTGACGGTAAGGTACTTCCAAAATTGTCGTCGATTTTCAGGTATCAACTCGGTCAAGTTTTGTAAGATCAAGTCGTTCTTGTCTTTTGAATTCATCTCATTTGACTTATCATTGTCGATTTTTCAATGCATGCTATTAATGATTTGATCCTTAAGAAATCAAATTCCAGTGCTGTCTCTGAAGAGAAGTTTGTTTTATAAAGTAATATATAGCTGCCTCGCTTTGGAACAACTTCAACAATGTCTTTCAAAAACGGCCTGGGTGTTGAATGGTTTATTTTGTAAATTGACGAGTTATCGGACCCAGCACGGAAATCTTCTTGTTTCACCTGTTTTACATTAACTTTATCGGAATTGGAGGACTGGACATAAGAAACAAAATCGGCGAAGTCATACACCTTCGTCATTCGTCGTAAAGACTGCTCCACCTTATGATGTAAATTGTCAGCTGACATGAACGTATGACACGATTCAAAATATCTGAATTATCAGCCGAAATTTCATGTGTGTTAATTATATACACTAGATATAAAAACAGTGACCAGTTTTTGTTTTGGCATGCAGGGGGCTTGTTCTTTTGTTTTTTACCAACTGGTACATAACTGTCGTTAAAAACTATAATCCTTTGGCAGAACACAACCCCCTTAAATGTCGATTCGTGGTAACATTATCACCTTCTCTAAATCTGCATAAAAGCAAACTGTGCTTGGTGGAAAATTATATTCTGCATCACTCCTATACTTTCCACGGGATTATTTTGATTTTGTGATATACTGACTCCATAATTGGCAGTTACTGCGTATGTCCAGGATTGTGGAGCTTAAATCCTTCACATGGCCTAATGTTCCGATATATTGAAATCCTTTGAGACAGATCTTCTATATAGCTCATGGGAACATTTGATAGTTGGATGCAAATTCTTAAAGTCAGTATACATTTTCATTATAGTAAGATCGCTAAAAAGGTATCTTCTCTTTGGGATATGTTCTCTGCGATAATGTGACATAGTAGGTCCAAATGATTTAACATGAATTTTGATCAGGTCCCTGTCCGTTTTCGGCGTTTTTGCGTGTTTTGCGCGCATATCGCTTAATGGCAGAATGTTAGCAGGATTTTTTGGCCAAAACATTTGTGATGATTCTGCCATTTTTTGGATCATATCCTTGAGTGGTTAAAAGAAGAATGTGCACACTTCGTATATTTCATCATGTTCACTTTTTAAAAAATATTTGAAGGTTCTGTTTCGATCACTTTTCTCACGTCCTCGTCTTCTCTTCACACCATAAACGGAAATATTCGGAGATATGAAAACTCTTCTCTCCTGCCAATTCATGATCCAGTACTGAGAATTTAGCGAACCACGATGATCGTTGGTAAATTTGACTACAATTTTCGCAACGCGGCCGAACGTAGTGTTTCTTCTGTTTCTGTTTATTCTATCTTCTTTTCTCCCTTGAAAACGTTTTTCAAATTTTTTTCTTTTTCTGACTTCTCCTTGTTTAGTGTGCTCTACTGTATGAATTGCTCTAGTTTTGGAAAAAGTCAGCGCACTTACAGAAGCAGTAGTACTACTACTAGTGGTAGTTACCGTAGTTGACAAGTTGTTACTATCTGAAATATCAGATTCAACTAACTCAAAACGTTCGGCATCTTTTCAATCGGAGTCTTTGACAGAGTCATCTGAATCAGAGGGATAATTTATAGTACAGATGCTGAAGCAGGAAATCATGATATATCATCATTAACTAAAGCGTCTTCTCGGCCTGCAACGTTCTCAACATAGTAAGCTTCTACTGGCACCAAATTTGTATACTGATTGGTGTCTTTACTTTCAGTTTCTTCAAAGCTCTTAGAGGAGTTGGGCTAGCCGCTTTAATTTCTTGCTGCACCATTTGGACCATTTTCATTCCCCGAGGTGATATTGCAATCTCTAAATTAAAAGTGGATTTGCTAGGTAATTACGGTCATTCCATCTCAAATAATAGCAAAGATAAAAATTGATAAATGTAAAGAAACTATTTAAGTGAAAAGGCATTCACTTAAAATTTTATTTTGTTCCATAAGATTTTTGTTTTAAACAGATTTTTTCAATAAAATAGGTTACTTTCACGTTTAATATTAAATATGTATATACCTGATGTTTAGAAACTTATCACAATGTAGGTGGCAAACACACTGATAAATTGTCACTCAGGAACACAGTAAAAACAACACACAAGTAGAGTGGATTACCGCCGATAACAGAATGATTTGTAGCAGTTGTTGTGTGATTAGAGTCCCCGGGTAGTTGACAAGACGAAACTTGTCAAAACTCTACCTTCTGCTAGACTGAAAAGCAGTAACTCCGATATCAGTGGCAGATACTGCTTTTAAGGCTTGCAGATGGTACTTACTGCCTTTTAGCGTATTATTTGATATTGCTAGGTGGACATACTGCAATGTGGATAACGATTTTCTTTATATTTCAGTGCTCTTACTGTTTTATAGCATTGTAGGATAACATATATTATCATAATAAACCTAGAAAGTGAGTCAACTACAAATGGGCAAAAAAGGAGATACTGCTTTTTAGGTTAGGACGGCAGTATATGGGCAGTGTAATATGGAATACAGTAAAATATGTATGAGATGAAATAAAATGAAAACTATTTTTAAAATGTATTTTTATTATCTAGTAGAAACGACGGGATAGTCAAAAATAGGCGAAAGTGTCCTTATTTGCAAAAATCGCATACAAACACCTCTCCTTCACCACAGGTGCAGGCCTCATCCTTCACAAACATCACATTGCACCCACATCTCTTTGCCCTTACTCGTGCTGAATTTTTCATCGCAGAAAATGCATTCTACATCGTCTCCTGTTGGTGGTTTATTTTTTACAATGGAGGATAGTGCGGAATGGGTTCGACGTCTTGGGGAAGAACTGTTGGTGGTTGGTGGACTTCCGAATTGGCAGTGACGTGTGGAACGGCCTCTTTTCGTTGATCATTCAGAAAAATATCCCTTCTTACTGGATACATCCCAGTTGAGCTGAAACCCTTTATTGATCTCTCTACCGTCTGCACTTTTGTATAGGCTCTTCCAAATAGCTCACATACAGCATAAGGAGTTATGGCCATTTTCTCCGTCCGCAGAAAAATTCTAATTTCTTTATTGTAGAAAGTTTTTAATGCACCCATTACTGATCTATCCAACGGCTGCATCTTGTGCGTGGTATGCGGCAGCAAGGAAATTATTGTCACAAAGTTGTTCCTTATCCTAATAATAACATCTAAATTTCGGGTGTGAGTATGGTGTCCATCCAGCACAAGAAGTACTGGACAATTTTGTGTAGGTTTTGTCTTCTCTAAGAAATGATTAAACCACTTTGTAAATAGGTCGGTTTGTATCCAACCGGACGCGTGAAATGAAAAGATTGTACCAGGCGGCTCACAGGAGTTCTTACGTGGAAAAATAATCATGGGCGGCAGAAATCCGCCTGCAGCATTCATGCATAAAAATACAGTCAGCAGAGAACCCTGTTCAGCGGATGTTAGTGCACCCACCTGTCATTTTCCTATCATGGATATTACATCTGCACACTTCGATTGAACGATACACAACCCCGACTCGTCGACATTGAATATCCTTATTGAAGCCGACAGCTCTGGCTACTAAGGTTCCAGTTGGTTTTCTGAAACTTATCATGCCCTTTCCAGCACTGTCGCAAAAATAAAATGGATGCTTTAAATTATTTCGTCTAGCCAGTTGAAATGCTATAGTTCTTATATCTAGTCGGGTCAAGCCAAAATACTTCTGATCCATGGTCAACAAATACCGAAAAGTTCTTCCTCCATTTTCGGCGGTAAAATTGTTTTCTGTCAAAAACAGTGGGGCAAACAGTTTTCGGTGATCCATCTCGACACCGCTTTGCGGCAGCTAAATACTCTAAACTTTTACTTCTAACTATTTCTACAGCTTTTTGCATATTATCAGGATCCCATTGTTTCCTATTCTTCTCCGACATATCTGCAAATGAAAATTAAGTTTTTAAATAACAGATTTATTCACTTCTATTTTAAATGAAGTTTAGATAAGTTATGAGAACGCATATTGTTGCTAGCTAAAAATGGAGGGTAATATGAGATACCTTTCAGGCGTAAAATGTGGAATATCACATAATACCCGAAACACTAGTTGCAAAAACAAACTTCGCCTCAATATTTATTTCTAAAACTACTTCACTAATTTTGCTGTAAATCTACCATTTAACACTAATACAAACTCACCTGATGAAATTTACGATATCAACAAACAAATAATAGCAGCTTAAACCTCAACGGTCAAAAACTTTACAATCGCAAAATATCTAATTACGCATTCGGTTAACTTGAGAACGGAGAACCGTTAAACTAACTGCTATTACCAGTATCAGGAGCCTATATTAAGTTAGTGTAGCTATTGAAACACTGACGGAAGCACTCATCCTTGAGATACAGGGCTATTCCATATTACCCCACTATTCCATATTATCCGAAATTACTCTGCAATATAATTCCACAATTTCTTTTATATAATTATTTATTTCTCTACAATTTGCAATACAACATGTATCACTATCAGGAGAAAATATGTAAGTTTAATAATAATAAGTAGTTAAGGTAACAAATCATTATGGTAAAACAGTAAACTTGATGTAAATTATAATTCTATATTTAAAATATCTGTTGTGGGTGAGTATATAAAATCAACCTGTTCGTTCATTAAAAGTACTTGTTTATAAATTTCGATGGCTTCCAAAACATCTAATCTGCTTTTTATTACAAAATGTAAAAATTTAACCTTTGTTTAGTGACGTGCGGTCTGTGAGTCCGACTACAATTTGTAGCTGATGTTTCAGAGAGCGGGGAAGAAATACGTCTTTGTGCGCATGTATACCTTTTAAGGCACTCCTATAGAAGACGATCCATTAGTAACGTAGAAGTAGTGTAAGCAAACGCGTGGTTATTACGATAAACGGTGTATGAGACCGACGCCACTATTTACGTTTCAGTAACGGTCAATTATACTTGGTAAGTTTTTTTTGAGATTTACTTAGCGGCATTATTATTTTTAGTCAAGAACGATTACTAAGATTAATGGGGGATGTAGTAGAAACCGAGGTAGAGTATGACGACGAGACAGAGGAAATTGTGGGTATATTAGAAGAAAGAGAGGAAGATAGTGAAAGTGAACAAGAATAATATTGTACCGATTATACTAGTGATCAAGGACCATTTTTTATGGGAAAGTATGGGAGACAAAATGTAGGAAACATGTACTAGAAAAAAAAACCGCGAGAACAAGGTCAGTAAATTTAATTAAACATTTGCCTGGAGTGAAAAGAGCTTACAGAGAAATAAAAGAACCTGTTCGTTTGTGGGAACTATTCTTCTCGGAAAACATTATAAATATAGTTGTACGAATCTTGCTATTGCAAAAAGTAAAGGTAACTACACTAGGGAAAGGAACTGTAGGCCTACTAATTTTCGGGAAATAAAAGCACTATTTGGCTTGCTGTGCATTGCTGATGTACGAAAAAGTAATCACGTTAACGCTGACGATTTGTGGAAAACGGACGGAACTTCTATGGAAGTTTTTAGACTGACTATGTCTCTTTCTAGATTTTGGTTTGTATTAGCGCACATGCGTTTTGACAATAAAGAGAAATATTAGACAAACTTGCAGCGGTTAGGGAGCTCTTTGACTGATTTGTTTCAATTGCCAAAAACCCTATTCTTTATCTGAGTTTACGACCATTGACAAAAAACTAGAAGCCTTCAGAGGCAACTGTCGCTTTCATCAGTATATACCATCCAAGCCTAATAAGTATGGGTTAAAGGTGTATGCCTTAGCCGATCAAAAACATTCTACACAGCTTATGTTGAAGTATACGTTGGAACTCAACCTGCTCAACTTGATACAGGGCCATATTCATTAGTTCAACGTTTGTGCCAGCCTATTTCAGGCTCCGGGAGGAATTTGACGACAGATAATTGGTTTTCTAGTGTGGGACTTGCTGATGCGCTTCGTACCGAACACAGGTTAAGTTTTTTAGGCATTCTACGCAAAAATAAAAGGCAAACTAGAGCTGGAGGATTAAGTATTTTTGGCTTTCAAGAGCACACAACATTGGTCTCTTACATTCCTAAGCCTGGAAAGATAGTTTTGCTCATTTCTACGATGCATCACCGTGATGACATTGACGCGGATACCAGCAAACCAGAAATGATAATAGATTATAACAAAACAAAGGGTGGCGTCGATGTAATCGATAAACTTGGAGTCACCTAGGCGATGACCAATGGTTATATTTTACAGTCTAATGAATGTCGCTGGCATAAATTCATTTATGATGTATACAGCAAACAACCCTGAAAAAATGCCATTCGCAAAGATCTTCTTTACCGACTTGGCTTTGATTTGATAAACCGTCAACTAAAAATACAAGCCACGTCAGATTTTATTCCAAGGAAGGACTCTGCGAAATAAAATAGCAGAAGTGGAAAAATGCTGAAGTTCATCAAGCGGACGATCAAAGAACAGCAGTAACTGGCCGTTGTACTCTATGCGACTCAAAGAAAAACCGTAAAACGAGATACAAGTGCAGAAAATGCAGGGAGTTTTTGTGTTTAGAGCATGCAGATATTTATGTGGAGACTGTTATACTGATTTAGATATGTATTTTCAATAATAATCGGGATATTGTTTTTGAATGCATGTTTTCTAGAGTGTATTCTTTATTTTGTGAAGTATAGTAAATATACTTTTTGTTTTCGTTATTCATGTCCTATTTATTTACTATCTACTATTAAATGTTTGGCATAATTTGATTTGTGTGTGTTTATATTTGTAACATCTAATATGTTCTTTGTATCTAATATCAAAGTGCTTAAGTAGTTGCCCAATATAAACAGAGTTACAGAATATACAGTTCAATTTATAAATACCCGGCTTCCAAATGTCGTTAGTTGAATATCCGGCATAAGAACATTGGAATTACTTTTGAAAGCTACTTTGTACTTCTTGTTTTTTTGTAATATGTGGGCTATTTTTTCTTATATCTTTCCAAAATATGAAATTAATACGTATTTATTTTCGATTTTCTTTGCTAAAAATCAAGAATCACATTATCTCTCAACAAAGTTTACCCAGTTAACAAAGAACCGACAGAAAATAAATACATATCAATTTCATATTTTGGAAATATATGAATAAGTAGCTAACGACATTTTGAAGGCGGGTATTTATAAATTAAACTGCACATTCTGTAATTCTGTTTATATTGAACAAACACTTAGGAACTTTGATATTAGATACAAATAACACATTAGATGTTACAAAGTTATGCCAAACATTTAATAGTAAGTAATCACCTTATGACCACAAAAACATTAACAATAAAAAGACAAATTAGATGTTTTGGAACCATTCAAAATGTGTAAACATAAACAGAAAATGTCTTTAATAAACGAACAGGTTGATCATTTAAACCCATCTTTAACATATATTTTAATATAGAATTATAATTTATATCAAGTTGGCTGTTTTACCGCAATGATTTGTTACCGTAACTACCTGTTATTATTTTTCGACAATAAGTCCTAAAAGGGTTTCAGTAAAAGCCCATTAAGCGTGAATTTGTTGAAATTTTGTTCATACAGCAATAAATCAACTCTAAAAACCTGGGATGTGAAGTTAGCACCTCGACATAAAAATGTGTAGTTCCGATCAGTTTTCTACACTAGAGGTTCAAAGAGTTCCGTCGATTAATGAATCTAAATTAGAACCTGAAAAATGAATTTCAAAAACACATCCAGTTTTACGTATAATTTTAAATTCTTATGATGTTGGACCGCTTTGACATATGCAACTCGTAAGGGGCTGAAATTATGGTTCAAAAAAATAAAGGGATGGATCGAAAAAGGATATAATAAAAGTATAGGACGACCAAGCCGCTCTAAAAGAAACCGGGGTTAAAATGGCCAAGTCCGCCTTTGAAATACGAAATGCACAAGGTGGATGGAAAATTGGCTCAAAAAGATGGCGTTTAAACATGGTCCAAAAAAAAATAAAGAGGGGATGAAAAGTGGGTCGGTTCCGTGTGAGACTCAGGCACCAAACTGCCCCGTTCTATTGCATATTTTATACGTTCATAATTTTTTGTATCTGTAGGTTTCAGGTTGGACTTACTAGAACCTTGATGGCTTACTAATTGCCCTCAATATTTTCTCCGTATTGTGATGGGCCTCACATTTGGGCACCATTTTGAGAATGGGCCTTTTGTTATCCCCTACTGTTGGGGGCTATTTTGTAATGGTCGTTACATTTACGCACCATTTGTAATGGGTCTTCACGTTGGGGGCCGTTTTGTAATGGGCCTCTATAATCTTTGGGTTCAATTTCAATCTTACAATTTCGAACTTATTGAGTAAAATTTTATATTGTTTTGTGAAAATGTGAAATCAGTCAACTTCAACTAAAGTGATTTTAATTTATACAGATAACATTCATTAACTAAACTTTACCTTTATTGTTATCACATTTCTGTTTGCGTAAATGAACTTTGATAATTACTCAACAAATTCCTTTCTTCTTTTATCGGGACGATCCAGCTAGCTTAATATGGGTTAAATGGTTATCGTTATCATTCATCAAAATTATTCTCAATCTAATGCTATTAATTACCTGTACTCTCCAATTAATTGTACTTGCTTTTTTCAGTATTGACACACGCAGTCTTTGTATAAGCTTTAAGATTTGCAACAGTCAATAATAAAATGAATCAAAGGTGATAATATTTAATTAAGTCAAATTTTTAATTCAGATTGTTTTGTTTACAATATTACATAAAAATGATTCTAATTCTATGTTATTGTTCTTAACGTTAACATGCAAAACAATCCTTTACAAATGATCAACGAAATACCTTTTCGTTCAGAATTTGTATCCAAACATAAAGTTTAGAATAAATAACACACCAATTTTCGTTTATTTGTACTTTTGTCTTACTTGTTATCACTTTGTTGAAAAGCTGATGATGTAATGCTTGCCTTCCTTGGACCAGAAAGGGAGCCTCGCATGGGTTTTATAGACTGCTGGCGCTTCGCTCTCTTTGCGCTTTTTCGCTATCTTCTTTGGATCTTTGTTGGGGATCAATACTATTCTAATTTTCTTTCATCAATTTAGTCAATCATCGCTCGATATATTTACACTACAACTTTACTTAATTTTAACTACAAATAGCCTGCGCCACAAAATGCAAGCTATTTACAAACCGCGAATGCTCCTTTTCCATAAATTCGAGTTATTGTCTTTTATACTTTGATTTACCAATTTAGATGGATTACTGTCATTTATATTTATTGTTCACTATTTAAACACAGTTGATTACGATTCTGATACATATAAAACGTGTATCTTCACTTATTACGTCACTTTTAATACGTATTTCAGATTATGGTGCAATCCTTTTTATTTCCGCCAAATCCACAACAATTGCACTTTATATTAGTTTAGCTTTTCCTCGCATTCATACGGAAAATATCATTTATATTCTCTTTATCACTATATTAACTGACTTTTCGTTATAGTTGCACTATATAGCTGCAATATTAATCGCAGCATAACAAAGCTACGACAATCGCTTTTCACACGTTTGGTTAACCTCAATCCAACCTTGATCGCTTACTCAGTGCAACCTTTTCTGTTCGCTCACTTAGCGCGACCGACTAACAATACCCTCATCATGACAGCTCTTTTACTTACTCCCTTATACAAATATCCTCAATTTGCCGCGTATATTTAAAAGCTTTCCAATTTACTATGCAAATACTCATCGAAGCAAGCTCAAGTTTGTTATCTTAATATTAATTACATTTATACACAAATAACCATTAAATTTCATATAACAGCGCGAAATTCAATTTCTAATGCCTCCATTACAGTATCCTATCAAAATATTTTCGACCTCAATGTTGAACAATGTCTTCTTACATAACCGTCTGTTGCATTGAGTATTTTAGCGTCGCTAACCCTAATTTAATTTTCTCTTGTATGCATGTATTATACTCTTCAGTAGCAATTTATTTAATTGTAATATGAACGATTAAAAACGTTAAATATGAATTACAGTAAAACGTATTAAATTTCTAATAATTGTTTATCAAAAATCCTGCCTGCTATGAGGCATTATTTCAATACCGCACTCATGTGTTAACACTTCTCCAAGAAGGAAAATTCGCAAGTTCAATCTGTTCGGAGGTTTCTTAATTCGGGCAGATCGTCTCAATATTGGGTCTTTCGTTGGCGATGTCACATTCTGTTTTAACATTGGCGTCTTTAGTTGATGAGCCTTCGGACGTCGAAATTTCTGTAATGGTTTCAGCTTCTGTTAGACTTTGAATTTCTAGCTGTATAATTTTCAGTGGAATGAACTGTCACTCTTGATTGTTGATTTCCTTATTTGGTCAATACGCTTAGTATGTTTTACGCCATCTACTGAAAACTATAGTGTAGTGTGCCGTATGTAAGAGTATTCTCTAAACTTATGAACATACGTCCATCCATAAGTTCCGCCACGATCTATCTGTTACTACATACCTTAGCTCTATGGCTTGTAGCTAATCGTAACTAGATGTATCACAACTGCCAAAATAGGAGCACGTGTGTGCTGTATTTCCATACATTTTCGTGTCCAAATGATATTGTGTGATTAAATTATAACAAATATATTAAGGTAAGTGGCTTTTACTTGACTTAAAGTATAGTTAGGGCTTTAACGTACTCTAAAGCTAAGCTACAAGTAAATCTAGTAGGCGTTTAATTTTTAGTAATGTGAGGTAAAATTGTTTTTCTACTCTATATACGTAACACACGAATAACGAAACTCTACTATATGTGTAAATTCACCATTACGTAAGAAAATTAGAACTATTACGTAATATATATATATATATATATATATATATATATATATATATATATATATATATATATATATATATATACAGGGTTATTACAAATGATGTTCATGATTTCAAGTGTACATAAATCTAGTTTTATTTATCATACAAAAAATGAAATAGTTACATTTCAAGAAAAACTCAAGAAGTTTCATCCTAGATGCCAAGAATTGGAAATGTTCTATATGGGAACCCCTTGTGATACGACAGATGTATGTAATCAAGCTCTTGCCATACTTTGTTAAGAGTGTTCAGGTGGATTGTTTCGATGGCTCTGGTAATCCGTTGTTGGATCTCAGGTATGCTTTCTGGTGGTGTATACACTTTATGTTTGATGTATCCTTACAAGAAAAATCACAGGCGGTGATGTCCGGAGGTCTTGGAGGCCAGTTCACTTGGACCTGCATGACCGATTCATCTGCCAGGAAGCCGATTTTGAATTCCAGAATGAAGTTTAGGGATTCTTGTTCTAATTTCGGTAGAAGCCATTTCGTCATCATGTCCAAGATTTATTCCATTTATTGTTTGTCCAACAAAGAAAAAAGGTCCGTACACTTTGTTGTAAATCATAATACAAGACAGATTAACTTTCGGAGTGTAAGTGCTCGATGTAGGTGTGTGGCTTCTCCGAGCCCCATATTATGACATTATGTCTGTTCACGTTACCACACAAGTGGGATGTGGCTTCATCACTAAAGACTAAACATTTTACATAGTTTTAATTTTCCATCAAGGCCTACATGTTCTCACAAAAAGAAAGTCTTAGAACTTTGTCATTTGGTTTTCATGCTTGAACAAGCTGAAGTTTGTAAGGCTTGAAATTGATACGTTTACGTAAAATTTTCCAAACTGTTGGCTGTGGACTACGGTAAAACTTTCCCTTACCTGCTTTACAGCGTCATTGCTTACTGACGGCCTTCCAGTTGATTTCTTTTTACAAATGCACCAATTTCTCTTAAAATTCAAGTACCACTTCTGATTGCTAGGAGGATCTTCATTAAATTTGGTTCTAAAGTGACGTTGCACGCTAATAACTGATTGGTTGATGTGATAATCCAACACATAAAATGTTTTCCTGTCTTCAAATTCAGCCATTACACGATTGACAACAATTGACTTTAACAAACAGCTGGTACATACTTAAATCAATGTAAACAAAACTTTATGAGTTTTCTTTCCAGTGGTACCAACTGAAATGGTCTTAAAACAGGTTAATCCAGTAATATTTATAATTGAAATCAGGAACATTATTTGTAATAACCCTGTATTGTTTTGGTATGAACAATACATTGAGGTTAACAGTGAAACTAAACTACTTGAGGGTTACCAAATTAATAAATTTTTTATTTTCCTTTAACTGTTACGTTATATATATATATATATATATATATATATATATATATATATATATATACATACGTAATAGTTCTAATTTTCTTACGTAATGGTGAATTTACACAAATAGTAGAGTTTCGTTATTCGTGTTTACGTGTATAGGAGTAGAAAAAACAATTTTACCTCACATTACTCAAAATTAAACGCCGATTTACTTATAGCACTTATATTAATAAATGTTTGACATTAAAATGGTATGACTTTTAATGTCAAACATTTATTAATAATATGTAATGAATAACATTTTGTAAAATTGATACACTTCTTAATGTAGTTTTGAAGCATAGAGCACATATACACTATATTGGTTGTAGTCACAGCACTTAATTAGGAGCTCAAGCCCATTTGTTCTATTAATCTAGACCCACCTCAACTTTTTGGTGTTTTTAAATGTGAATTTAGGTAAACATGTATTGATAATGTTATTTAAAGAATTTTTTTAAACACCGTGTAAGAACATATTGTCACTCCACTAAATCACAGTTTTCATTTTAGAGAAGTGGAGGACGTAACGAAATAACATCAGAAATACAGTTTATCGACGGTGCAAGAGATTATTTGATAGATTCTACGTTTAGTAGATGCATAATTTTAGTGAATTAATGATTGTTTGTACAATTTGTCAATTGTGTATATATAAAGCTTATATTCCAGATTAAACATTATATTTGATAATGAACTTTCTGTTGTAGTTGAAGGCATGTTTATTTAGTACATAAGGAATCAGTTACTAGATAATAACTTTGGATATGATTTAATTTAGCAATATGTTACATCAAACTTTATGCAATAGATCTATAAGTTTACCAATATGTTATAGCTTATGACTTTAGCTATTTTGAAAACAATTTAAATAAGTATCTAACTACTTTTGGTGCGTTAATTATTTACAATGTTATTTATTATACATTGTTTCTGTAACTTTCTGTTATATTGAAATAAAACTAACTTTAAATATATATATTTTTCTTTTCAACAATTTATGAATATTATAAGTATGGAATGTTTACATTCAGTTGTAGTATAACGTTAAGAGAATTCATTATATTTTAAGCCAATATATTTCGTGTTGAATTAACATTATCAGGTAACTAGAACAATATTTATAAGTACGTTATTAATAAACTAAAATAACTTAACAATATTTAAGTATGGAACCAACAATTAAACTAATACTAAATTCTGTCAATATGACTGAATTATAATAAATTAACTAGATTTAATAATAATTATAATCCAAACATTTGTCAATAAAACTATAATTTGAATTTAAAGTTAAACTTAAATTAATGGTCATAATGTATAAACTAAATACTACTAAATAACCTTATTTAAAGAATTTTAAATGAAAATGTAAATACTCTAAGATTGTTAAATCATCTTCTAAAATTCATTGTTTGATTATTGTTTTATATGAATTTCTAAAAACTTTCTTCTTTCATTATTTTTTCATTAGCTATAATTTTAACTTCATAGTCCATATTGTGATTGCTTGTGTTACAATGTTTAGTCTGACAATCTGGTTTTCTGCAATCATATTTATGTTGATACAATCTTTTGCATATTTTTGTGAAGTTTCGCCTATATATGCAGATTGCAGTTCTTTGGTATACAACTGCAATCTTCAATATATGCGAAACTTCACAAAACTATGCAAAGATTGTATCAACATAAATATGATTGCAGAATAAAGCCAGATTCGTCTTACCACACATTGTAACACAAGCAACCACAATATGGACTACTAAGTTAAAATTATAGCTAATGAAAAATAATGAAAGAAGAAAGTTTTTAGAAATGCATAAAAACAAACAATCAAACAATGAATTTTAAGTGATGTTAATCTTAGCAGTATTTACATTTCTCTTTAAAATTCTTTAAATAAGTTATTTAGTAGTATTTAGTTTATACAATTATGACCATTAATTCTTAAGTTTAACTTTTAAATTCAAATTATAGTTTTATTGACAAATGTTTGGATTATAAACTATTATTAAATCTAGTTAGTTTTATTGTAATTCAGTCATATTGACAAGAACAATTTTAGTATTAGCTTCTAATTGTGGTTCCATACCCTTAAATATTGTTAAGTTATTTTAGTTTATTTAATAACGTACTTATAAATATTGTTCTAGTTACCTGATGAAGTGTTAATTCAACACGAAATATATTGGTTAAATATAATGAATTTTCTCTAACGTTATACCGATACAACTGAAAGTAAACATTCCATACTTATAATATTTAAATATATTAATAATTTCATACATGAGGTGGTATGATATTCACAGTATTATCGAAGGCATATTAAACATATTTTCAATTGTAACGTAACGATGTAAAGATAGTCATTACATTTAGGTTATTTTAATTTGTGGTATTACTTCCATCTACATTCTAATCGATGCAAGTGGTAAGCAGCTAACTTAAACAGCAGAGTAATAAAACATAGCAGAAGGTTGAATTGACAATTATGTGTAAAGCCTCAACTGCCATGACAACTTAGTACATAGAATATATTGAAAGCAGTCTGTCAACTTTAAAACCCATATATGTATCTCAGCCATTTACTTTAGTGCTAAAAAACATAGTCCCTTATCGTAAACTGAAAAATTTTTCAATAAATCTCATGTTTTAAAAACAAAAATATATCAATACCACCATTAAATTATAGTTTTAGCACATTTAAGTTTATTATTACTTTAGAGCAATAACTTCTGTTAATGAAATAAAACTTCATTCAATCGTTAACCTTACACAAAGTGAGGTTAATTTGTTTAATTTCAAGGTAACTAATGCCTATTACGCAATCGTGTAAATTACAACACTCGTGCGTAGTAGGCTATTATGTAATATATTAAGTTACAGTTACAGTAGGCTTGATACTTTTCTTTTTAATTTCTGAAAAAAAAAAGTTTTATTTTCAGAAATCTTACAGGACATGGGAACTCATAGAGGCCCGTAGAACAGTAAACCGGCATTCCCCGGCGTATTTTAAGAAATCATTTTAAAAGTAACGTTGTAACAGGAGCCGTGGACGTAAACCTATCTTAACGAACGAGGAGGATAGCGAACTAGAAGAAAGAATTGTTCAACTAACAGTTATTGAACTTCGTTTTACTCCAAAATCCCCCAAAGGAAGTGTTTTAAAATTTGTTAAAACCAATCGTGTTAATTTATTTCTGAGCAAACGGAATAAAGACCTTATTGGCAAAGACTGATATTCTGCTCTTTTAAAACGTTATTTTCGCATTAGCAAACCGAAGCGCAATAAATGAATCCTGGAGTTTAATCAAGCCAAGTTCAAGTTTAACAAAAACTAAGTAAATGTTAGTGCATTGCAGGACTTTCTTGCAAAATACTAAATAATATATGGAGTATTTTTATATCTTTGAAATATTCAGCTGTTTTAGAAGTATTTGATAAAAACAAAAAACTGATCCTAATAACCTTCCCCACCCCTCTCCCCGAAACATCCCGACATCATGGCCGATCTTGACGAAACTTGGCCAGTAGTTCTAAAATGAGCTAATAAGTCGATTTAGCGATAGTGAAAAAAAAGTCGATTACATAACCTTCTTATACCTACATATGTATATGTAGGTTGAAAGTTAAAAATAGATATCTAGCTTATCTTTCAAAATAACTGTGAACTGTTTCATATCATTTTAAAGCAAATTTTGCTCCCTTTCAAATAAAGTAAGAATATGTGTATGTTACACCAGCAATATGAGGAATGTATTCAATTTCCGGAAAAACCGGAAGTAGTGTTTTCATCAGGATAATATCATTTTATTACTGCAAATGAACAAAGTTTATTTCAAAAATCCAAAGTTTGTATGTAACCAAAATAATTAGAAAGTTACAACATATATACTAAATATTTGAAAATTCATATCTCCTATACTAGTAGCTTTAGAAGAAGCAGGTTAGATGCATTCATAAGAGTAGCTGGTTGCCTAGAAAATATAAAAAAACAAAAAAAAAGGGTTGGAGAGAAATTTGAATTTCGATTAATTGCTTTAGTTTGACCCCTTAAATGTAGGCAAATTCATTCCATAATTTATTATGTAAAGAAATCTCTCTAAGGAACCTTTATTTAACTACGCATATCTATTTCCAATTCTTTTATTCTTGAACGGCATCGGAAATATATATTTCTTCAAAAAAATGTATACCTGTAACTTTAGAACGGGTCGTTAAATTGTGTTCACGTTTTGATGGGTTTATATTAGAGCCAGTTTTTGATTTTTTTACATAAAAAAACAATATGACAGACTTCCGGTTTCAGCGGAAATGACGCCGAAAGCTGAAAATTTAAATGAAACAACCTGTATATTTTTATATGTTTGGATTCTACGGCTTCAAATACATACAGTTCATCTGCCAAATGTCAACTCAAACACCATTTTGCTTTGACAGAGTCGGCTTCAGGAGCATGTTGTGTTAATAAAAATTAGAAAATTAAAATTACTGCTTTATTTAGGAGCTAAGGAAATGACTATGCATATCGTTACACTAGTACTTGAAAGAGCTATTTAATATATAGTGGCCCATGTATGTTTATATTGGGAACAGCGAGTTTTAGTTAAAAACCATAATTTTAAATTATTAAATTTAAATTAATTATTAGGAAAAATAATATTGTGAGGGTAATTGTACGTCAATTATCTATAATTTAGATGACTTCATAATAATCTAAAATTAAAAAAAATTAAATTAAAATGGCGCCTGAGTTGAGATTTGACGGATGAACTGTATGTATTTGAAGCCCTAGAATCCAAATATGTAAAAATATACAGGGTGTTCCATTTAAATTTCAGCGTTTGCGTAATTTCCGGTAAAACCGGAAGTCGGCCATATTGTTTTTTTATGTAAAAAGTCCGAAACTGGCACTAATATAACCCACCAACATCTGAACAAAATCTAATGACCCGTTCAAAAGTCACAGGGGTGGCCTCTATTTGATTTACACCCGGTTATGTGACTGTAAGTGCGGCAATATTCAATTTTGAAAGTTTTAAAAAATGTAAAAAAATGCATTTCATGCGAGTTATTGATGACCTGAATTTCAATCTTCTATGTTAATATTTGAAAATTTGCCCCCAAGATAACACCCTTATTTTCACCCCCTACATACCTATTGCGTTTGAAAGCTTGTTTTGTTGGCATAATTGTCTAATTTTGAAAAATTTTCTAAAATTTTTTTTCGGGTTCAGGGAGTCGTAAAACATCAAAATAACGCAACTTATTTTTTTCGACCGCAATTCTTTCTTGTTTAACAAGAAAGTAAAAATACAGTAGGTCTTTACAGCAACGCTCTCCAGGTCTTCTCCAGACTAGAGCTCGTCTATCTGAATGATTTACTGGAATCATCACAAGATAAATAAATATCTGCTCCATTCTTCATCTCCGCACGGTAGGTGATCTTACTCCGACCGTCTATGTACTACACACTTGTGCATATTTAAAAATGAACAAGTTGCACGCCTCCTAGCTTTCAAATTAGACGCGTAGAACCTTCTTCTTACAATCTGGGACGAAATTATCATTCCAGTAGTGGTTTGCAATTCATTATTAATCGTCGCGTTGTGAGTCGGATTCTGTCGGGCAACTAATGTCACAAAATGGTCTTGTGCAGATTGTATAAAGTAGTGGTTGAAATGGTTAAAAAATTTATAAAAAATGTTCTCCAATCGAATCGTTTAACTGGAGATACAAACCATTCACCAAAAATAATGCCTTTGGCTCAGTCAGTAAATTAAAGTAGGGCCGATTCAATCTTTTGATTTGCTTAATTACCACAAATTCTGCTCGATTATTTCCACTTAAATAATAAAAATGCAATGTAACACTAATAAAAATGATCTCGGACGCCAAGTTATTTTTTAATTATGTTCGGAATAACTAAACCGAGGTTGTTTACAATAAAAATTCTACCAAAGTGTAAAAAAATAAAAAATATACAAAGTATGTTTATTTAACAGTTAAAATGATAGGGTTAAATAAAATATATCTTAAAACTAGTTATAGCCTTAAATTACTAATTAATTGCTATAAATATAAATACCTGTACAAAATATAATAAATCTTGAGAACCCCTAGTATTATAAAAAATAAATGCGGAAATGCAAACCAAGGTGATGTAATCCTTGTATCAATGTTGCGCAATGTCTCGAAATAATACTTTACGTTGTAAATCACACCCAAAATGGAATTTTATTTCTTATAAATGTGTCTTCTTGAAATTGAATAAACCAATATTTATTGCATTCTTTTGAAGGTTCAAAATAAATAATGGAATCTACATTCAGATCTGCATTAAAAGCAAAACGCCATCATAAAATGTAAGCATACGTAACAGTAGAATTAATTGTGCAATCAAAAGCGGTAAAAGTAAAAAAAGGAAGTGCCTGAAAAGAGCAAACGTTTTAATTTTTAGTATTACGAGTTAAATTATCTTACCATCAAATCAATGCCAGTTTTCACAAAATTTAGGGGGAAACCCAAAAAAAAAGCTTCCTGCATCTAACGGCGTACCACAAGAAGTAAGAAAAAAATGGATGCTTTAGGATGTCAGATCATGATGACGCGTGCGAAAATATTTGCGCAAAGAATTAAGTCAACGGTATGAGCAGAAAAAATAATTTAAAGAAACCTTTAAGAAGATATGCACTTAAGTTACACCAAAATGCAAATTAAGTTGCCTACCTCATACTTACAAATCATTAATAAATAAAATTTTTCTTATATTTACAACTAAACGAACGAAGAACCTAAATTACGGTATATTTTAATACAACTCAAAATGGGTTGTTACAATTGTCTACCTCCTCCATGTTGTATTAATTCGTTCCAAAGCTCTGCCGATGACTATGTTAAACTGGTAGAACGCTACATACTTCCCTCTGGCAATTGCCTTCTTGTACTAAGCGTACAGCGAGGTTTAATATATCTTCGCTTAATAGACTATTTGGCATTATGTACAACACTGAGTATTATTATACCGTCGACCGATAAACACTATAAGGACACAAACCGCTCTACAACAATGTTGTAGGTGTGCGTGTGTAATATATATATATATATATATATATATATATATATATATATATATATATATATATATATATATATATATATATAAGAGAGAGAGAGAGAGAGAGAGAGAGAGAGACGCACGCACACGCGCGCACACACATACGCACACGCACAGACGCAAATACGCACAGACACACTTTTAAAGCAATTAAACATTTTTAAGCCTTATGTCCCGAGTTGGATGACGTAAGTGATTAAATTAAAAAAAAAACAAATTTTTCATATCATCCGGAAAAGTGGACAGGATTGTCCAGGATTTCCCACGATTTCACATGGGCGGCCAACCGCTACATTAAAACCGCTATCCAGGGTATATTTGAACTTTTTAGGACACATGCTTTCGTAGTGTACTCCGAGTCCGACTTATGTGTGATACTTCACTCTCACTTCCTGCATTACATATCATGAAAACTATAATAAAAGTAAAACGCAAATATGTATGCCGTTTATTAAAATGTATTCGACGGCTTGAAGAAAAGAATTTAAAATAGTATTTGACCTACCAGCATTAAAAAAAATATTCATTTCCAACATGTATATACATGATCAAAGGGCGTTGGAGATACACATTGTGTATTAGTAATTAGTAGGATATTTAGGCCGGTTCTGGCCCACTCTGTAGTGTTTACATGTGTCAAGGTCATGCGGTGATATCTAATTCATTGACATCTAGGGGAGTCGTTAAAATTCTTATACACGAGAAGAGACCGCCAAAGTTCATTGACTTCTACAAACTCAAAGTTCATTGAACTCTTGAACCCGGAAGTTGGATTTATAAAGATCTAAAAATAGAACCAGTACTTAGAACCCTGAATTTGTTTTGCACTCTACGGGACCACTGACCCAGCAAACCAGAAGTTGGTCAATTTCTAAAAATCTAGAAATACAACCAAAGCTCATTAACCTTGACCCAATCGACGTCTCGGTATCATACCGACATAATTAGTAATATAACAATTAATTTAACCAATCAGAAGGGTAAACGAATAGAATTTGATGAAAGCGAACCGTTCACGAAACGTTTAGACTTAAAAGAGTATGGGTCTAAAAATTATCAATCTTTCAAAAACTCATATAAAAGACATCATCCTTACAGTAGGTCATTAATTAGCAACCAGCCGTCAATACGGTCAACATCCAGAGAGAAGTATAGTTTAATTGGTCTAATGGTGCTCAGCGATAATGGTGGTGGCGGAATCGCCAAGCATCTTCAAAACACATATTTTGATGATGCCGTAATTAAATCGGATTTGGATCCGTATGGATCTTCAAAGTATGGACCTTCCGAAGAAATACGAATATCAGTTCAAAGTCAAGATCTGATTACAGCCACTTATGATAATTTTCTGTACATAGAAGGGAAGCTTGACCTTAAAAAGGAAGACGAAGAAAAATCTTGCAATTTAACATATAATTTCCCGTTTCCTTTTGGAAAAAAAATCGTTATGAGTTGCGTGGTCAAAGAATAGACGTATGCCAAAATATTGGTCCAACATTAGCACTTAAAGGATTCGTTTCCTATGCAACAAGCAAGAGCAAAGCATTAAACCATTTAGGAGGGCCACCAAAAAATGAGGAACCACTCCAGATGAAATTTGATGAAAAAATTGGAGAAGAATCATTTACCGTCTGCATACCAATAAAGTACATATTTGGAATATTGGAGGATTATCGCCAAGTGTCAACATGCGTCAAGAACTGATTTTAGTTCAATCTAGAAGCGATACAAACTGCTACTATGGTGAAGCTAATGGGACAATAACGTTAAATAAAATTCACTGGACACTTCGTGATGTTGCAAAACTTAATACGGTAAAATATGCTAAAATGCTATTACTGTATCGTTTTCGTAAAAAGTATGTCTACACATTTTCTTATAAAATTAATCGTTATTCAGATATTGAAAAAAATTGTACACCAAAATTTACCGCAGGAAAGGAATTTTTGCCGCTAAATTACGCGTCGTAACCAAAAAATTGCATAGGACCTAATTAATCCATATTAAGGTCTGTATGTTGGTATTTTTGCATCTTAAATACTTGATAAAAGCCAAAAACTGATCCTAATACCCCCCCCCCCCCACTCTCTCCGACGCTGAATTTCTCCCAAAATCTAATCAGCTCCAGAGTTTTCGTAAATACTAGCATACATTCACATACAACCAAACACACAGATATCATGTCCGATCTTGGCGAAACTGCCAAACGTTGTAAAATGAAGTAATAAATCGATTTAACGTTAGAAAAAAACTTCTATATCTACATATGGATATGTGGATTGGAAGATAAAAAGTACGCTAAATACTTAATTAAAAAAAAAGTTTTCTGTCTCATGCTTAGAAAGTCTATTAAGAAATAAATTTACATGGCGAGATTGTAATCGACTCGTATGCTAATTTATATCATTTTTTCAGAGATTCTATAAAAATGGAGGGTTATGTAATAACAGACTCTGGTATTGCAAGACCTGCTGCAACACCTGAAAAAA
The DNA here is from genome assembly GCA_036346205.1 of Vesta saturnalis. Classification (NCBI taxonomy): domain Eukaryota; kingdom Metazoa; phylum Arthropoda; class Insecta; order Coleoptera; family Lampyridae; genus Vesta; species Vesta saturnalis. The sequence continues at coordinate 6,669,113 of JARFJB010001442.1, forward strand.
GGTCACCTACAAAAAGGACAAACTTTGTTGGGATATCACCTCAAAGAGAACTAACTAATGTTAAAACACCAACAGATCGACCATTTAGAGTTTCTATTGAAGGTAATATTGGAGCAGGGAAATCTACATTAATCAAATACTTCACAAATTTTCCGGGAATTGAAACATATCCTGTAAGTATTTGCATACACAGCACAAGTGCTATGAGCCATTCTCTTAAATTGGCTTTGTCATTATCCATATGATGTATATTTTTTAAATTGTTTTAGGAACCAATGAATTGGTGGAGAAATTTGGACGGACATAATCTGTTAGAGTTATCATATTTAGACAAGGATAAGTGGTTGAATACATTTCAAATGTATGTTCAGTTAACGAGATTGAAAATTCAAACCACTCCTCCAAAAAGTTCAACTACAGTTCAGATGTATGAAAGATCCATACAGAATAATCGGTATTGCTTTGTTGAACAAGCATTTAAGACTGGAACACTGCATGAAGCTGATTATACAATTATTGACGAATGGTTTAAATGGGCCAAAAACAATTGTGATTTAGCCTTAGACTTAATAGGTACGATATTTATGTTTTTCCATATTTGCATTGCAAACGCTTTATTTTAAACACTTGTCTTGTATAATGTGTTTCATCTTATTTTGTATTAGAGCAACCCATGGAAATCTAGGGATAGTGGGGTAGCACTATCAAAAGAACAACAAGTTATGACCATAACTTTTGAAAATAGTAGGTTATATTTTTAAAGTGAAATTAATGCAGCATTGCAACATAGTTTTTCACGAAAATCGTCAAATCTCGAGTAGTATATTTAAAAAAAAAGTAAATTTGGTCTTCAGAGTTTGAATGTCTATTACCTACATAAAATGACAATATTGTGTCTTATCTAATACAATGAGATGTTTTGTTAACCAAATCTACATAAAAACTAAAAGAATGCCTTCTCCTTTTTTCACTCTTCTAAAATAAAAAACAGGGCAGAAATATGCAGGAAATCCAGAGAGCAATTACGTAAGTAATCCAATGTGAACAGTTGCATTTGTAATAAAATTTACCTACTCCACATTTTTCTCTTTCTTTTCTTGATTATTAAACATGATGTAGAGGTATGTTAATATGCACTGGGTTCTTTGATTACAAAGTCAGTAGGTTACCAGAACACCACTACATATCCATTTAATTTTACCTATCCAGGAAATACACACCACTTTTTAATAAATCATCCAATGTGAAGATTTGCTTTTGTAACGAAATTTCTTTCTTGACTGTTATGTACACATGAATGTAAATAACCAAAAATGTATTCATTTAAGTAATAGCTAAATGGAATTGAGTACGGACAAGACCTGATAAAAACCAAATATTTAAATGTATTTTTACCAAAATGTTGTTGCCAAACAGTGGAGTCTTATTCCAACTGCATTACATCACAGCCAAATCTGAATCCATATCACTATATGAATCGGATTCTCCAAGTGCTATAATAACAGGTGTGATATTTTTAATCGAAAAATTTTCCATATGTTTCTTCCGATCATTTCAAATAATCTTTTCTGTGTGCGAACAAAAATTTTGCCATATTGTAGGAGAACATTTGCATAAAACCTCAAGCTATACTTTCTGAACCTTATCTTTCGATGGAAGTTCAGAACTTATTTGGTTATTGTAATAATTTTTACAAAAACCCCATGCCTTCCAATAGGGCTATATTGGCAATGGTAAGGAGATAATAGTAAAACTTTATACTTTATATCAAGTAAATAGTCGTAGTTTTCCAAAAACCCTAAATTACACCTGTAAAATGGTATACCTTTTACCATCCCTTTTAAATTTGGATGGATTACTTTTGATGTAAGAATCGCACTGCAAAATTTTCCAAAAACTAAATTTTCTGTTCAATGACACGTTTGTATTTGTAACCCATTGAAATCTGTTTTAACGTGATGATACAATTTCTCCAAAGTAAAATATTTATTTTTCGAATTAAATTGCAACACCTAGAATTTGTTGAACGATTTTATTGAAATTTTTGTCAATGATGTCTTTCATTAGAACAAACAAACGATTAAAATTTTAATAAAATCTAGTAGTTTTTTCCTTTGCACTTAGTAACAATAAATTTGAAGAAATAAACCAATCAGTGTGTAATTAACTGTCAATTTTGCAAATTGTTTGTTCACAATTTCGTTCTGAACTTGGGAACAATGCCAAGAGTACGTCAACATCAACATTTTCCCAATTGACTGATTTTGAACGTGGCCGTATTATTGGCATGAGAGAGGCCGGACTTTCGCTAAGAGAAATTGCTCGTCGTGTAAACCGAAATGTTACAACGGTATTGAGATGTTGGTCCAAGTGGTCCGAGGAAGGTGCAACAACGTCGCCCTGAATCTGGACGTCCCCGTAGAACTACAAATCGCGAAGAACGTCGTTTATGATTTGTCGCCACAATAGACAGATTTTCACCAACTCGATCGATTGCAAATGATTGGATGAGAGGTGTAGGACCCAGAATGTCAATGTCATCTGTTTATCGCCGGATAAGGTCTTATGGGCTGCGTTCATATCGTCCATTTTGTGTCTTCCTCTTACACCACTTCACCATCTACGCAGGCTAGAATGGAGCAACGAAAGAGCGAATTGGACGCAAGAATGGCATCGAATTGTGTTTATGACGAGTCCGATTTTGCTTGGGGCCCACGATGGTTGTGGGAGGGTCAGACGAATCCATGGAGAACGTAAAATCCAACACTTTTGTGGAACGCAACACAGCCCTCACACAAGGAGTTATGGTATGGGGTGCAATATGTTACTGTAGCAGATCAGCCTTGGTGTTCATTGATGGCAACTTAAACGCCGCTGGTTATATTTCCAATGTGCTAAAACCCGTTGCGCTTCCATATCTTCAGGGGCTGGAAAATCTCATTTTCCAACAGGATAATGCGCCCTCATACGGCAAGGGCTACAACACGTTTTTTTAAGAAGCTAACATTGCCGTCCTCCCATGGCCTGGTCGGTCGCTAGATTTGTCGCCCATTGAACATATATGGGATGAGGTCGGTAGGCGACTGGGTAATTTACCACACCTCCAGATAACTTACACGATCTCCGGCTACGGATTCAAGAAGCTTGGGTTGATGTACCACAGGCAGCTATAGATCACTTGATTGATAGCATGCCACGCCGTCTAACTGAGTGCATTACAAATCGTGGCGAAGCAACTCATTATTGAATAAAACATTTTTAGTTTTTGTTCTTTTGTTTTCAAATTTTAATCGTTTGTTCTAATGAAAGGCATCGTTGACGATAATTTCAATAAAATTGTTCAATAAATTTAGGTGTTGCAATTTTTATGGAAGTCATATATATATATATATATATATATATATATATATATATATATATATATATAGGTGCCGCAAACTTCTGACATCGGAGAATTACATCGTTGTGGTAAGATATATCGTTCAAATTTGTGTGCTAGTACAGTTACTGAGCGCACATATTGAAAATAATTTTGGGTATACAGTGTTCCAAAAAATCGTGCAATAAACTTATATATTTTTTAATGAAACACTATATTTTGTTCAAGATTCGAAAAGATCCCGTCGAGAGCGTTAAAAAATATAGCATTTTAATATATTATATAGGGTGTTTTGAAAGATATGACCAAATATTAGTAAAAATTACCCCTTCTTTAACACTCTGCAGTACAGTAAATCAAAATAAATCAAGAGGTCTCTGTATTTTAATGTAAGTGTCGTATCACTGTCTGTGTTCAATATTAATTACTTTTCTTATCTGTGACTTCTTTAATACAGGGTGAAACAAAACTCAAATCAAGCAATATCTCAAAATTTTCAAATGAATCACCCTTTACGATTCGTTAGTACAATTAATAAGCTTTCAAACGATATAGTACTTGTAGGAATAAGTTAATGAAAACTGTAAATTTTTGTGATAACCAAAAATCATGTATTTTACGTGCACAAATTAAATAATTTAAATTTTTACATGAAACGTCCTGTAAATTTTAGGATTTATTAGTCATTAAAATATTTTATAAATTTTAGTCGTAATTTTGGATAATATATATATATATATATATATATATATATATATATATATATATATATATCAGGGTGTCCGGAAAAGATGCGCAAAAATTTAGAATTTGAAGTTGACATTTGTCCCTCATTGCTAAGGGATGAACTCAACCTTCCCATCCACTTAAATAACCTATAACTTTTTAGTTTTTCGGTTTTTGTTGTGTACAGTTTCAAATAATAAAGGGCGCTTAAAATTACGGAAAAAGGTTTACTTGTTACATCTCGCTAAAATAAGCCGTTTTCGAGAAAATCTACTTTTAAAATTGTCTTGCACGCTGTGAACAAGACCGCACTTTAAATTATTTTCAACGTTTTAACACCCTTTTTTTATAAAGACTCATAATTTGACCTTCATCCTTTAATGTTTAAAGCGATCATGTGACAACTGTCAAAAGTCGCGAAATTTGCATATGCATATCACGTAATTCACAACTCGTAAAATTACAATTGAGGTATGTACTAAGTATACCTTTTTTGTGTGTTTTATATGCTCTTTTGTCTCATGCACTAAAACTGATACAAAATCCAAAGTAACGGATCTACAGGGTGAGTTCAAACATTTTATTACTGACAAAACATTTTAACACTCATTCTTACTCTTTACAATGTGTCAAAATTGCTTTTACATGTGTCCTCGTTGCCATAGAAACCACATCACTTGTTTCCACAGCACGCCGTGTTAAAACGTTGAAAATAATTTAACGTGCGTTATTGTTCATAGCGTGCAAGACAATTTTCAAAGCAGGTTTTCTCGAAAATGTCTTATTTTAGAGAGATGTAACAAGTAAACCTTTTTGCGTAATTTTAAGCGCCCTTTATTTTCTGAAACTGTACACAAAAAACTGAAAACCAAAAAGTTATAGGTTATTAAGTAGATGGAAAGGTTGAGTTCATCCTTAGCAATAAGGGACAAATGTCAACTTTGACCAATAATACAAAAGGTCATAAGTAATAAGTGTACCAAATTTTAAAACAACGGTTACCAACAAAAAGTTATTAAAGAACATTATTTTTAAATCTAACTTTGCGCCCTGTAGATCCGTTATTTTGAGTTTTCGAAAAAGTGTTATAGGAGCTTATCACACTCATTTTCATGTAGAATCAGCAACTAAATTTTGCGCATTTTTCCCACCCTGTATATATACAGGGTGTTACTTAAGTATGTACTTATTTTAAGGGGTTTCCTGAGGCGATTTCGAGCCGGAAAGTTCATATGATGTATGTCCTCAGAAGCTTCGTTATCGATCTACAGGCTGTTGAAGTTGTTGTGTTTTCGGTTTTTCCAAATTTTCGAAAACCCTTCTAGATATTACATTGAAATTTTACATATTGTATAAGGGCATGAAGGCCCTTATTTCAACTGAAAAGTTCATTTTAATTTAACCAGTGGCGTAGATACAGCTAGGTCATGACATAAATTCCACAAAAAATGTGTTACGCCACTGTTTATATGACGCGTTTACACGATATTCATCAGAAATCAATTCCGAACAAAAAGGTCTCCATGCATTTTCACGTAAAACTCACCGTTTAGGAAAAATAATTAAAAAGTGTCGTGTCGTTATAACGTGCAGTTTATTTACAAGATAAAGATATGTCACAAAACACAAGTGAGCTCTGTCCGTTGATAAGGAAACATCGCTATATATTTCGTTAATAATCCTGTCATGTCAGTCTTATTCTTGACAGGCAATAACTAGTTTAAAATTTGTTCTTTTGTTGTTTTCCAAGTGTTTTGTCTTCATAAAAGTAAGAGAAATGGTCAATTATGCTATTTTGGAGATGACCGACATGCATTTCGTCTATGGTCTGGCTGACGTCAATGCTAAACAAGCCAGGCGTCTTTACCAAGAAAGATTTCCCAACCGTGCTGTTCCCGATAGTAGAACATTCACAAACGTCCATCTGCGACTGTCTCAATATGGCAGTTTACAAAATGGAAACCGAGAGGACGACATCGTACAGTGAGGACGGCGGAAGTAGAGGAGGCTGTTCTCAATGAAATTGAACAGAATCCAGGATCTAGTACACGCAAAATTGGGAGTGCGTTGAATATTTGCCACAAAACTGTATGGGAAATTTTGAGAGAATATTTACTGTATCCGTATCATCTGCAAAGAGTGCAAGCTCTCCTTCCACGAGATTTTCCAGCACGCAGGAATGTTTCCATGTGGTTTCTCCAGAACGTTGCAGAAAATCCTCATTTCGACAGTCAAGTTATCTTCACGGATGAAGCAAATTTCTCCGGAGAAGCAATCAGAAATTTTCGTAATGCTCATTTATGGAGCGAAGAGAACCTTCATGCTATAGTAGAAACAAAATTTCAGCAGCAATTTGCAGTCAACGTGTGGGTTGGTATTATTGGAGATTTTTAGTTGGACCATTCTTTCTTCCAAGGCGCCTTGACGTCGATACCTATCGTGCGTTTCTTCAAAATAATTTGCCTGAATTACTAGAAAATGTCCCTCTTCTAGTACGTCAGCACATGTGGTTCATACACGACGGTGCCCGGCCCACTTCAGCATTTTGGTGCGTGAATATTTGAATTCAGTTTACCCAAATCGATGGATAGGTCGTGAGGGGCCTCAGTTCTGGCCACCGAGATCGCCTGATCTGAACAGCTTAGACTTTTATTTCTGGGGCATCTTAAAACTCTAGTTTATAATACACCAGTTCAGACGTTGGAAGACTTACGCAATAGAATAATTGAGGGCTGTGCAACCATACAGAACACACCGGGAACTTTTGAAAGAGTGCGTCGTTCAATAAGGAGAAGAGCAGAAGCCTGTATAGAAGCGGATGGTGGACATTTTCAGCATTTTTATGAATGACTGCACAAAAGTTTTCCCTTTATTGTTCAGTTTCTGTAAATAGTTTCTATGTTAGGAATAAATTCACTTTATAACGACACGACACTTTTTAATTATTTTTCCTAAACTGTGAGTTTTACGTGAAAATGCATGGAGACCTTTTTGTTCGGAATTGATTTCTGAAGAATATGGTGAAACGCGTCATATAAAACAGTGGCGTAACACATTTTTTGTGGAATTTATGTCATGACCTAGCTGTATCTACGCCACTGGTTAAATTAAAATGAACTTTTCAGTTGAAATAAGGGCATTCATGCCCTTATACAATATGTAAAATTTCAATGTAATATCTAGAAGGGTTTTCGAAAAATTTGGAAAAACCGAAAAACACAACAACTTCAACAGCCTGTAGATCGATAACGAAGCTTCTGAGGACATACATTCATATGAACTTTCCGGCTCGAAATCGCCTCAGGAATCACCCTTAAAATAAGTACATACACTTAAGTAACACCCTGATATATATATATATATATATATATATATATATATATATAATTGGCTCTACAATCCGGGTTGAGTTTTAGCCTGCGCAATTAAACTTCTCCATTTCTTCCTATCTTTTGTTTTCTTTTTCCAATTTCTGATCCTCATTACTTTTATATCCTCCAATACTTGATTTATCCATCTTGTTCTTGGTCTACATTTAGGTCCTTTATTAGGTGGTACTCACTCACTCGAATATAATTTTAGGACGTCTTCTATTGTCCATTCTTTGTAACCAGATCGTATGACGTTCTGGTTATTTTATATGGTTTCTACTTCATTATTGGTTCTTCTGTGCCATGTGTCATTATCTTCTTTCACACCTCCATATATTTTTCTTATCATTTTCCTCTCAAATCTGAGTAACAGTTGTTTTTCATATACGTTAAAGGATTCAGAGCCGTATATTGCTGTCGGTTTTATTATGGTTTGGTAAACCCTTACTTTGGCTTTTCTTGATATTAGCTTTGTTGTCATTAATTTCTTATGTTTATAGTAGCATTTGTTACCTAGTTGTATTCGATTTATTATTTCTTCTCTTATGCTGTTATTCATCGTGATTTTTGTTCCTAGGTAGGTAAAACTTTACACTTTTTCGTATTGGTTATTCTCAACTTACAATTAGACGTTTTCAAGTGACATCACAACGCGTGACCTTGCCTGATGTTGGACAACTTTAACACACGTTCTTATGGAATGTGATTGTTTTCTGACAATTTTATCGAAAATCGTAGGCGGTGAAAATGTTTTTGTGCTAATACTCGTGGATGATGATTGTAATGATACAATTCACCAGAAATACGTGAATGAAGTGAACAATTATCCTACATAATAGTTAAAAGTTCGTGCGAGTTTTAAGTTAGTTATCATCAAACTAACTAAATAATCACTTAAAGCCATGTTTTCTGGAAAGAAAACAGAGCGTACATTATTTACCAAACTTCAATGGGTTTTACCTTATTAAAGCAAGTAACAAAATACTTACAAATTTCTATTGCAATGTCGTAAAGACACGAATACGTGTTGATAGAATCTGAATCTGATCCAAGTATAATATACATTAATAATGTTGACTAATTAACTATGGAATATCTTAACACTATATACTAACGCGACAATAAGTCAATTATCACGATTTTTTTCTGGAGAAAACACTCAAAAACACCAGCAAAACACGTAGATTCCTATGAAACGTTAACACAAGTTGTCCAAGATCATTTGTTAGAGGCGGTGCCTGTGACGTCAGTGTGACGTACTTGAAAATGCCTAATTGTTTAGTGCTTTGTGTTTTAGGTTTCTTTAGATCTTGTCGTTTACATTCCATATATATATTTTGTTTTTTGTGCGTTTATCGAAAGGCCTAGTGTCTTTGAATCTCGTTCTAGTTTTGCCATTTCCATTGCTAATTCTGTTATATATTTCTTGCCGTCTGCATAATATCATCCCCGCATGCATTTAGTTGAGTACTTTTTGTTACGATAGTGTTTTTTTTTTAATTTCTTATTACTATCACTGGACCCATGCATAAGCGTGCACAGACTTTTTGATTAGGAGGGGGCAGAATAAAGAACGTTCACATGCCTTTGTGGGATCGCATGCCGACACAAGGGCAGAGAACCCAACCAATACTTAATGGTCAGTTCTTAAAATTTCCTTTGTCGTAACTTGAGTGTGGAGAAAGTATGATTACAATGAGATTGAAACATTTTAAGAGGTGAGCGTGTGGCAATGTGAGGTTAACCGTTTTCTGTATTAGATATTCATATAATAATTAATAGCGGATAGCGATAACAGTTTAAAATTAATATTTTGTCTTTCTTTATCGACATATAATATTGAGAAAATGTAAAGAAGTAAAGTAAGTGTATATTAGTAAAAAAGTTGACCCTCCCTGAGCGCACGCCTATGGATCCAGGTTCAATAGCATTGCCAACAGACTATCACCTTAACTCCTCTTGTTGTTTTGAAAGATTGTTTCATTTTCGTATACTAGTACTTTTGCTTCAGCGTTGTGTAATGTCATCCGTATTAGGTTTATAAGTCTTTGTGGAATACCTAACTTACTTAAGCTTGAAATTAAAACCTCTCTGTTGATACTATTGAATGTACATTCATAGTCTACGAATATGCTATACAAATTGACATTGTGTTCATAACATTTTTCTAATGTCTGTCTTGTAGCAAAGATACTATCTGATGTAGATCTCCCTTTACGGAATCAATTTTGATATTGCCCTATTGCTTCTTCATAGAAAATCTCTAATTTTTTTGCAATTAAGGATAATAAGTTTTGTATGTTATGTTTAGTAAAGTTATTCCTCAGTAATTGGAACATTTTGTTTCATCCCCTTTATTATTGTGTATAGGAATTAAACTGCACTTCCACTCGTTAGGTAATTCTTCTTTCTTCCATATATCCTTTATGAATTTATGTATTCTTTTGAGTTCGTCTTCATTTAAATTTTTTATTAATTCTGAGGTAATGTTATCTGTACCCGGTGATTTGTTGTTCTTTAGGTTCTGTATTAGTGCTTTAGTGTTTTCATAGGACAGATAGTTATCATTTGTTTGGTGCTTTGTATATAGCTTCATGAAGTATTCTTGCCATCTACTTGATATTTCATCAGTGTTTATTAAAAATTTACCTTGAGCATCCTTACGATACATTAAGTTAAGTTTAAAGGTCGCTGTTTCTTTTTTTATGTTCTTATCGAGTCCTCTTGAGTTTTTGTGTGAAAAATTATGTTCTAGTTCTTGCAATTTTTTGTTTTAAGCTAGTTTCTTTTTGTGGTTACATAACTTTCTTGCAATTTTTCTTTTCTCTATACTCTTCTAATTTACCGAAGTTCTCCAGGGCTTGGAGACATTTTCTTCTCGCTTCATTCTTTTCTCTTATCGCTTCAATACACTGCTCATCGAACAACTTCTAATACTTGTTTATCCCTTTTGTTCCGATAGTTTCAGAAGCTGCTGTGTTGATAGCATTTCTAATTACATTCCATTCATTATCAATATTTTCTGATGGTGGTATTTGTTCTTCGTAGGTTTCTTTTACTGATTCCATGTATTGAATCTTTGTATAAGATCTTTTAATTTGTCAATATTCCATTTCTTCCTGCTTGTTTGTTCTGATCTTATATTTGATATCCTATGTGTTATTTTGGCAACTCATAGATAATGATCACTGTCACTCATAGATAATGATCACTGTCACAGTTTGGTCCCCTGTATGTTCTCTCATCTTGTATATTCGAAGCCCATCTTTTCCCTACTAGTATATGACCTTTGGTTGCATTCTTGCTTTCCTGGTATTTTCCAAGTGCCTAAGTGGGCTTTTTTATGTTGAAAGACTGTTGAACTAATTAACAGATTGTTACCATTCTCAGTCCATTATCGTTCGTTTCATCATGCAGCGTAAATTTTCTTGTTACATTTTCTATTTCTTTTTCTTTCACCATTTTACCATTATAACCTCCGATAAGTGTTTTCATGTCGTGTGCTAGTTAATCGTCTAATGTTTCTTGCAAATTTTTATAAAATTCATTTTTTATCTCATCTTCACAGTCTTCCTTTGGTGCATATATGTTCACGATGCTTATGTTACGGAATTTTCCTCTTAATTCCTATCTTGCACATTATTTCGTATATATGTGTTAAGTTGAGAATGGCATCTTTAATAGTGTTTTTAACCATAAATCCTGTACCATTGTGTCCCTTCTGAGTAGCTTCGCTGAAATAGAGGATCATTTCACTTTTTCTTATTCTACCATGATTTTTCCATCTTATTTCTTGTATTGCGGTTATGTTCATTTTCCATTTATTTAATTCTTCCATCACTCCATTCATTTTTCCTCGTTGAAGTAACGTTTTCACATTCCATGATCCTAACTTTAAGAAATATTTATTAACTTTGTTTTTTTGTGGTTGTGTTAGTTAATTTGATCTTGCTTAGCTTTATTAAGATGATAGTTCGCTAGTCCATCATCTAAACTTAATTTAAATACATTGGTGTTTTTTATTATCAAATCGTTTTCTTTGTTCGGTCTGTTTTGTCGAAGTGACGGTCCAATTTTAATTTACAGTTGGTTAGTTTTTATAATTAGGTTCATTATTTTTGTTATTAGTATTTTGTTTCTCTTCTGTATTTATTGGAGCTAGTAAGCTCTGGGTCCACATTCTTGGTGTTTTAGTTTTGGATGACTTATCTCCTTCATCGTTTTCTTTTAGGTATTGTATATAGAATTTCTCTCCATTCACTATCACAAAGTTGTTTTTTTTACAAAGGTATTATCACCATTATTTCTGACTTTCTCATATGATCTAGTAAATTTTTTTGTTCCGCTATCTCTTTCTCAATTAGATCAAATTTAATCCAGTATTTTGTGCCCTTCAAATTTTTTGTGTTGTTATTTATTTCAGCTTTTCTGTTATATTTCACTAGCGATAATAATATTGGACGATTCCTGTTCTCTCTTTATATTATCCCAATCTTTTAATGGAATCGATTTCATTTTCCTATGTTACTTCAGTGCTTATTTTATGTAAAACTGCTTTTAATTTTTCCATCAATATTTTAGAGTCTTCATGTTGGGTAATTCCTTTGAGGATTATATTTTTCTCTTTAAGTTCTTTTTCTATTTTATTAATTTTTTCATCTTGTTTAATTTTGTTTTCTAATCTTCTATTCTCTTCCTTGGCTTCTTTTACCTCAGTTGCCATCTTATTTAGTTTTGTATCTATCGTATCTACCTTGTTCTTAATTTGTTTATTAAATACTCCTTCCATGATTTTATTTGTTAAAATTTTTGGTTCTGAACTTTGATCTGTTTTACTCTTATTATTCGTAAAATTTAACTTAGGCCGACTCTGTTATTTCTGCAAACGCGTTAAATTCACCTTGTAGTTCTATTTTTGTATTTCCTCGCACGTCCCTAAAATTTTGGTATTATCAGTTCGCGTTATTTATACACTTATTCAGTAAATAAGTTTAATTGTTCACTGTATTTTATTATTGTTAGGCACCCACTTGAGTTTATATTACACTTTATTTAGTTTACTTTCTTTTTTATTTTGGTTATACTTCCTATCATCTATTTTTTTTTATTTGCCCCCTAGATTTGGGGTGTTTTATTATTACACCAAAAGTATGCTGGTATTAGACGGTTTTCACTAACCTCAAATCTGATTATTTTTCAAAATTAATTTAACAGTTGCCACATTTAATTGAAGTGAAAAGTAACGACCACTGAACTACAGTTCAGTGAGTGGTGACCACGGATCACTGTATAATAAAAAAAAAGGCAACATATCAATCATGTGAAAATAAATTAATCAAATCTGACGTTTATAGCAGTGTTTTTCTCGGCGAATTTCATTTGCGCATGCTCAGAAGCGGGTACAGAATGTCAAACAGTACTGTCAGTTGAAAGTCAAATTTTTATAATTTGTTGAGGTTATTTTTTGAGAACAGACTTCATAAGTCGTATTAGTGTTAAGATTTGTGAAAATCAGTTCCGAAAATAAGAAAAATACATCGTTTAAAGGAAAAGGACGCACCTGGTGCATCTGTTTCCAGTAGTTGTACTTTTGTTACAGGTAATAAGGAAGCCATATTTCTGAAAAAAAATTAGATGAATGTCTGTGCTGAGAATTAAAATAGTCCTAGTAGTTGTAGAATAATTGTTTACAAAATAATAAATAGTTCAAAATATAGAAAAAAAATCTTAAATCTATTTGCGATTTAACAATCTGTTTATCTAGCGAAATATCTTTTAAAGTGTAATTAAACTTACCTTAATATTATTTAGGCCATAAAACTTCTAATCACTTGTAATGTGTTTTAAATTTCTGGTTTAGGTTAACTGAAATTGATAACTGACAGACTGACCACGTGTCAAAACTGTACCCACCAATGCGCAAGTCACGCGAGAAAAACAGCCGTATACCAACATCGTAAAAATAACTCACAAATCTAGGGGACAAATAAAACAAAAGATTGTATTTTAGAATATTTAGGGTATAGTATTTTATCGCGTCTTCACTCGACAGTACAGGGCCGTATTCTTTTACCACAATATGTCGACTACAGACAAAAATATCATGGCCTGCTCTAATGTAAAATAAGATTTTTTGTAACTGTAAACGTGACATTTATTTTTAAATTTGCAGTGTACCTTCGGAGCACACCTGAAGTTGTGTATAGTAGAATGAAAGCACGTCAAAGGCCAGAGGAAGCAACTGTACCGTTTCAGTATTTAGAAGAATTACATGCCAGTCATGAAAAATGGCTCATGTGTGATGATATTACAGTTAATAGTATTCCAGTGTTAGTATTAGATGCTGATAAAACTCTGGAAGAAATAACAGAACAATATAAAATAAACACAAACAAGATTTTGGGTCATGAGAAAAAGGGGACGACGTTAATTAAAAGAAATGATACGGATAGAGTTAAAAAAAATTTAAATTTATAACTTTTCTTAAACAATTTCAATTTTTTTGCCAAATATGAAATTACATGATCCACAAACTTTACAAAATATTGAATGATAATTTGAATTTATTGGGATATATTTAAACAAAGTGTAAAGAAACTGCATTGTGTTTGTTTACCATTGGTGTGATCTTTTGACAAGGTTTTCAATTTTTGTAATAATCCAGTTATCACCCTATATTGTTAAACCTGTATTACTGTAATGATTAGCTATAGTACTATTTAATATCTATTACCCTCGCTAGGAGTGTTTACCGCTACGTCATTAATTTATGAATTTAGCTATCCATTTGTTTATACTGCCTTCTCATATAAAACAGTAAATTAAATAAGGATGGTGAACATTATAGTGCATTTGCCGAAATCAACATACGGTATTGAATAACCTCCATATTTCTGTTTATCCTTTGACTGTTTCCTCATTTCCTACATTTACTTCATCATCATATCATCATTTATTACACACTTTAAATCAATTCTAATTTTTACAAAATAAATCGCAATAAATAAGTAATTGTATTTTGCAATTATGCAGCTTTAAATGCTGCCATCTCGGGGTATAATTCTCATTTGTTTATTTATCCTTTGACTGTTTCCTCATTTCCTACATTTACTTCTTTTAATCATCATTTATTATACACTTCAAATCACTACTCCCTTTGTTATTCATTAATCAACGTTCTCTAATTATTACAAAATAAATCACAATAAATATGTAATAGTATTTTGGACTTTTAAAGCTTTAAACGCTGTCATCTTGGGTTATATTTTCTAACCAGAATTTATTATAAGGAAAATAATTTTGACTCATGTTTTTCATAATACATAATATTATAGTATGTGATGATGTAGTGGTAAACACTCCAGGTGAGGATAGTACCTAATATACTGACTTCCATAAAAATTGCAACACCTAGAATTTATTGAACGATTTTATTGAAATTTTCGTCAACGATGTCTTTCATTAGAACAAACAAACGATTAAAATTTGAAAACAGAACAAAAACAAAAAATGTTTTTTTCAATAATGAGTTGCTCCGCCACGATCTGTAATGCACTCATTTAGACGGTGTGGCATCCTATCAATCAAGTGGTCTATAGCTGCCTGTGGTATACCAACCCAAGCTTCTTGAATCCGTAGCCGGAGATCGTGTAAGTTATCTGGAGGGTGTGGTAAATTACCCCGTCGCCTACCGACCTCATTCCATACATGTTAAATGGGCGACAAATTAGGCGACGGAGCCGGCCATGGGAGGACGGCAATGTAGCTTCTTCCAAAAAACGTGTTGTAGCCCTTGCCGTATGAGGGCGCGCATTATCCTGTTGGAAAAGGGGATTGTCCAGTCACTGAAGATATGGAAGCGCAACGGGTTCTAGTACATTGGTAATATAACCAGCTGTGTTTAAGTTGCCATCAATGAAGACCAAGGGTGATCTGCTACCATAACATATTGGACCCTATATCATCACTCCTTGTGTGAGGGTTGTGTTGCGTCCCACAAAAAAATGTTGAATTTTTATGTTCTCCACGCATCTGTCTGATCCTCCTACGACCATCGTGGGCCCACACGCAAAATCGGGACACGTCACTAAACACAATTCGATGCCATTCTTGCGCCCAATTCGCTTTTTCGTTATTCCATTCTAGTCTGCGTAGACGGTGAAGTGGTGTAAGAGGAAGACATAAAAATGGACGATATGAACGCAGCCCATAAGACCTTATCCGACGATAAACAGATGACATTGACATTTTGGGTCCTACACCTCTCATCCAATCATTTGCAATCGATCGAGTTGTTGTAAATCAGTCTCTTGTGGCCGAAAGTCTTAAGCGACGTTCTTCGCGATCTGTAGTCCTGCGGGGACGTCCAGATCCATGGCGACGTTGTTGCACCCCTTCCTCGGACCATTTGGACCAACATCTCAATACGGTTGTAACATTTCGGTTTACACGACGAGCAATTTCCCTTAGCGAAAGTGCGACCTCTCTCGTGCCAATAATACGGCCACGTTCAAAATCAGTCAATTGGGAAAAATGTTGATGTTGACGTACTTGCAAAATTGACAGTTAATTACACATTGATTTGTTTATTTCTTCAAATTTATTGTTACTAAGTGCAAAGGAAAAATCAAAAAAATAAAATAAAACTACTATAGTGAAAGTCACACTGAGAATGCAGTGTGGAGTCTTATGAAGCACACCGTTGCCAGGTGTCGTTATGCCGAGATCGGTTAAACCTCAAGTCCGGTCTCAGGCAAATTTGGCCGCTCTCACAGATTCGCTAAAAACTTGTTGGAAGTTTGATGATGTTTATACCTTCGCCTTTGCTTAATGTTTTCAATAATTAATAATAAACAATAAATTTCAAAATTACAAAAGAATTATTTCAGGCAAAGTTAATATAAGAAAAAATAAACAGAGAATTAATTGTACATTTATAAACAAATAAAATATTTACACTATTTACACCTGCACGTCGTCGACACAGTAAATGACAAATGATATTGAAAATTATAAGTTTCGCACTCGCATGAAGCATTTGTCCGTGTTTGAATTTCTTAAATTCCATGTTACCGGTAATAAGTCACAAACAAGACTGAAAATCAGTATTATATTTAGGGTTGTTTGTTTAGTTTTCAGTTACATTAAAAACTCATTAAGATATCTTCCCGCATAAGCTTGGTTTGAAATGTAAAAATGTAAATGTAAGTAACTTTCTAATTAATACAATTGTTTAACGATATTTTGATCGTCTTGAAAATTCATATTTGAGAATTTTGAGTGATTTTTTCAACTAAAATTTTCCGATTTTTTCAAAAATAAGGGCAGTTTACTCTTACGTATCGTTCGCAGAAAATAAAAAAGTTTTTCATTTGTGTCCAACTTTTTGGCGGCACTGTATAATAACTTCAGAGCCGACCCTGTCACAGCCATCGGACAACCGGCAACACTGTATGCCGGCCTCCCATTACAAATACACTGCATTCTCGGTGTGACTCGCACTATAGCTAGATTTTATTAAAATTTTAATGGTTCATTAGTTCTAATGAAAGACATCGTTTACGAAAGTTTCAATAAAATCGTTCTACAAATTCTAGGTGTTGCAATTTTTATGGAAGTCCGTATATGTTATACTTTTCTTTTGTGATTCATACTTTTCTTAACATGCACTAAAGATGGTATATAATACTCATGTACTGTCACCTTTCACACATTGTACCTTTTTTGAACTTTTGACTTATTTTCAAGCTTCAACTTGAATCTTATGTCTGAAAAGAAGTCTGACAGCTCATGTGTATTGTAATTTATTTTATCTTAATCTTTTTGTTCATATAATATACAACTGTATTAATCATAAGTTTAGTTGATGAGATAGGTACATGTAAAACAAAAGTGTTTCGATTATTTTATACTTAAGAAGACATGGATAAGGATTGATATTGGGGCCGTAGCGAGCTACAAATTTTAGGTTGGACAAATAAACACATAATATATTCAACATTCGTAAAAATTTGTATAAAAAACATATAACAAAAAAAAACTATTATATTAGTATATACCATTTTTAAAACAATTGCAATCTTCTTTCCTTCCCGCTTATTAAAATTTTGCAAAAATGCATTAAAATCAAGCTCTTGTGTCTATTTTCTCAAACGTTAAATAAACTAAATCCATCATTGTTTTGTGACTCTTTGTGGTCTATTTATTCGTGTAAGAATGTTGATTCACAGATTGCTGTAGAACAAACAAAGATAGTACAAGTTCCGAAGGCTAAAACCTGCCCTCTTAATCATTATACTGCGCATGCGTTTGTTGCCACTTTGAGTGATTGCATTTTGGTATGACTTTAATTTAACCTCAAAACGGTATGTGCGTTTCAAAGATGTATACTGTACGTCTTGTTTTGATTTTATATACTTATCTTTGAAGATTTTGACATGTCGTTAAATCAGTGCGAAGTTTGTAAAAAAAACGTTTAGCTTACGTACTAATTTGACTAGACATTTAAAAATGAAACATAATATTAATAAAAATGCAACGATTTTAATATGTTTAAACATAGTTTGGAGTGTGAAATTTCTTTCAAGTTTAGTACCAATTTGAGGCATCTCCAATTGAAACACAACGTTAATCAAGATGGAGAAGATATTGTCTTTAAAAACAGAAATGGTAAGTTTGGAAAAATGTTATGCCGGAAAATACTACACAGATCTAAATAAATTTGTGATAATTGTACTGTGAATAAGCGATATAATTTTATTACTATTTGAACATTTTATTACAAAAATTTAAATTCAACTAGTAACTACAGTTCAATTTTTAACCGATGGAATTATTTTCTTGAGATAATTTCTTGCTCTCAAGCATTAAACAGTATTAAGTTGTAGTGATATAGTATGGTACATTATATACATAGAACTACCACTTATAATATCACTGTCTGTGTGTCTACTGTGTGTTACCCATTGGGTAACTTAAATTACAGAAACCTAAAAATCTAATGAGTAGTTCGATTCCTTAAGTAGCTCTTCACTGCATCAGTCACAAATAACACTCATTGCACAATGTAAAAAAATGTGTTTATTGGCTGTGTGTATATAATTATATATATATATATATATATATATATATATATATATATATATATTCAAGCGTGTAACCGCAAGCAGTTATGGCTGCTTAATGAAGCTTTCGTAATCCTTTTCTTGGGCTGGATTAGTTCCCATATAGTCTTTCTTCTACAGAGTTCAGTTGGTCCTGGCTTCTTCGGCTATTTTCTTCCATTCTTTCCTGTTCATACATTTTTCCTTCCAGTTCTTTACTCCAAGCATATTTAGGTCCTCTTCCACTTTCTGCAACCATCTTGCTCTGGGTCTTCCTCTTTTTCTGCTCTCTGTTGGTACCCATTCCGTTACTATTCTTATTGCTCTTTTCTGGTCTGCCCTCATGATGTGACCTAACCATTTTATCTTCTGCGATTTAATGTATGTAACGATATCTTCTCCTTTCAATTGGTTAACTAGTTCAAAATTCATTATAGGGTGGTATTCATTTTGCTCATTCTTTATTGGTCCCAATACGCTTCTTAGTATCTTTCTTTCAAATATTCTCCTTTCTTCTTCTTCCTTCTTGGTTAGCGTCCATGTTTCTGCTGCGTGTACTACTACTGGCCTAATTAGTGTTTTGTATAAGTGAATTTTTGTATTGCTGCTTAAGTATTCACTGTATAACAAATTTCTAAGTGCGTAGTATGTTTTGTATCCTACTTGTATTTTATGTTTAATTTTTTCGCTATCAGTGTTGTTTTTATTATAAATTTTTATATCTTAGTAAATAAAATTTTGGACAGCTTCAAAACTCTAGTCTTTAATTTTTCCCTCATTTCTATTGGCGTTGTTACTATACTTTAAATATTTTGTTTTTTGTTCACTAATGTTTAGTCCTTTTTTTGCTGTTTCTTCTTCTAACCTTATTACCGCCGTTTCTAAACTTTTTTTGTTCTGCTTATAATTACCACATCATCTGCGTATGCAATGATTTGCTCATTTTTGATATTTATCGTGCCGTTTCTGTCAACTTTTCTAATCTCGCTTTCCAGGACTAAGTTAAACAGAATTACTGACAGCATATCTTCTTGCCTAACGCCTTCCTCCACTTTGAAGATGTCTGTTATTACATCTTGAATTTTTACTGCTGTCGTAGTGTTTTTTAGAGTCTTTGCAATTAGGTCGACTAGTTTTCCTGGAATTCCTCCGCTTACTATTTCCTCTATTATACTAGCTCTTATCACCTTATCAAAGGCTTGTTTAAAGTCGCTAAATAAGATATGATGTTCGTTTGCTTTTTCTAATATTTGTTGCATTATGTGGATAGCATCCGTTGTTGATCTTCCCGGTCGAAAGCCTTGTTGGTAATCTCCAATTATCTTCTCCGTATATTTTTGTAGTCTGTTTTTAATTATTTTCGACAAGACTTTGTATGTTACATTTAGTAACATTACTCCTCGGTAATTTGTGCATTCTTCCATGTCCATTTTCTTATATATTGTGAAAATAATTCCTTTTCTCCATTCTTCGGGCATATCTTCTTCCTTCCATATTGTACATAGCAGTTCGTGAATTTTTTTATGTAGTGTTTCGCCTCCATATTTAAGATGTTCTATTATAATATCGTCACATCCTGGTGTTTTATTATTTTTGATCTTCATTATCGCTTTTTTTTTCCTCTAGATCTGGTTCAGGAACTGTTTCCTGGTTTATGTTTGTGTCTTGCCGTACTTCTAGTTTTATTCGATTTTCGTTACTAAAGAGCTGTTTATAGTGGTTTTTCCATATATTTTGAATTTCTTTGTCTTTATATCTGGTTTTTCCTTCTGGGTCTTTCAGGCCTCTCGTTATTATGTTTACATTTTTCTTTTCCCTGTGTATTTGCTAGTAAAATTGTCTCGTATTGTTGTATTCTACTTGTATGCTCTGTACTTTATTTTCAAACCATTTTCTTTTCTTTTGTTTATAAGTATTTCTTGCTACGGCATTTGCCTTCTTATATGAGTTTTTGTCCTCTTCTCTTCTTGATTGTAACCATATTCTCAATTTTTTGTTCTTTGTCTCGGTGGCTTCCTTACAGGTTTCATCATACCATTCTTTATTGTTGTGTTTTTTCCCACGCTTCTTTCTGCGGTAGCTATTATGGTGTTTTTTATCATATTCCATTGATCTTCAATTCCCCTTGGAGTTTCTCCGTTGTTTTGTTGTTATTGTAACATTTGTGTTATCCCTTTTTCCAGTCTTTTTTGCACTCTTGGTTCTTTTAACTTCTCTTGTCCTATTTGCCCTTCTTGCTGGTTTGTTCTTTATCTTTTATATTCTATTTGTCTCTTTAATACTTGGTATTAGTAAAATGTGATCTTTGTCTGCGTTTGCCCCCCTGTACGATCTTACACCTTGTACGTTTTTGAGTCTTATCTTTTCATATTAATATATGATCAATTTTACTTTTGGTTAGGGTGGTTCCAAGTTATTTTGTGGATGTTTGGGTGTGGAAATTTTGTGCGAGCAATGAAAAGGTTTAGTGTTGCTGCTAGGTTACATATTCTTTTCCATTGTCATTTGTTTCATTGTGTAATGTAATTCTTCCCTGCTACTGATGTTATATGGTCCTCCTTCCCTATCGAGGCGTTCATATCTCCCATTATAATTAGTGTATCATGCTTCGGTGTTTTTTCACATTCCCTTAGTAGTTCATCAGAATTTTTGTTTGTCCTCAGTTTCTGTTGGTGCATATGCACATATGTGGGTTGCATTCGCTAATTTTCCTTTCATTCTAAGCTTTGATAATCTATCACTTACTGCTTCAAATTTCATTATGCTATTCTTTTGTTTCTGAGAAATAATGAAACCTGTGCCGTTTCTACCTTGTTTCTTCCTTCCGCTCCAGAACGTAGTATATTTCTTTTTGTTAATTTCACCTTTGCCGGCCCATCTTAATTCTTGTAGAGCGATGATATCAGTCCTGTATTTTTCTATTATTTCTATAATCTCATTCGTTTTTCCAGCTTGTAGGAGTGTCTTAATATTCTAGTTTTTGTTTGTTTTTTTTTGTTTTTCCTTTTTATTTTTGCTTTAATTTCCTTTTCATTCTGTTTAAGCATATCCATTTTCTCGCCTTTCGTCATCGTTTTTCTTTTCATGTCTGCAGTATCTAGTTTTTTGCCGCGCTGCTTGTCTTGGTTATTTTTAGCATCTTTCCTCGCGTCTTCTCATTATCCTCGGTTTCTGGGGATCTTTGACTCATAGTTCTTCCTTTCTTTTGCGTTTCTTCGGTGTAATATGCCTCGTCTTCAGTTTCTTGATTCACGATCTGTTTTAGTTTATCTAGTGAGAAGCTATGTCCGTTAATTATCAAGTTGTTATATTTTAATATGGCGTGGTGTCCTTTTCCATATTTTACCATGAAGTTGATTAGTGCTTTTCGTTGTTCCATTATTTCCTTAGAGAAGTCTTCCTCAACGTATATTTTCGTTCTTTTTAGTTTTTTTTGTCGCTTTAAAGATCTCGGTTTTTTTTATTCCAACTTTTAATTTCCATCTTTATTGGTCTTGTTCTGCCATTGTACTCCTTCTCTAATCTTGTGATCTGTATTACCTCCTCCTCGATATTTATGGGTACGTCCATATCCCTTAGAATTACTCAAATTTTTTCTTTCATTTGCGTATCGCGCTCTTCTGATTTCTCTTCCACTCCGTGAATAATTAATTTGTTTTTTCTGATTTCTCGTTCTAACGTTTCGATCTTTAGATCTTGCGCTCTTAAATCTCGTTACAAGTCTTTGTTTTCATTTAGTATTTTTGCATTAACATCTTTTAGTTTATTAATTTCATCCTGGAACTTATCTATCTTTTTTCCAATCTGTTATTTCTGGCTTTTATTGTGTCCAATTTACTGTTTATGGCTTATAGTAATTTTATCGTGCTTTGTGAATCTGCGCTCTCATCATCCATTTCAAACGCTTATAGTTTGATATTCAAAACCCGCTTATACACTACGTTTCAAATGAAATGCACCACTTAGAAATAATAGTGTTATGATTTTGAAATTTTGGCAAAATAATGTTTCAGTATCATGTAGAAAACGATGGAAGTTTCAATGAAAAAGAACAAGTCATTATGTACTTTGCACCACTGTTAACATCAATTATCAACAATTTTTATTTATACATTTTAAGAAATCTATTCGCTTAGTGTCAATTTCTTGTTGTTTAACTGACACATTTATTCTGAAAAAATGCCCCCAGTAAGACAACGGCGAAACTTTGCCCAAGTTTCAGATTTTGACAGGGGCAGAATTGTCGGCATGAAAGAAGCAGCTTTGTCATTTCGAGAAATCGGCAGAACACTTAGTCGAGACCACACCACGGTGGTCCGCATTTGGTCTTCTTGGTCTGAAGAAGGCATTCAACGACCTCGTTCCAGTGGAAGACCACCACGCATCACCAATGATCGTGTAGACCGACTTAGGCGGATGGCCACAAGAGATCGGTTTCAGTCAACAAGGTCTGTTGCGGTGAACTGGACAGGAGCTATTAGTCGTCACCTATCAATGTCAACAATCTACAGGAGAATTAAGTCTTTTGGCTTACATTCGTATCGTCCGTACCGACGACC
This sequence comes from Vesta saturnalis, assembly GCA_036346205.1. Classification (NCBI taxonomy): domain Eukaryota; kingdom Metazoa; phylum Arthropoda; class Insecta; order Coleoptera; family Lampyridae; genus Vesta; species Vesta saturnalis. The sequence continues at coordinate 6,692,250 of JARFJB010001442.1, forward strand.
CCAGTTAACTCAAGAGCATAAGACTGCTAGATTGGCATGGTGTCAAGAGCGGCGGGACTGGGGCCTTCAATGGAATAACATCGTCTTCAGCGACAAATCGCGTTTTTGTTTGAGGCGAAACGATGGTCGTCAGAACGTGCGGCGGTTTCGAGGGGAACGTCGAAATTTAGAGTTTGTTGAAAGACGACCCACAGGCTTAACACCTGGACTCGTTTGGGGCGTCATACGTGTTGGTGGAAGATCTCCTCTTGTGTTCATTCTAGGCACATTAAGTGATCAGCGTTACATTGATAATGTTTTGGAGCCAGTGGTAGTACTGTTAATGCAGACGTTGCCAAATGGTATTTTGCAACAAGGTAATGCTAGATCACATACCGCACATGTTACAAGAAGGTTTTTGGATCAAATGCAGCTACCAGTATTACCGTGGCTTACGCGATCACCAGATCTTTCGCCTATTGAACATGTATGGGACATGATGGGTCGAAGACTAAGGCAACTACCAAGGCCCCCAAACAACTTGGATGAATTACGACACCATCTCCAGATAGCCTGGGATGAAATGCCTCAGGAGGATATAGACCATCTCATAGAAAGCATGCCTAGGAGAGTGAACACCTGCATTGCTGTGCGTGGCGATGCTACGCACTATTAACATTTTCTTGTTAACTGTTAATATTTTGCCTTTAAAATTTCATCATCTTATACATGTCAATAAAGCATTATTTTACCATACTTTCAAGATCATAGCATTATTATTTCTAAGTGGTGCATTTCATTTGAAACGTAGTGTACCTAATAAGCGTAAAATAGTTTTGGGATTAGTTCGTGTCTAAATTTCCTAACTACAGACCTGTACTTTATTTATATTGTTTTAAATGTTTTCATTGCTTATCTGCGTTTGCACTGTCCAATTCTTGGCCTTAGGTCCACACGCTTATCAGTGATTCTATGTTTCTAAAGTCTTTTTCCTGATTAATTCTAGTCCTGCCTTTTTTCTGTTTGTTATTATCAAAATCTCTTTACTTCATTTCCCTATTAACTTTGTTTCTTTGCTTAAGGGGATTCTTCTGTGGTAAAATCGAGCACAACTTTATCGATTTTAAATAAATATAACAGGTAAAGTAAACAACTGATTTGTAAATAAAAAATCATGAATGTTTAACACATCCAACTGAAGGTCGCTGGTTACTTGAAACCGTGAAAAATCCGTTCGTTTTTCTTTATAAAAATCGGAAAAACGTAAAAAAAGCTGCATTTTTCATGCAGTTTTTATATTATATCGTCATAAATTTGTAACAGCAAATAAGGCAGCGACATTCATCAAAATTTCAATAATGATTTGGTACCATCGTAAACTACTTAACTTTATTTTGGGACCGTTAATTCAGTTAAAGACGATCGTGCATTGCTTTTAAAACAGCTTGCAAATGTTCTGTCTCTATTTACCGTCTCTGTTAGCAGTCAGCAGTTTCATTACAAGGTTCCCGGCACGCTAATAAAACTGATTATCGAAACGAAAGAATAGTATACGTATGGTAAGTATCAAATTTCATTTATTATTTAGTTTATTGTTCAGTTCTGCATACAATTTCAGTCCTACTGTTCATAGGACTTTTGAGTTGTTTAATTTGAGTTGAAGTGATACCTGTGTGAGTGTATAATATTTACCTTTATACACCTAACAATGGGAAGAAGTAAGAATAAGAAGCTGGGACTGACCCAGCATCGAAAAAATAAAAGATTGCTGGTAAAGCGTAGGTAATGGCAACTTTTTTTGTTTGTTTACGTACAGGTGGCTCGTCGTACAATCTTTTTTTGTGACAAATCATTGTTTAATTTTTTATACTTATCATTCCTCCCTTTGTTTTTAATCAAGTTAGAACAGGACCCTATTCCACCATTGTTTGCAACTTTGCAGTTTTGACATGTTACATTTCAAACGTATTTTGCGTCTCACCGTTTTATTTATTTTTTAAAAGATAGTCTAATAGTGAAAATTCTAGCTTTAATTTTGCCTTAACTTTTCACAAATTAAAAATATGGTAGAACGCAAAATAAGTTTGAAAAGGACATGTTAAAGCTGCAAAGTTGCAAAGTGAATGGTGAATAGGGTCCAGGAGTGTCCGGAGGAAGGTATAAGTTGTGTATTTCTTAAAAACCAGTATACTTTACGTGTTGTCATAGTGACAGATGCTTTTTAACAAATACATGCACAGCTTATACCTATGTTTAAAAGAAAGAAGTTATCAGAGATCAACTACATTTACTGGGACTAACATTGAAACTGCTGTTATTTCATAATGAAATCGTTTACTCATTCTACTTTCCCTAATTTCCAAAGTAATCTCATTCCCGTACGACGGACCTATTCTTCTGAATGAAGATCCTCGTGTGTCAAAATTTATCCAAAACGTAGCCGCACTGGTGGACGAACAGGAACCTTCTACTAGTACTGCCGATAGTCTTCATCATGAATAGGATCATGAATTCAATAGTGCTTCTAGGACGTCGATTTCTCCAGTTCCCGGTTGTTCATATACTGAAAACATGTCTGATGATGATGAATCGGAATCTTCGAATGTTAACCAAGATAGACCTAAAAATGACATCGAAGACAATGTAAAGAGCAATTCGTGGGAGGGACGAAGAATTGTCGAAGTACAATCTTTTGTCAACCAAATTTTGTCTTTTCCACACCATTCTTGCACGTCAGGAACGCCTGAACAATCTGTGCGAATAATTAAAGAAATTCGTCAAGGGTTCATTTCTATATTTGTTTTAAAATGTGGTTTATGTCAAGTGGAACATCGAGTTCAAACCGATCCAAATGAAGGCATGTTAAATACAAACGGGGCTGCAGTGTTAGGTGCAATAAGCATTGGATGTGGGTTTTCACAATTGAATGAATTTGCCGGAACAATCAACGTACCAAATATTTCGTATAACCGCTATAAAAAGTTACAAGATATAATTGACGAAGAGTCGGCAATGTATGCTTGAAGCTGGGAAGGAAGAAGCAAGAATGGCCAAGGAAAGAGGTGAAGTGGATGAAAATGGTATTCCATTAATTAAAGTAATTGTTGACGGAGCATGGTGTAAAGATCCTACCGTTCTGCCTACAATGCACGTTCTGGTGCTGCTTGTATAGTTGGGGCAAGAACTGGTAAACTCTTATACCTAGGAATAAGAAATAAATTCTGCTCAATGTTCTGTATGAGTGAAAAAGAACACTTATGTTTCAAGAATTGGGACGGAACATCAACTTCCATGGAAAGTGACATTATCCTAGAAGGATTTAAACAAAGTGTCGCTATGCACGGAGTAAAGTATGCATATCTTGTTGGTGACGGTGACAGCAGTGTTTTAAAAAACTTCATACGGAAGGACTCTATCCCGTTGAAAAAATTGAGTGTTTGAATCATCTACTAAGGAACTATTTCAACAACTTGAAAATTTAACAACAAAAAGTTTAGTTCAAAAGGCCTTCCCATCCCGCTTTTTCTCCGCCAAGCCCTACAACAAAATATTCAACGATTAAGAACAGCAGTGGACTGCGCCATAAAGTATAAAAGATCCCAGGATGTTGCTTTCCAGGAACAAGTAACTAATTTGAGGAAGGACATCGAAAATAGTATTTGTCACGTTTTTGGAACATGTAAAATGTGAAAGCTATTATTGTAAAGGAAACAAGCCTAATGAAAAAATCTTATTTTGGCTATGAAACAGTGTGGATTATATAATGACATAATTTCACTGGCAAACAGACTAATATACAATAGCAGAAGTTTAATAAAAATATGACAACGAATACTGCCGAATCCTATAACAGTGTACTTGCAAAATTTATTGGAGGAAAGAGAATAGATTTTTCCAAAAAAGGAGGATATAGAATGAGATGTCAAGCGGCAAGCATTTCGTTCAATAGGGGCGCCGAATTCCAATCTATAATCCACAAAGCAATAACCCAGAAAAAGTCCAGGAACCCATACTAAACGGTTTATCTCTACAAAAAACAAGATCAAATGTAGAAGACAGTTGATTCCAAAAAAAAGAAAATATACACGCCAACCTGCTGCTCAAGCTGACGAAGATTACGGCGCCGTTGAGGAAATTTTGGCCGAGGAAGAATTTTCAAGACGAAAAAATAGCCTTTTAAGCTCAATTTAAAAAAATAAGGACGAAATTCTGCAAATCGCAGAAAATACCAAAGATCAAAGAGAATCGGCACTTTGGTTTCAAGAAAGAAGGAAAAGGATTACCGCTTCTATGTTTGGCAAAATTTGCAAGTTACGGGCAACAACAGATCCAGTTAAAACAGCTAGAGCTCTTCTTACATCTTTTTCGTCACAGGGTACAGCTTACGGAATTGAAAACGAACGTATAGCAATAAATGATTTTTCAGAATATCTAGAAACGTCCATTGAACCGTGTGGATTTTATATCGACGAAGAAGAAAATTATCTTGGGGCTACTCCAGACGGCCTTATCGGAACGCAAGGTCTCATTGAAATTAAATGCACCTACAGTTGCAGAACATAAACACCAAAAGAGTCGATCGAAAACCTTCCTCATGTTATTAAAATACTTCATCAGTTAGTGCAATAGATGTTTAATGAAAATAGGTGTTTATTATCCACTAATTTACTTTTTATAGGTAGGTATACACCGTGTCCAGAAATGGGCGGATAAACTCAATGATACGTTGTGTAATGGTACTGAGCATCGCGGGAAAAATATTCAAAATTCCATATCCTTTAATTTCGAAAATATGGGATCTCAAATGTTACGCCTTTGACCTTCTTTATTTTGATTATTTGAAATAATTTTAGTCATCTATTTTTATTCCGTGGTCTAATCTACGATGGATAGTTTCGAGATACAGTACTCGCATTCTTAGTTGGCCACCCTGTACAATATATTTTTATCATATGACTACCCACACTAAATGGACTTTATATGCCAGAATAAGTGCAAACAGACCTTAAACGAAATTCGACTTTATACGAGTGGATGGGGATTTTTAAGACCTTTAGGATGCTAAATCCCGAGATATTCGAACAATAATTTTATTTAAATTTGACAACGCAGCTTAAATTTGAAAATAACCTAGAAACATTAACGATGTTTTGTTGGTATTTAAAATTACTAACTATATGAACCAATAACGACATACGTTTTTAAAATCTTAAACCATGCTTTACTAAAAGATGAGTCATAAGACACCTCTCGCGTCTCGTCTGCCCGACCATAGCCAATTTATTCGAAATGTTTTTGTATATTACACATGGGCTACCAGCTTTATTATAGATCGTGCGGTTTCGCGACTCATACCTCCCTATTACCATTACTACTACTCCACTAGTACTTGTATATTACAACAATTATTAGTATAAGAAAGTCACGTTATCCCATATGCAGTTTTTGTTTCAAACACTGATAAATTCAGTAATTTCGTTGAAAATAATTTTGGGAAAAATCTTGATTTAAATTACAGAGCATCTACTACAACCATTTTTATGTTCATGTCATTTATTTTAAAGTTATGACATTTTGCCATTTTCTAAACGGCAACCTATAATTTTTCTTATTGATTTCGAGAGTAGGAACTTTTAGTTATATTTTAACAATATAAAATTTTCAGGCTATTACAGATCAAAAAACTCGAGAAAAAAATCTTAAATTTCAAAATATGAAAAGCTTAACTTAACAAAATTGCTTCTAGTGGGCTGAATTTGGCGAAATGTCGCTGGCGAAAGATTCGTTTTCAATTTTCATTTTGAAAGAAAAACTGAACCAGAGAGTCTCCAGATTCATTTTGCCAAATATTGAAGGCTATTTTTCTCATTTTTTTTCAAATGTAACATCTTAAAAATGTCACATCACTAAATAAATAAAAAGTATGTACTATCTAAATCAAAAATAAAAAATATAGGTTGTCATTTAAAAAAAAATGACGATGACGTCACACCTCAAAATTAAATGACAACATGAAAATTATAGTAATATATGCCTTGCAACTTAAATCACTCCAGATTTTTTTCTATAAAATTTAGTTCAAGGAACATATTGAATTTATTCATTACTTTTTTTGACACTGCAGTTGTATTATTATGTACATGATTTTAAATTTTTGACCGATGAAACATTTTATTTCATTGAAATTCGAAATTATTAAACTCTTTAAAAACTAAGTATACACATTATACACTACGCACAGGTAAATTTTGTACCTATACGAAACTAGGAATCTGTTGTTACAAGTAAAAATTCTCGGAGACTGCAAATGTAACAGAATACTACACAACATATCAATTTTATCACTTTCCTGTATTTCGCGTGAAACGTAACCTACGCCCGCACATTCAAGCGTAAGGAAACATCTCGTATATGCAGCATTTGAAATCTGATGTTATTTAAAACAGAAGAATCCCTTAAATGTTCAGTAAATCACTTAAATTTCGGTTAAATTTAGAAACCACTATTTCACTTCACCCCACTTTTTTGTCAGGACCGCATCTTATATATACTTTTTCCTTTTTGTTATGACATGTTTTTAGAATTTACATCTTGGATGAGCCGCTTTGATAAAGCTGGCCAGAGGAGCAAGAAAGAAAATAACAGATGCAGTAATTATTTAATATTTTCATTACAATTGTAACCGTATTGCTTTAACACGTAAATTATGTTTTCCAAATTTTCATTTGACTCAATTAAACATTCATTTTGGTTACAAAATCTTAGGCAAATGTAGATAATTGAAAACGAAGAGTAAAAAGTCAAGGTAACGCCAAATTAGTATATGCGTGCACTCGCCAAATTATGGTTACAAAGAAAGAAGATGGACAACAATTGGTCACGTATTATAAAACACATTATGGACATGACTTAGAAATTGAACATTTACACATATCAAATACAAGCCGTCAGAATGTTGCTTTCCAATTGTCAAGTGGTGTCCCTGTGACAAGGTTAGTTGTTTTCGATAAAGAGACTACGAGTAAGTGAAGTATGTTAATTCCTGTACAACGAACAATTGAAAGAACTATTTAGACTAATTATTCGTTTGTAATTGTAACAAAGGTATCAAGCTGTTAAAATTGTAAATTTTTAATAGTATTCAGTATTAATGTTTTATTTCAATTTCTGCTGATTTAGTGAATGTTGCTGCCAATAGGACCTTTTTCATAATTGTCAAATAAAGTATAACTTCTAGATAAAGTAATTTAATATCACACAAGTGGAAATTTAGTATAGTTTAAAAATTATTAATTTTATTAAATACATAAATAAAAAGTTTACCTCGAGTAGGAGTTGAACCTATGACATATACTTTGCTAGAGTATCGCTCTAACCAACTGAGCGATTGAGATACAAGCCCCAATCGATGTAAATTTTGTGTTTATGTATGTAGAACTGATGTCAATTGTAAATATAATGATATTACAGTCAAATTACTTATATTAATGGAATGTGAGCCTGCAAGATTGCAAGGATTCACACATACCAAAACAACTTGAACTAACTTTAAATTATTTTAAATTTTGTTATGAACGAATAAGTTCATAACAAAACTTATAATTATTTAGTATAGTTTTATTTACCACCTTCTATGTGTTATTTTTAAATTACCTACTTCAACATGTTTTGTTTATTAACTTATGTATTGCATAAAAAACATAAATAATTAGATTAAAGACAAAACTACAGCTCCCTTAATAAAATAACTGGATTGAATAGATATATTTTGAGATAGAAGAACTGGTCAAATATGTAATATTGTTTTCTCTTCTTACAGAATTTTGGACACATTCAGAAATTCAATGTCCTGCGAATCAAAACGAGACGATCTAATTACACAGAAAAACATCCACAACATAAGTGCATCTTGCGGTATTAATATTATTCATGGTATTAGATACAAATGTGATACCACAAGTGTAGACATGTGGGTGAACGAATGTTTAAAACAGGAAAGTAGCCCCATATTGTTTTATAAGAAACAGGGGCATGTATGTCTGTCAAGTGACCTACTCATTGATGACTTCACCATCATATTTATGAATAGATCTCAAACAGAAATGTTAAATAAATTTGGTACAGATATCCTTGCTATCGACAGCACACATGGTTTAAATAGGTATGATTTTGAACTGTCTACAGTCTACACTTATCGTAATTGATGAATTTGGAGAAGGGTTTCATTTTTGGTTATTTTTGGAACTAATAAAAGCCAGAGTGGGAGTGATACAACCTGTTACATTCATGACTGATTGTACCAATGTTGTTTATAATGCTTGGGTGCAAGTAATGGGCCCTGTGCAACACCAACTTTATTGTTCTTGGCATGTAGATAAAGCTTGGCAGATAAATTTAAATAAAATTTCCAACCTAGACAAAAGAAAAAATATGTATAAAAGTTTAAAAATTTTACAAACATTTGAAAATGAAAATGATTTCATGGTGGGTTTAAATAATTTTATGACAATGCTACAAGATGACATAGATACTGTAAATTTCGCCACATATTTTGGACAAAATTATATGAAAAACTGTAAGAAATGGGCGTATTGTTACAGAAAAGGTTGTGGGATTAACACAAATATGCACAAAAATTTAAAGTATCTTTATCTAAATGCAAAAAAAAAAACTCAACGATTAGACAAAGGTATTAACACAGTGGTAAAATTTATTTGGGACAAGATAGTGGGAAGAATAATAAAATTAACCAATGGAAAGAATACCATCCGCCCTATTAGAACATTTTATAATTGTGTGAGAAGAACGTACTTGGATTTTGGAAACCGAAGACAGCAAGTCTATTGTTGTAAGTGGTGAGAAGCACAAATGTTGTCATTTGCAGTGTAATGATTGTAAAATTTGTATTAAGTGCTTTATATGCAGTTGTACAGATTTTTCTGTTAATTTTACAATTTGTAAACACATTCATTACATTGCATTGAATGAAGAAAGAAACCTAGAAAACTTCCCAAATACAGAGGAAGAAATAAATCATCACTTAAGTACATTATGTAAATATCCACAGCAAGATAGTAATAGTTTACAACAATAAATTGTTGCCGAAACTAATAAATTTTTAAGCAGCATCTTTGCAATAACAGACGAGACACTTCTTTTACATTTGCTGAAGCGCCTTAAAAAACATAAATAGTTTAATCTTAAGCCAAAAACAATATTTGATTAGTGATCCTATAGCGGAGCCAGGAAATAAAAGTATGGAAAAGCAAATAAGACTGCATTCTACTAAAAAAAGGAGGAAAAATGAAAATGTGCGAATGAAGAAACCATTAAGTGAAGAAGCTCGCCACATTTCAAAATTGTTATTGACACCTTCACGTTCATATTTTATCTCACATGACAGAAGTAATGATCATCATTACATCTAAAGAATAAGCGAATGTGAAGTAACTCACTTTTAAAATTTTACATAGTAAATGTCATCCTATTTTTTATAAATAATGTTAATTTTGTATTGTGTTGTGTAAAGATCATTTATTTATACTGAAACTTTATAACTTGTTATAAAGCAACACTTTAATGTCTAGTACGGTCTTCAAATACAACTAGTTATATAACTAGTTCATTGTGAATACTAAATTATTACGTTGATTTAAGGTTTTTTAGGAAGTAGGAATTTAGACTAATCATGTGTAAAATAATATTACAAATGAAATAAAGTAATTTGTATTAGGTAGTTTTTATTCAATGGATATTGTAAGTGTATCACACCTTTTTTTCCATCGTAGCACTTATCTTCAAAGTGTTAGCATTTGTAGGTGCTTAAAATTTTCATTTCCAATTAATGCTTTTATCGAGTTGGGATTTGACCTTTTGACTTACTGCATAGGTATTCAACGAATTGTAGTATCCTGTGTTCAATTTATTAGATCCATCTCAACTTTAAATTTGGAAAATTTCCAATCAATGGTAAGTTTAATTTTGGAAAAGAAGTTTTAGTTTATAGAAAAAGGGCCAAATTTTGAAAAAGAGAGCTAATCATTTCCAACCTAGATTTATCCATTGCTGTCACGCAACTGCTTGTAGTAATTTACTTTTTAATGTAATATCATAGACTACCTTTTATGTGTGGAACCATCCCAAGTTAAAGAAATGCACAATATGACTGTAAATACTTTTTTATAATACCTGAATCATAATTTCTATTCTATTTTGTTATGCTCGATTATGCACAAAATATAATAAGACATGGATGAAACAAGTATAGTACTAATAAAGAAAAAATTATTATTCTATTGCATTCAACATTTCATTCCATAAATGCAGTTAAATATTGCAACAGGTTTTGTGTTAACAATTGAAGAATTTAAAATTTCTATTTTTGTAGTTAACGCATGCATATTGCTAGGATTAAGAGGGCAGGTTTTAGCCGCTTGTCAAAAATTCTTTGCCATAAAATCTAGGTCAAAGATTAGGAAGTAAAAAAGATAGGAAACATAACGACCAAGGCTTCAGGTGTATTCGCACAAACAAGTCGATAACAAATAATTATAGGAAACTAAAATTTTGTTTACATGTCTACCATATGTTTATGGTTGAATTGTTATATTTGTTTGTTATCTCGTTATATTTAATATTCACTGTGTTTTTATCGTGTTACATGTAAATATCTTTGTGTTCATAGTTTTTGTGCTTTTTAGTGTTGGTTAATTTATATTTTAGAACTTTGGATTTCGTTTTACCATGTACATCACGCTGCACATGTTTCGTTATTTATAAAAAAATTCATTTTGTTTCGTTGCTAATAAGTAATTAATCATGAGTCACGGTTCTTATTGCATAGTGCAAACCTACGGCAACAACAAAAAGAGGGATCCGCACATAACATTTTTTACTTTGCCGAAAAATGCTGATTTGTAAGTAAACAGCTTATTATGCTTTCCCTGATGTATTTATAGAATTGTTTACTTCTAATGTAGAGCTACAAAGTGGATACAATTTTCTGGACGCCGTGATTCGTTGGAAGGAAAAAGTTACCGAGTAATTCAAAACATTATATCCCAGGGTGTTACTAAAACCAAATTCTTATCCATCGCTGCATGGAACTTCTGTTGGGGTTGTGAAACAAAAAATAATCATTCATGACGTAACCATCATTAAACCTACTGGCTATTGTGAATGTATAACTATATCAAAATATTTTAATATAATTACGTTATTACTACAAACCTTTTTTTTGTTTATCTCAACTTCATTTTCCTAAATCCTAAAAAAATACGCCTGATAGCTGATTAGTGGAGGAATTAATTTCGCGGTTATTCTTTTGGAATTCTAGGGCGCCTCTTTGGTGCTTCAGATTTTTTGGGTCAGTATTTACTATACTCGTTTTACCTAAATTTCCTATCTTCTCTCTCTCTCTAATCTTTGATCTAAGTCAGGTTCGTTAATGACCAAAATCCTACCAGTGGCGGGGCATTTTTAAGGGCTAGAATATTAAAAAAATTCATTGCTTCAAATTTTAAAAAGTCACAAAATTAAAAAAGAAACTATATAATACTTTTCAAAATAAAAAAAGAAATAATCAGTGGCGCACCGTTTTTAGGGTGCAAAATTGTGGATTTTTAAGTTATAAACCTATTTTTATGAAAGTCGGGTATTGGGAGTTTTTAAGATCGGTAAGTATAAATCATTTGTCAAAATTAAAAAATTCAAAATTGCGGTAAGAAATGGGGGATTATCATGTTTAAAAACCGATACGACTCAAATACAAGTACTGTGGGCTTATTATTGCTTATTATAAATTTTTGGTCAAAATTTGTTTACTTGTATGCGAAAGCATTATGATAGATAATTTGGCACCGGTTTTATGATTACATCGTCGTTCAAATTCTGATTTTATTAAAAAATCTTCATCAGATGAAAATGAGGTTGGTCAAGTGCTGTTGTCACATAGTCTTTTATATCTCTGCTTTTTTTTCTTTTACCATAAACAAAGGCCTCTGAAGATGTTGGCTCTGGTAAAAGATTAGATGTCTCATTTAGCAAAGATCTAAAATAGCAACTCTCTTAATTCTACTATTCCTGTAGAGTATATTCGGATTTTCGAGTGCAGCATCCACAGGTTCCAAAATTAGTAAAATTTTAGTTGCTACCACAATTGCAAATCTAAATTTCATTGATGTCACTTTTAGTAGGGTAGAGTGGGGGAATATCGCCCCCTAAGAGTTCTAGCTTATCACGATTGGATTACATGGTTTACAAAGTGGAGAATTAACAGATAGATAAAACAAGCATTTTCGAAAAATATTATTTATATAAATCTAAAATAAACATAAAAATAAAAAATTCCTCTCAGTTGGGGAATTATCGGCCGGTTGACAACTTGAATCAAGGGCTTCCCGGGGTGTAATGATAGGGTATTGTGGAGGAAGATATAGAATCTGGCTTCCTACTAATAATAAAGTAATTAAATCAAAGTATGTCATGTTTAATGGGCAATTTATGGAATGTAGAGAAGATTTAAATAAATACGCAATAACTGATGGAAATTCAGAAACTATAAAATATGAAATTCAAACTAATGAGACTGAACAACAAAATGTCATTCAAGAACAATAAAATACAACAGCTAAAACGCCAGAAATGTAACCAACTTCTTCACGAAGGGTGAGAAAGACACCTGCATATCTAAACGATTATGAGCTGTATACAGCGTATTGTTTTCTATCGTCAACCGATGAAAAACCTAAAACATTTGAACAGGCTACAGAATGAGAAGATTTGAACCGTGCAGTATTGTCTGAATTCGAATCGCAACGGAAACGTAACACTTAGACTCCTGCAAAATTACGAGTGGGGGTGCATGAAGGCTATAGAAACACGCTGGGTGTTTAAAATTAAAGACAATGGCACTAGAAAAGCCAGACTAGTGGCTCGCGGATTTCAAATTCCCCAAAATGAAAGGGATTTTTTCTATGCACCTGTATGTAGAATACCAACCGTTCAACTTCTTTTATCAATAACTGTGTAGCATGATTGGACTTTGAAACAAGTCGATGCACCCATGGGGAGATTGACACGCAGGTCTACATCAAAGTATATATATATATATATATATATATATATATATATATATATATATATATATATATATATATATATATATATATATACAGGGTGTCTACAAACTCTTTTCACAAAAGAAATCTGCAGATTCTAGAGCTGATTTTATGTAGATTTTACGTAAATTACCTTAATACAAAAATACTTCCTAAGAGAGCTGGAGCTCTTAGAAGAAGGCGCCCTAACGTCGGTTTTATTCAAATATTTTTAAAATGGTTTCCCTTTAAATGATAGCGTTATGTACATTTATTTAGTGGAATGTGCCTAATCGTATGGGGTGAATATGATTTTTTAGTTCTACTCATAAGCGGCTCGTTTGGGCGGGGCATTGGACATTATAATTCATAAGTTTTTTGTTTTTCAAAATTTTGCGATTTTAACATAAAACTTCAAAAACACCGATTTTTTCATAAAAGAATGTTACTCTTGTCTGAAATCGCTACGACGAATCGTTTTCGAAATAAATCGATTTGAACTTTTCATGTGTTAATCATACTTTAACTAACGAATTCATTTACAATTATGAAAGATGGCTATGGAAAATAAACAAAATAACAATTGCGTGAACGTCAAACTGCTCTCATGTCATATATTAATTTTGCTTTAGAAAGTAAGAAATAAACTCGGGTAAAAAATAATCGTTTTTAATACAAAAAATGTTGCTGACACCATTAATAATAAAAAAAATTCAAAATGACAACTGAAACAAAACTGAATCTACAAAAGATGCTCCACATGACCACCATCTGTTTCTATGCACAAATTTATTCGTTTATGTAAAGATTGCCGAATTTTTGCAAAAATTCCCCTATTGTTCCTAAATTCGTCTCAAGCATCCTGAATTCTTCTCCAAAGCTGATCGCGTGTTTCTATTGGTTGGGAATAAACCATTGATTTTAGATATCCCCAAACACAAAAATCGCAAGGATTTAAATCTGGAGACCTTGCTGGAGCAACCGGACCGCCTCGTCCGATCCATCGCTCTCGGTAATAGTTATCTGAAAAGGTACGAACAGTTCTGCTATAGTGAGCCGGACAACCATCATGTAAAAACCACAAGTTCCGCCAAATATTCAGATGAATATTATCTAATACATCCGGTAAAGTATTTTGTAGAAAGTTGAGATATGGTTCGCCGTTTAAACGATTAGGCAATTCAACAGGTCCAAGCAAATTATCACCATGAGGGTTTTCATTAACATAGGAATAATTGTGTGCATTGTGCATATTAAAAATTCCATCTTTTGTAAAAGCGGCTTCATCACAAAACAAAATATTAGAAAAAAATATTGGTCTTGATTCTCTTTATTTTGCATCTAATTGAAAAAATCAACACGAGCAGGAAAATCACCTCATCGCAAGGCCTGAACTTTTTTCCTTATGTAGAATGTTCCACACAGAAGATTTTAACACATTGGGATACATTTTAGGCAACCTTCTTACGCTTATTTCGGGATTGTATTCAATTTCCATTAAAATATCATCCTGATATTCTTCCATTACATCAGCATGTCTTCCCGTTTCATTATTTTTAGTAATTACCGATCCTGTTTCCTTAATTCTTTGATGAAGAAGCGTAAATGGTTTAGGAGCAGGATGTCTTCTACCTGGAAATTTATCTGCATATCTACGTGCTGCTGCCGGGCGCTGCACAGCATTTCGCCGTACGGTAAATGCATATCGGCATATTCTTCGTTACTAAACGAAACCATTCTAACAATATTCAACTTTTTGTATTTACAGTAATGTAACTAATCAATAAAAAATCTTTCACATAAAACTTATTTGACACTTTAACCACAACTAGTATCTGTAATACTAGTTATTTTGACGTTCCCGCAATTGTTATTTGGTTTAGTTTCGATAACCATCTTTCATAATTGTAAATCAATTCGTTAGTTAATTTTATAAAAATACGATTAACACATGACAAGTTCAAATCGATTTATTTCGAAAACGGTGCGTCGTTCAGACAAGAGTATCACTCTTTTATGAAAAAATTGAAATTTTTTAAATTTTATGTTACAATTGCGAAATTTTGAAAAACAAAAAACTTATGAATAACAATGTCCAATGACCCGCCCAAACGAGCCGCTTATGGGTACAACTAAAATATCATATTTACGCCATACGATTGGGCATATACCACTAAATAAATGTACAGAACGCTATCATTTAAAGGGTATCCATTTTGAAGATATTTGAATTAAATCGATGTTAGGGCGCCATCTTCCAAGAGCTCCAGCTCTCTTAGGAACTATTGTTGTATTAATGTAATCTGCAGTTTTCTTTTGTGAAAAGAGTTTGTGGATACCCTGTACATGTGTGGGTGTGTGGATGTGTGGGTGTGTGGGTGTGTGGGTGTATGGGTGTGTGGGTGTGTGGGTGTGTGGGTATGTGTGTGTGTGGTGTGTGTGTGTGTGTGCGTGTGTGTGTGTGTGTGTGCGTGTGTGTGGTGTGTGTGTGTGTGTGGTGTGTGTGGCGTGTGTGCGTGTGTGCGTGTGTGTGTGTGTGTGTGCGTGTGTGTGCGTGTTTCTGCGTGTATCTGCGTGTGTCTGTCGTCTGTGTGTGTGTGTGTGTGTGTGTGTGTGTCTGTGTGTGTCTGTATGTGTGCGTCTGTGTGTCTCTGTGTGTGTCTGTGTGTGTCTGTGTGTGTGTGTGTGTGTGTGTGTGTGTGTGCGTGTGTGTGTCTGTGTGTGTGTCTGTGTGTGACTGTGTGTGTCTGCGTCTGCCTGTGTGTCTGTGTGTGTGTCTGTGTGTGTGTCGGTGTGTGTCTGTGTGTGTCTGTGTGTGTCTGTGTGTGTCTGTGTGTGTCTGTGTGTGTCTGTGTGTGTCTGTGTGTGTCTGTGTCTCTGTGTGTGTCTGTGTGTGTCTGTGTGTGCCTGTGTGTGTCTGTGTGCGTCTGTGTGCGTCTGCGTATGTCTGTGTGTGTCTGTGTGTGTCTGCGTGCCTGTGTGCCTATGTCTCTGTGTGTCTGTGTCTGTGCGTCTCTGCGTCTGTGTGTCTGTGTGTCTGTGTCTGTGTGTCTGTGTGTCTGTGTGTCTGTGTGTCTGTGTGTCTGTGTGTCTGTGTGTCTGTGTGTCTGTGTGTCTGTGTGTCTGTGTGTCTGTGTGTCTGTGTGCCTGTGTGTCTGTGTGTCTGTGCCTGTGTGTCTGTGTGTCTGTGTGTCTGTGTGTCTGTGTGTCTGTGTGTCTGTGTGTCTGTGTGTCTGTGTGTCTGTGTGTCTGTGTGTCTGTGTGTCTGTGTGTCTGTATGTCTGTGTGTCTGTGTGTCTGTGTGTCTGTGTGTCTGTGTGTCTGTGTGTCTGAGTGTCTGTGTGTCTGTGTGTCTGTGTGTCTGTGTGTCTGTGTGCCTGTGTGTCTGTTGTGTGTCTGTGTGGCTGCGTGTCTGTATGTCTGTGTGCCTGTGTATGCGTGTCTGCGTGTCTGCGTGTCTGCGTGTCTGTGTCTTTGTCTGTGTGTGTGTGTGTGTGCGTGTGTGTGTGTGTGTGTGTGTAATAAAAAATTTTTAAAGAACCATAACCTCGCAAAATAAATTTAAATTTTTTAAGAAGTGTGTAAACTGGGACCAAATAACTTACAGAACCACCCATTTTCCTGACTCTTTGTAAAAACCCATAAAGAAATAAAATATTGCATTAATAGATAGATTTCAACATATGTAATTGTAATTGATCTACAACGCAGAAGAATTGAGAGCAGTATAGAGACAAAAAATCAGGACTGGGAATTATAAAAAAAGATTATTATATTATTATTGTTAATAAATTTCTTGCCAGATAAATTCTGTTCCATGCGTCCATGCGAGGTTACATGTCATCAATGTTTCCTGCCATGAAGGTGAATATGTTTGCATATAACCCATTACATGATGAGTCAATGCAAGAACAAGTGTATTTATGTAAGTACACGTCCTATTCCTTACAGATTAACTCATTAACGCCCAAGAAAGTTTTTTGGAAAAAAGTGCTTTTTTGTTAAAATTATTTATTGGCATGGTTACAAAAAAAAAATCAAATGTAACGGATCTTGTCAACGTGACAGCTTATAAGATATACATATGAGTACAATGGGCGTATACGTGATAGGTATCTGAACATAAAAAAGCAACCAATCAATCAGAAACTAAAGGTAAACTGGAAACATAAAAGTTAGGAATAATAATTAATAAAACAGTCTCGCTCTAAACATAATATAATTTACACGTCCATCTGACCCATTGATGGCACAGGGCGCAGCGGAGCTGATTATCAAATGACCACCTTCATGCTGCCTTACACTTACTGGTACTTGCCCAGATGGTCTAGTTTTGTTTGGTACGGATTTATTGTAACAAGTTATGTAATGGCGGACAATTTGTCTTTCTGAAGATAACTGGTACAGTCTCCATGTATTTACCATAACCATGTTGAGCATATTGGTGAACAAAACCCACCACCATATTTTCCGCGGACAGATATTTTGTAATTGTTTACTGTTTGATCATGTAAGTCAACTTCTCTCATTGACATGTTACAACTTCGAAACAGTGATGGCTGTGGTACATCAATTTTATGTCCGTCTGCAACTGACCAACGTTTTACTATATGTAAAGGTTCTAATACATCAAAAATCGAGGTTCTGGTTACGGTTTTGTTATCTTTTCATCTTACAATGACAAAACCCCTTCCTTCGGCATATTTA
Source organism: Vesta saturnalis (assembly GCA_036346205.1). NCBI lineage: Eukaryota > Metazoa > Arthropoda > Insecta > Coleoptera > Lampyridae > Vesta > Vesta saturnalis. Next base: position 6,710,033 of record JARFJB010001442.1, read on the forward strand.
AACTTTTTGTCAAACAACTTAGCATCGGTTAACGAACTTTGTTTGTACGATCATTTCTTAAAGTTCCTGTAGCACGATAACCTTGTTCCTTTAATTTCATTAGTAAGGCACAACTAGAAAAATAGTTGTCAAAGTAGATAATATGATCAGAGGGGATAGAAACTGCTTCTAAAAGGTTTAAAACTACTTTAGAACGCAGGGGTATTTTTTGTTGTGTCAAATTTTTATCAGCTCCACTGTATGTATTGAAAGCATAGCAGTAGCCAGTGGAGCTGCAATTTTCGTAGCCAAATCTCATCGGTTTGGATCCAATGAATTGTTTTGTCGAGCGACGACCAAAGAATTTTACCATAGATTCACCTACACAAAGGTCTTGGTGAAATATACCCTACTGTCGAAAATTTAGATTTAATTTAGTCATTAGTGGTCGTAATTTTGCCATCCTGCCGGTAACATTCAAGTTCAAATAATCAGCTAGGTGAATATATTTTTTGATATCTCAATATCTGTTGCGTGACATGACATATGATACCCTGTGAAAAACGAAATTCCAATAAATTGGTTCAAGTCTGCTTTGGACAAAAAAAAAATTGAGATCATTTTTCTGTGTAGCGTATAGATTTGTTTGCTGGGTTATAGATTCAAGTATTTCATCATTTAATAATTTTTGTAAGACCTCAACAAAATTAAGATTATGTAGCTCATGTTTTAGTATTCCTAGTCGATTTGTAGCACCGGCTGTTTCCGGGAGACTTATGTCTATGACCTCGGAAGTCGTACGTAAAGTAACGTATCTCTTAACATAAAATCTGCTTGTAGAAATCTCATCCGTTTTGGTAACCTGAAGAAAAAATAAAGACATTGAATTCTCCCATTGTACTCGGATGAGTACAGTCAAGTTTTTTCTTAGTGTAGACTATGCCTTAAGTATTTTGACACATCATATATGTATGTTGTGGTTAAGAATGAAATAAATATTGCAAGTAAACACTATATGTGTGACCATTAGTTCTATAAATCAAAATAAATAACATTTTCTATTTACCTCTTTCAAAAATAACAAAAACACGTGCAGTTGTTTGCTACTTTCACTTCCAAAACGGAGAAAACTGGAGACTGATTGTTAGTTTTAAAATAATATCCAGTATGGATTCTTTGATTGAAAATTTTAACATTCATCAGCAGATGACTCCTCCAGTTTAATTAGTGAAGTGTTGCAATGTACCTTTTGAGAGATCTTTTAATTATCTAATCAGTCGTGGCAATAATTTTGACTATTTGCGTTATGTATACAGGGTGATTCAAGATTATTGTTGTTCCATAAAAATACAAGCGAACTAAAAAAGACAACTATTCCAAATTTGGTATGTAAACATAATAGGTCATGATCTATCTTTTAAAACTATTTTCAAAAGTGCAACGTTGCCACTTCTACCAGAAACCCAAGGCAACTTTGAAAATTCAAATTGAATACCCTGTATGTTATTGCATTTTCGGATTCTGCATAAAATTCTAAGCAACTTTTGTTAATATTTCCCTATACTCGTCTCTAAGCGTTACATAAATGACCTCTAAAATAAAATAATAATCTGATCAACCGCACACTTATTTGGTTTGAAAGTTCTGTCATAATAATCTTTGGAAAAAAAACTGGTTCACTTCATATGTCGAGCAGTTCAGTATCAAGAATACAGTAAGCACATTAAAAATGATAGCGAAAAGAAATATCAATTATGATTGGATGTGGAGATAGAACCGGAACGCAACTAACAGTATGCAACGTATCTAATACAAAATATCCTAACAAACCTATCAGACAATCTACAGTTAGTAAAATTGAAAAAAAAAAGATAGGGAAACTGATTACGTTAAACACGTTGCAAACACTGGTCATTTACAAATAAACGAAAATGTAAAATTAAATTAATTCACACAGGTAAGTATCTACTATTAACACAAAACAGAGAAAAAATTGTTTAACATTGTAGAATTGTTTGTAACTCAATTTAAATGTTCAAATTGCCACCCTCCTACTTCTTGGCAGTAATTGAACCGATGACCACAAGCTTCTTGAACATTGTGGATCATTTGTGGACTAATCTTACACATTTCTAATCTAATTCTATTTTTCAAATCTTCCAGATTTCGTGGTTTCTCGACGTATACTTTAGATTTTAAATAGCCCCATAGAAAAAAATCGTGAGGTGTAAGATCTGGAGATCTTGGGGGACACTCTATAGATCCTCGTCTACCAATCCATCTACCAGGAAAAGTTATGTTTAAAAAATCCCGAATAGGACGTGTATAGTGAGGAGGTGCACCATCTTGCTGAAACCATATATTATCATTTGGTAAATCAGGATCATTTTCATTTGGGAAAATTACTGCAATGGCAGATATAAGTTCATATTGTAAGAAGTCCAGATATCGTTGCATTGTAAGAGTTTCATCGAAGAAAAAAGGACCAATGATTCTGTTCTCTACTATCCCCGCCCAGACATTCACTTTTTGAGGATACTGAGTGTGTAACTCATTCATCCAGTGAGGATTCTCTTTACTCCAATATCTACAGTTTTGTCGATTCACTGTACCATTTAAGGAAAATGTAGCTTCATCCGAAAAAAGAATTTGATGAAGGAATCCTGGGTTGCGGTTACATAAGTCTTGCATGACTTCATAAAACTGCAGTCGGCGATCCGGATCATCTTCATTGAGTTCCTACACATTCTGGATATTATAAGGATGGCATTTCTCCTTTTTAAGTACACGAAACACCGACCTTTGTGAAATGCCTTCATCAGCTGCAATTGCTCTGGAACTACTATGAGGATTTTCTACCAAACTTAACAACACATCAAGTTTTACATTTTTGTTCATTTTTGGATGACCAGCATTTGCAATGTGTTTAACGTGACCAGCTTCCCTAAATTTTCTCTCAATTTTACTAACTGTTGATTTTCCGATAAGTGTATCAGGATATTTTGTATTAAAAAAGTTACATACTTGTTCTGGTTTTATCTCCACCTGAAATCATAATTAATACTTCAATTCGTTGTGTTTCACTTAATAGTGCCATTATTATTAATTCATTATTATCAGTTATTCACTTAGTACAAATACCTACAATGTAATACCATTAAGTATTGAAGTAAGTAGTAAGTGTCTTAAATTTGACTCGTGCCAACTCGATATCTAAAAAATCTATTCTTTTTGCTGCTTTCTTTTTGTTGTCAGTTTTAAACTGAATTATTTCTGCATTCTTGATACTAAACTGCTCGACATATGAAGTGAATCAGTTTTTTTTATTATGACAGAACTTTCAAACCAAATAAAATCAGAAAAAAATTCCGAAACCAGTCGAATTTAATTTTTAAGTGTGCGGTTGGTCAGATTATTATTTTATTTTAGAGGTCATTTATGTAACGCTTAGAGACGGGTATAGGGAAATATTAACAAAAGTTGCTTAGAATTTTATGCAAAATCAGAAAATGCAATAACATACAGGGTATTCAATTTGAATTTTCAAAGTTGCCTTGGGTTTCTGGTAGAAGTGACAACGTTGCACTTTTTAAAATAGTTTTAAAAGATAGATCATGACCTATTATGTCTACATACCAAATTTGGAATAGTTGTCTTTTTTAGTTTGCTTGTATTTTTATAGAACAACAATAATCTTGAATCACCCTGTATACGTAACGCAAATACTCGAAATTATTGCTACGACTGATTAGATAATTAAAACATCTCTCAAAAGTTCCATTGCAACACCTCCCCTTTCCATTAAAGGAAATCATCAATGACGTCATCACGCTTACATAGGTAACCTCAAAAATAAATTAATAATCTGAACAACCGCGCGTCTAAAAATAAAAATCGACGGGTATCGGGATTTTTCTATGAAGTTGCCGATTTAAGAATTATTGAATTTATTTCATAATTTAGCCGCTCACAGTAATATATATATATATATATATATATATATATATATATATATATATATATGCTTTAAAGTGTGATGCATCCTTTCGAGACGCATATTTGTGTTTATGACAGTGTTTAATCTAAAACAATAGGCGCCAAACGTGATTTGAGAAATTCAAATTTCAAACGATTGTGTACAGAATTTGAGGCGTTTATTTTTTATTTTTTTGTTGAAGTGAAATTTTTTTTTATGATTGTGGACCTGAACAGACTAAATTAGGCCTATCGTGCTAAAGCACTCAGGAACACTTAGGAGGATGGATAGAGGGATAATGAATTGCCAATAGATGCCTATGAACACCTACCTTAAATTTTCTCATATCATAAGTGAGAGGAAAACAGGAACTAGGGAGATCATTCCAGAGTTTAGAAGCCGTGTAGAAAAATGTGGATTGCGCCCGTTTGGTACGACAAGTGGAGATTTGTACTGCATACTGAAAATTGCTCTAAGTATAGAATTTCTTTTGTCACGTAACGCAACAATAGATTATTGTTTTATTGACAAATTAGTGATTGATTTTGCGGCACGCTATTATTTTAGTTAAGCGTGCAAATATTTGTTTTGAAGCCTTTCAGGTTGGCGAAAGATCTGTTGGTCCTAGAGCCGCCTGCTGGGATTACGTATAGGTAAGCAAGTTATTTGAGTATTTTAAGCGAGCTGTGAACTAACGTAATTAGGTATTTCAACCCTTGTTTTGACATTTACTCTGTTTCCGGTTTTATGACTTTTCAATCCCTATTTTGACGTATATATGATGAATTATCCTATTGTGCCCAAAATTTAGTACATCTTACCCACCCCGACCGCTGACTAATCGTGTGAAAAGTCAATTTTATCTATTATTTCGTGTTTCTGCCAGTTTATACCGTAACATGTGTGGGTATACGTGGGTGGGTGCGGGGTGTGGATGTGTGGGTATTGTGTGTGTTTATATATATATATATATATATATATATATATATATATATATATATATATATATACATATATACACACACACATATATATATATATATATATATATATATATATATATATATATATATATATATATATATAATGAACTACTTATATCATCACCTGGTAAAGTAATTTTATGCGCTCATGACATAACCTGATCCATAGTCACAAGAATGAACATTTCCTATTCTATGCATTACACGGTGGTTAAGAATGAAAACCTGTATCTCAATTAATAGCCTTAAATTAAATAAAACGAAAACGCCTTCCTTAATCTACTCGCATCAAACACTCTCATTTCATTGCAGTGAACCATTTGTTAAACTTCTGAGTGTGGACCCTGGAAGATTCACATTCAACGAGTATAAAAAACATACTAGTACCACAAACGCCCTGTGCGGGGCTTGAACGTGAGAGTTGAGGAGTTCGAAGGTAGGTCTAGATATAAAAGTTCAGAACTGTCACAAGCGATTTGCAATGCTTTGGAGTATTGCGGGTTGCAGGTTATTTTAGGTATTCAGTTGGTACGTTTCAATTCATCAAATATTTCCTTAAAAATATTGAAATATTGCTTTATTATTAACTACTATCATTTTAAACCTTAGAAAGGAATTATTCTCTTTATTTTTATAAAAGATGAGAGTGCATAAAGTTTTACAAATACATGATAAAATTATGTGATATAAATATGCAGCTACAGCTAGTTAAATTAGTTCATAATGTGTGAAGTATTAAAATTTTGTAATACAAACGTGTTTGAAAACAACTAAGCTACTTTAAAAAAAATTCACCTTGAAAACTCTGAGGTATCGTTTAAAAGTAAACTTGATAATCAGAATAATATTAATTTATTGACGTATTGGACGTAACAAACCAAGAACATTAGCAGTCAAAGAAAAAAATATACATATGTGAAGATTAATACCCAAACCTATAAATATTCTGAAATACTAATAGGGATTTAGTTGAAGTAAATAGTTTTTTCGGAGTATTTGACCTTCTGAGTTGAAACAATGGTCCATGGAATTAATTCACTACTGCATAGTTATATCAAGGCTTATATCAACCTAACTCCATCAACCAATGAAATAACACAAATTCCAAATTTTAAACCAATCACATTTCAATTAACTGATAAGTATTACATAACACTTATGGTTTTCATGTTATCAAAAAAGCGTAGGTAACTACAACAAATAAATACAAAACATGAATTATTATTATCGAGAATTACACATACAATTAAGAAAAAGCATAAAAATGCAACCACTCTATTAAACATAAGTTTATCAATATAGCGTAAAGTAAGTGGCAGTTGTCATTAACTTTCTCATCTTAGCAGACAAAGTTGTAATTCGATCAAAAATCATAAAAAATGCAACATCCTATTAAAAATGACAAAGTAATCTAGTGGCTGAGATGTGTCAGTATCTCTCTGGCTTAAAGCCAAAATTCGAATACATCAAAAACAATAGGTACATCCGTACATGTACATCGCGTAAAAGGGATGTACTTTTATGTTCTTTCAACCGATGTGAAATACCTATTCAGATATAAATGTCTAGATCCTAGTAAATTTTTATTCATTCTGGTACATTGAAGACTGGTAAATTGAAGACTAAGCAATAAGTTTGAATATTAGTTGTACGAAAATCTACATTATTGTATTCTAATGTAGATATAATGGTATATTAAGTATTATTCTACATGCTATAATATTAAGCAATTTAATAAATCTCTATTATATATTACTGAAATATAGTAGATTTCATTAACGTACGTATATGTTATTTAAAATAGATAATTTTTACAATCCGTCTTACTCAGTGTGATCTAAAAATAACCTAATGTTCAGGTTAAATCATAGAATACGTAGCGCCATCTATTAAACGTTGGCAGCGTTAGAAAGGCACATGTTTCTTCTTTCGATCGCAGCTAAGTTCATGCTAATCGATTGCCAGGTTACAAAATTACGTACGTCGTAAAAACATAATGGGACAAAGAGCAAATATAAAATTTTGTTTTAAACTCGGTAAAAAATTTTCTGAGACTTACGAATTGTTAAAAAAGTTTATGGTGATGATTGTATGAGTCGTACTTAAGTTTACACGTGGTTTACACGATTTAGGAAAGGCCGTGACGATTTAAATGATGATCCAAGACCAAGACGGCCAAAAGCATCAAATCGTGCTGAGTTAGTGGAAAAAGTACGTGAAATAATCGCAATCGATGCAAATTTCATTGTGAGAATTCCGGCAGAAGAATGAAATTCAATTTACGATGCAATCTACACAATATTAACAGAAGATTTCGGCAAACGAAAGGTCTGTGCACGTCTTGTTCCACATCAGTTAAATGAAGATCAAAAAGTCGCTTGTGTAGAACATTGCAAAGACCATTTCAAGCGCTGAAAATAACCCAGATTTTCTTTATTCAATCATAATTGGTGATAAAACATGGTGTTTTAAATATGATCCTGAAACTAAGGGACAACCTGCAGAATGGAAGTCGAAAGACGAGCCAAAACCTAAAAAATTGGGTTTTCACAAATCAAGAATCAAGACGATGTTGATAACTTTCTACAATTCAAAGGGTATTGTTCACAAGGAATTTATTCCAGAAGGTGAAACTGTCAATGGAGAATACTATTTACAAGTTTGTGGTCGAGAGATGTTCGTGTTAGACCCGAATATCCAAATAGAAAACTTTTATTGCATGATAATGCACCATCTCACAAGATCAAAAAAGTCAACGATTTTTTGATGAAAAAACAGATTTGTCTCATCGACCACCCTCCATATTCGCCTGATCTATCACCGTGTGACTTATTTTCTGTTCCCGAAACCGAAAACTGCAATGTAAGGAGTTTTTTACGATTCCGTTCCAGTCATTCAAGCAGCCGTGACACAGGTGCTAAAGAACATTCCAAAAACCGAGTTTAAAAAGTCGATGGATAAATTGGTTGATTGTTCAAAACATTGTATTGAGTTAAATGGGTCCTATTTTGAATAAATATTAGCTTTGAAACATAATACCATGCTTGTTTTATTCTATATGCTATAACTAAAAAGTTCGGTTATTTTTAGATCACACTGTGTATATGTGGAAGTATTTAGCACTCTCTTAAAATGTGAATTGTTCGAACAGTGATTCAGCTCATTCTTATACATAAGTAATCCATTCTCCAGATTTATTACATATAGGATATTATCATATTATGTTGATATTTGTATTAAGTTACATATTTCAATAGGTATTGAGTTTTATGGGTTTAGCTAGTTACAATAAGTAAATAAAGTAATAGTGTTATATTTTTTTGTTTCCATATAATATACACCTGTTTCGTTTTCTAATCAGAGAAACTGTTTTAAATCGACTGACCTTTGTTATTAATTTAAAACTTCAGTAATGGTTACCTCCAATCCAAATCTTATGGGAAGCCCATAAACTTATAATACGCCTGTGATGTGAGTAACCCTGTATGTTACAAATACGTACAGACTGCATTCCTAACTCCAGTATTTGCATCGAATGACATCAAATGTATGTAATTTTACATTCGTAAGATCAACATTTTTGACCAGATTTTTTTAATTGCCATAAGCACTCCCCCTCCACATTTAATGCTAGTTATCTTAAAATTTGTATCTATTCTGAAAACAATATAATGTCATTAGGATTAGGAAAGCACTTAAAATATATCACTTGACACTATATAACCATGTATCACCTACATATTTTCATAGTTGTCTTGAACGCTCTCATAACTTACAGTTGTTTGTGTACGAACAAAGATACAAGTTGTTAAAATGTTGCACTGCAAAATATAAAATAATTAAATGAATGACGGATATTTATTATAGTATATAACTGTTTACTTCTGTATTAATAATATGATTAAAAATAAAAAGTTGTATCTAATTTTTTATCAGCGTGGAAACGTTTGGAACAAAGTGAGATAATCTGATATTCATGTAACAATTATAAATAAAAGTCAATCGTCAGCAATCTATTTGTTTATCTGGCCTCTTCACTATCAACGTACCTTCTTCTCTACCGCCCGCATCAACATGTTTATTGTTGAATATTTCTATAAAATTATACAGGGTGTCCATTTAACACTCCATTCTTCTGCGGTGCTGTTATGTCAAATCTGTCATAAAAAGGACTTAGCAAATCGTTAAAACTGGGGTACTTTAAGACATTATTTTAAAGTATACAGGGTGGCCTAAAAATCGTGGCAACAAATTGTAAGATTTTTTTTCAAATGGCACACCCTGTACATTATTACATTTTTGGATTCCTCTATAAAGGTACTTTACATTGATATTAGATTTATTGACTTACTGTTAAGGGTTTTGAGGTTAGAGACAAAAATGATATTTCCAAAAAATTGGCGCTCACCTAAACAATGGGTTTTTTTACAAAATGACAACTTTCTGAAATATGCGCGAATAACATTTAAATTTTAACTTCCAAAAACTAAATACCAAAACAGGGTGTTCCACAATCTAATTTTTCAAATATTTGTTGTTCACAGCCGACTTAATAAAAATTTGCATTGTTTTAACACGAATTCCTACAAATTTCTTTTCAAAATAATTCACTTGCAGTTAATTTTATTATATACAAACTATATTATTTTGATAAAGAATTTAAATCCGAATCTAGTGCCCACAAAAAAATGGGCCGTTCCATTAAAAAAAAATTGAGTTATGCTTGTTTGAAAATATGAAACACATAAAGGACATTTATAGAAGAATCCAAAAATATGATAATATACAGGGTGAGGCATTAAAAAATGTTACAATTTGTTGCCACGCATTTTTAGTCCACCCTGTAAATTTTAAAATAATTTTTTAAGTACGGCAATTTGCATCATTAACGATTTGCTAAGTCATTTTTGTGAGAGACTTGGCATAACGCCATCACAGAACAGAGTACTAAATTGACACCCTGTAATTTAAGATTAATATTGTAAAAAAATAAAGAATTATATTCTTCTTGTAGAGTATATATTTTATTTGCAGTTAGTGTAGAGTAAAGTTTAGAAACGAACTTATGTCCTTATATCAAACGTTTTTGACACTTAGAAAATATTTGCAAGATTTGATGATAGGCACTAGTTGTATTGTGTTCTTTTGGAAAAAGAAACTCCATAGATATCTGTTTACACCAAACATTTTATTTATACATATCTTGATGTATAGATAACATTTTTGATATTTTATATCATGTGATTTGATTGATATAGGTATGTATACATATATACTTATTTTATACAAGGAAAATACATTTAATACATATTTCATAAAATATATATTGTATATTTTAACATCTTAAATACCTAAATTAAAACACAAAACTAAATTTTTTCAATTCTACAATATCACATTGCACTTGGAACTCTTTTTAGATTTCGTCTTTCAAAAATTAATAATGTATAAATTAAAATAAACTGTTAATATAAAAAATAAAGTACCTATGTTCACCCTGTTTAGATTAGATATATTTAAAAACTTGTTTGTGTTTGTTAATGTAGGAACATAATGGACAAGGAATACTAAATAATTTATACATTACCAACTTTTCGTATGAAACCAAATTACTTTTGAGCATATGAGTATTTTGGATATCCCATTTTCATTATAGGTAACTCATTAATCGTCATCGTAAATAAATGTTATGTAATTATAACATTTGTTCAAAAGAAATTCTTAAATTTTATATCTTGTTAAATCTATTATCTACCTTTTATACATTTGTAATTGTAAGTTAATATACTTTAAAGGTAATATTTTCAAAAAATAACTTACATTTAGATTTTTTAATTGATACTCACACATGTTCGTTTATACATTATAGTAGCGCGGCTATTTTAATAAAACACATAATACGGAAGCACAAAAAAATCACAATTATATCCTATATAAATGTAAAATCGTATTTTTGGCCGAGCAGGCATAGCAACATTTGGCTTTTAAGAGATTAAGTGAAAATACACCAGATGGAATTTGATGTAATTTTTGTATACTAGCCGCCATAACATAGAAAAATCCTTCAACGGATTTTATTTGATTTTTATTTAACTCAATAAAAAGTCCTTTGCAGAACAAAAAGAACGCGCTTAAAGCGCCTCACGACTATTCGCCAACTAATTTTCGCCTTAAAAATATTAAAAATTAAATGTAAAAAAATAGGTAACAAAAACACATACTTGATTATGTTCAGATCAAGTTTACTTGTGCGACAAGTATGTTGTCAGTGGTACCGTACCTGAAAGGTTTCGTTTTACCACTGGGAATGTAATTTTGATTCCTCTAATCTAAATACTTACAAACCTATGATATTTTCATCTCACAACGCTACGGACATATTAATATGCTTAATTTAATTTTTAAAAAATAAGTAATTTTTCAGTCATATGCAACTAAGTAAATGTCACACTTAAGTCTCTTGACGAATAAGCATAACTGATTTAAGTTGTCGTATACCTAAATAACTAGATTTCAACGTGAATTTATCAAAGTATTTTCTTGAGGTATTTCTAAGTTTTCTTGAAACATGGAATTATTATTTTGCTCCCTATTTATTTCTTGTATCGTTGTTACTGTATCTACAGAGTCTCTATCCTCGGAGACGTCTTGGAATCTGAAAAATATGATACATGCAATTATCAACTTTATAAGTTTCTCAGCTTTACTCACGTGTAGTGCTTTTCTTCACCCCTCATTTCACATATTACATTTGTTAAAGCCATTATGTAATTTTTTGCTAATGTTAGTGTTTCTATTTTTGATAACTTCCTTTCCATTTTTATGTGAGGTATAACTTCTCTAAGTTGCTGAAACAAATACATATTATTTTTTTATTTTGTTTTATTACAAATGAAAGGGAAATCCTTACTAAATTTCCTCATAGAAACATTACTTTTTCAGTTTTAAAAGGTATAATATTTTACTTATAATTTACATTATTTTACACTTAACGATATAGATATATCAGTTTGTTAATAATACTTTGGGTTTTAGGACTGGGGTTTTACATTTTAGCTTGTTTAGAAAACATAATCTTCAAGAATGCGGTCACTAGAACTGGTGCTTTAAAATAGTACTTTGAAAATTTGTATAATTTCTAAATATCTAACCTTGTGCGATATAATAAATTATTAAAAACGATTCATTATTTTAATTAAATGTTCACCTAAATTTCGTCACATCAGTTTGATTGAAATAGTTGTTTATTTTTCTTGTTAATGATTCATTACATAATTAGAATAGTAAAATGTCATGTCTTAACTGTTGATTTTGCAAGGGGTCTGATCATGTGCAAAGAGCATCAAAATTAGATTACATTTCAAACTAAAGCGACCATAATTTATGTGAGGGACACAAAGAAATTTCAAAATATTTTCCTTTATTAACATCGCTTTATTTACAAAAATTTAAATCGTTGAAATCTAGACCTGGAAGTGCAATGTAACAAATCAAATAAACTCACGTACCCATAAATAATGGATATGCAGTATAGGTATGAAATTTACAAAATTAATTGTATAAATTGTAAACATAAGACAATATAGCAAACTAAACGAATTGTAGCCCTACATTTATTTGATAACAATCATGTATATATGTTTAAAAAACATAAGTCACGTCTTATTACACGGTATGAAAACAAGCACTGTATTTGCAAAGGCAAGTCCACAGCCAGGCCGACGTGTAACCGAAGAAGTTGTTAATGACATTCAACAAAGAATGCAAGAAAGTCCTAAAAATCTATTCTAATCGTACCGGCTTAAACAGTATGATTCTACTGCGTTTATGTACCCAGAAATATGAACATAATTTTTTTACAGGTTTGTCTACTGGTGCTTGCCACAAAGCTTAAAAAGAGACGTTACACATGCATCCGTACAAAATTTCTTCTTACAAGAGCAACATGCATCCGACTATAATCTTCAAGTGCAATATTGTCAATGGTTCATCAAACATTTAAACAACAATGCTTTATTTGTTATTTTACAAAAGGCGCTCAAAATGACCACCATTGTATTTAGAAGATCAAGAATAGAATGTATTATTTATTGTTATTTTACAAAAGGTGCTCAAAATGGCCACCATTCATTTCTAGGCACAAATTAATTTTTCACTCATATTTTCAAACACACGTTCAAGGAGTTATATTGTTTATTTCTTGTTGTATTGCTCCTTCCTATTCTTCGAGAGTATGTAGTGCCATTAAAATAAAGGGATCTTGTTCTGATCAGAACACCATTGTTGTACAGAATCACTACACGAATTCAAATTAAGATAAATGACAATTCACCTTAAAAAATAGCTTTGTAACGTTAAGAGCTCTGAAAATAACTTTTTTAAATCTTGATTAAATGTAGAGGAAATTCGAAAAGACAGCAAATAGAAGTAACGCAAATATGAGGTTATAAAACTAAACATTACGATTTAGTGATTTTTTTTAACTTGCCAACAACTATCAACCTAGAGCAAATATATTTAAAGCTCCAAATTTACAATTGATCACGTGGGGGTCAAGCATTTACCAAAACCCTATATATATATATATATATATATATATATATATATATACACACACATACACGCTGCTCATTTTGTTTTTGAAGTAAAGGGTATTTATCAAAACTTTTAACAATTTCAAAGTGTATTACGTTGTATGAAATAACATTGAAATTAGGTAGAATTCAAAAGAAGTTATGAGGTTATAAAACTAAATATTACGATTTAGTAATTTTTTAACAGATATACACCATTATGTGTGTATATCTAAACTAACTACCAACCTAAAGCAAACCTATTTAAAGCGCGAAATTTAAAATTGATCGCATTTACGAAAATATATATATATATATATATATATATATATATATATATATATATATATATATATATATATATATATAAATTTTTTCCTCCAAACCCTCTCTACGGAGATGTGAGCCCCTAAAGGACGCCGCTGGAAATAAGTTTTGTTGAATAACTTTTAAAGTACTTGACATAATTCTATAAAAATTCAGTATGATGGCTACTAGTAAGGGCCTCTTAAAATAGTATCCTTGAAACATATTTAGTTTGTTAAGTTTACCAGCGATGGACTAAGTTGTACACCTTAACGCCTAAATTTTTAACACCATGTATGATAAAGATCTAAAAAAAATATTTTTGGGTAGCTTGAACCTTTACCTAAAAAAAGGTATACTTGTTTAATATCGATAAAATGAACTATTTTCGAGAAAAAAAATAATAAACGAATTAATGTTTCATAATTAATAAATTATTAAAAAAAATTAAGCAAGTGTTTTTTCGAATTTTTACGAGAAAACACTCTTTTAATATCAAATTAGAAAAATCAAATTAAACATTAATTATTTAAAAAATGTTGCAAACTTAAATGAGTTTATTGACCCACGAGGTATAATTTTATTTCTTATTCATTTTATTTATCTTAACTCAAAAAAACATGTCAAACATTCCTATGATACGAAATAAATAAATAACCTGCATTTTAGAACTTGACATTTGTCACATCGCTGGTACATTGATCGACATTAATTTACTTTAAATTTACTGATTTTTGGATTTCGTAGTGATTTGAATTGTAAACTTATTCGAAATATGGAATTCACTTTCATTGAATATGTAGATATATGCATCTCATGTATGGTCTTGCGTCTTGTAATGCTTTGGAAGCAAGAAGATTATATCACGAGAGATTTCCTAATCGTACTATTCCAAATCAGAAGACATTTCAACGAGTTAATCAACGTCTAAGAGAGAATGGTGAGTGATTTCGGTTACTAAGGTAATAATATTGACTCTCTTTATAACTTTAGGAATGTTTAAGAAAAAAAGTACTGATGCTGGTCTGACAAGAACAGTGCGTACGGTGGAATTAGAAGAAAATATTTTGAATGCTGTAGATGGCACTCCTTCAACGAGCACTCGCAAATTAGCCGCACGATTTAATAATCCGAAAACTATAATTCATAAAGTTCTTCAAGAACAGCTGTTATACCCATATCATTTGCAAAAAGTGCATGAATCGATTCCTGAAGATTTTCCTCGTAGAATGCAGTTCGCAAACTGGCTATTAGATCAGCAACGAAATAATAAAAACTTCATTAGCACTATTCTTTTTACAGATGAAGCAGCTTTTACCAAAAATTGTATCACGAATTTACACAATTCACACGTAGGGGCTGATGAAAATCCTCACGCAACTATTGTTTCGCATCATCATCAGTTTCAATCAATGAATAGGGGTCATTGGCAATTTTTTGATTGGACCATTTGTATTGCCGGCGCGATTGAATGGGCAACTTCATTTGGAGTTCCTTCAGAACGCTTTTCAAGATTTAATAGAGCATTTACCTCTTGAAACCGGCCGTAACATGTACTTTATGCACGATAGGGCACCACCTCATTTTAGCGTTGCTGTGCGGGAACACTTAAATAACGTCTATCTAAACCGTTGGATAGGTAGAGGTGGACCTATCGCCTGGCCTCCTAGATCTCCCGACCTGACGCCTTTGCATTTTAACTGTAGGGGCACCTTAAAGCCTTGGAGTATTCCAATCCGGTTGGTACTAGGGAGGAGTTTCTACAGAGAATCACGTTTCATTGTGATGTGCTAAGGAACAATGCGGTGTTATTGTGGCGGGTACAGCAGTCCTCAATTCGTCGTGCTCGCGAGTGTATCAGACTTTACGGAGCCCATGTTGAACCCACATTTTTCCGGACACCCTGTATATATATATATATATATATATATATATATATATATATGTTAACAATGTTCTATGTTGTCCCCACTTTTGGCCTGGTAGAAGGTCACACATGTGTGTCAGGACAGACGAAGGCGGTGAAGCGACACGGGGAGCAGAGCTCGCGGTCGGTTGTGGAATACGCATATAAAACGCAATATAAAATTGTGAATTATTTTTATTTTCAAATAAATTGAGTTTTGGTAATAAGGGCTTTTTATTTAGGGTTAACCATCCCTCCCGTTTTCATCAGAAGTGGGATTACTACACTCACAGTGCCTATAAAAGTAAAAAAAAACAGTAAATACTAATGTGGAAAATGGCGGACGAACATCCTGAACGTGAAACTCGCGAGTATAGTGATGATGAAGTTGTCGTCGACACGGAAAACGATGGTGACAATTCGGTTCCAAAGCACCGTAAACTACCGCGACAGGAAACATTAATTAAATTAGTGGAATCGCAACAACAACAGCTTGCCGAATTAACCAAAATGGAGTCCTCGCCATGTCATACGCCAACACCCAGTCTTGCAGGAGCAGATGCTGAAAATGCACAGGTGACCAGTTCGGCGTCCAATGCATGCTTAGTTTAAATTAACCAGTTATGACCCTGATCACAGCGCATACTCGATCGAAGAATGGCTGAGTGACGCAACGAAATTGAAAATCCAATTAAACATTAGTGATAACTTAATGATCGCTATTGTTGCGTCAGGTTTGCCGAAACCGGGATACTTTTTGTGCTGATCTAATTGTGGCACTATGTGAGTATGGCAACCAAAAATTGCGTAGCATACACAGGTTCCATGATAAATTGTTGTGGAATACAATTCTTAGTATGGTCGAATATGGACTGGATCATGCCGAAGCACGTTCTGCTTTACACATTCAAAAGCCACCATCAGAGCGCGATTTAATGAAGCAACCCAGTGAATTTAATGCTTGTCGTGCCGGAACATCAAGAATGCCGCGACACACGGGTGCTGTAAAAGTGCGTAATGGTAACACGAATGACACTTTTTAGAACAACGCGACACCAGCCGACTCAAGAGAATGTTTAAAGATACGTGTTTTTAGTGTGGACGTCCAAGCCATCAGCAAGGCACGTGTCGCATTTTACAAAAGTCGAACACTCACAAGGATGCTCCACATGAAAAAGACGATGCACCAATCCCCAAATGTAGTCATCGTAAAAAAATGGCAGAAAGAAACTACTTGGTATAAACACGGAAAGCCTAAAAAAGCGTTTGTAATAAAGAAATGACGCCACCTAAATAAAACATCGATCGTCACGTTATTATGTCGCAACGAAGCTTTGTCGTTCACGTATTTATTGGTAGCGGTGCTGACGTATCAATTATCAAACAATCTCTAGTAAACACATTAAACGGTTTTATAAAACCTCCGAATAAAAACTTACGTGTTTTTTTAGGATTAGGAACTCAAGTTGTTTATATTATTGAATATGTGATTTAATAGTTGTTTTACCGAACGTACATTAGAAATAAGTTGTACCGTGGTTGGTGATAATGCTATTTCAGGTAATATTGAAGTTATTATTGGCTGGGATGTAATAAGTAGATCTTGTTTACGTGTTGAAAAATATGCCGACGGACTTGTGACCTGCTCAATATACGTAAAGTATTTACTACTTTTAAACCATCGAATGAAGTAAAAATTAGTCAGGCTGGATTAGAAGACAATTTAAACTTACAAGTGGAAAAACTTTTGACATTTTATAAAGATAGAACACCTGACCATATTACTACAGGAGAAATGAGGATCAAATTAAAAGACAGTACTCCAGTAGCCTACCGCCCGCGACGAGTGGCATACAAAGAAAGAATACAGCTGAAGAAAATAATAGATGATTTATTAAATACCGGAATAATTCGTCACAGCCATTCAGAATATGCAAGCCCCATCGTTTTGGTTCGAAAGAAAAACAGTGAATTAAGAATGTGTGTTGATTACCGTGACGTTAATAAAAAGTCTTTAAAGAAAGGTATCCATTACCTTTGATAGAAGATCAAGTAAATGCTTTATGTAAAGCTAAATATTATATTCTTTTGGATATGAAATCCGGTTTTTATCAAATGGAAATTGAGGAAGATTCCAAGCACATCACGTCATTTATAACTCCTGATGGTCAGTACGAATTTAGTCGCATGCTTTTTGGCTCCATTAATTCGTCTTCTATTTATCAACGGGCGCCAGACGAAGCTTCAGGTGATTTAAAAGAAACCAAGGCATTTGTTTATATTGACGACGTTTTGGTGCCCTCAGTGACTATCGAATAAGGATTACAAAATTTGGACGAAGTATTAGACACTTTGTTAATTCACGGATTCTCGGTAAATTATGAAAAATGTCTATTTTTTAAACTTGCAACAGAATACCTCGGTGTTATGTTGAGAGAAGGAACAATACGCCCTAATCCAATGGAAGTGACCGGTTTGATGCAAGCTCCACCTCCTTTCGAAGTAAAATGTGTACGTCAATTTATGGGACTTGCTGGTTATTTTCGGCGATCTATCAAATGATTTTCTCAAATAATCTATCCTTATTGCGCAAAAATAGTGATTTTAAATGAACTCAAGAATGTGAAAATGCAAGACAATTAATTATAAGTAAGTTAACTGAAAACCTGTGCTACGTATGTACAATCCGGAATTAAGTTGTGAGCTCCATACCGACGCTATCTCCATGAGTATCGGAGCCGCGCTTCTTCAAAAAGAAGATTATGAATCCCGGTATCATTCTTACGGTCAAATTGAGCGTATTATGAGAACACTATTCAATTTATTACGTGCTACCCTTACAGCTGAAAAAGAAAGTACTTTGACTCCAATATGACCTTAAATAAAATATAATTTAAATTCGAATATCCACTCAGTAACCGGATATGCACCAAAAGTGTTACACCTTGGCACAAACCCCAGATTAGTCGCTACTCAGCAGTTTTTGGAAGATGCTCCTACAACAGATAATTTCATAGACTCTGATAGGCCATCCAGCAAGCAGGAGTTCGAATAAAGAAGAGCGCAAACAACCGAGCCCAACAATTCAACGCTACGCGTTCTCACTGCAGAAGGTTCAACGTAGGGGACGCTGTGGCTGTCGAAGATTCTCAGTTGGCTGGTGGAGGAAAATTAAAGCCGAAATATCGAGGACCATATACCTAAGCGTCTTTGAAAATTTAACCGAAAGCATAACTTTTATAATTTAGTAGCTGACTTTCAAATGTTTGTTGTCATAATAAAGGAACATGTATGAAAATAACAAATATATATTATTTCCAGATTATCCAGCAATACAAGTGAAGCGTTGCAAGGACGCTCCGATAGCAGGAAGGCTGCGTTAACATTGTTCTATGGTGTCCCCACTTTTGGCCCCCACTTGGCTGGTAGAGGGCCACACGTGCCAGAACGGACAAAGGCAGTCAAGCGACGCGGGGAGCAGAGCTTGCCGTCGGTCGTGGAATACGCATATAATATGCAGTATAAAATTGTGAATTATTTTTATTTTAAAATAAATTGAGTTTTGATAACAAGGGTTTTTTATTTAGGTTAATCATCCTCTTAATTATATATATATATATATATATATATATATATATATATTATATATATATATATATATATATATATATATATATATATATAACTGCAATGCTGCTCAGTTTGTTTTTGAAGTAAAAGGTACTAATCAAAACTTTTAACAATTTTAAAGTGTATTACGTTGTATGAAATAACATTGAAATTAGCTAGAATTCAAAAGAAACGTAATTATTGCATTTATTTTACTAATAATTAGTTCAGTTTATGTATGCCGTGAAACTTAATATGCAGAGCAATTATGAAAAATGCGGTAACGTTATTATTGGTTAACAACATAATTTAGTTCATCCTAAAATTTGAAACTTCACCGACCTGAGAACTGTGAATAAAAACAAAATTCGCAAGTGCTATTCGTAGTGAAGGCTACACGTAAGCAATCGCCCCAATGACCCAATGATAGGAAGTACATACTGTATACTGTTTTTGTCTTTTTTTGTTCGTCCTCGTCAACCGCTGATGATAACTTAGTGATCTGCTAATTAATTTAATAACAATGCACAAGCGGAATAATGATTTTCCAATTGAGCCAGACAAATTCAAAATCGGGATAGTCACCGAAAGACAGGGACTGACTCACTTAAATCGGGACGTGTGGTCAGCTTAATTGAAACACTACATATTTTAATGTAAATTAATAATTGAGTTATATAAACAGAAATTTGTTCATACTTTAGTATTGCAACACAGGAACACTAATATGGGTTGTTGCTTAAACCGTTACCTAAAAGTATAGAACTCATGAAAATTCTAATAATCATATAGCTCTTCACGATCTGCTTATAGACATTTTTCTCATGGTTGTTTCACTTCCCGTTTTTCTGCGAGTATATGCAAAAATTTCTTATTTTGAACTGAACGTTGTGTACTTTAAATTTTTCTGCTAGATGTGTCCCATCATTTCAGTGTTTCTATAGTAGGGAGAGAACCAACAGTGAGACAGGTCCTACAGTGAGACATTTCATAACCACTCTTATCACGTGGTAGGCTGACGTAAGCGCTGGTCAGCAAACGTACATTTGGTAAGTAAATCTTTTAAACCAGTACGAGCAGAGCTGCAAGTAGGGGTATACGTGACACCGAGTCGTATGTGATTTTTACGTGTAAAAGTAAACTTTTGCCGCTCTTTTGTATTTTCATTTCAAGAGAGGGATAAAAGTGTTGTTGAGATCTGATTTCAACAGAGGTAAGTTTTATTTGCTTAGTTTGTATTTTATTGCAATTCGTTTGTTTATCCTTTATTTTAAAAGAAATGTTAAATAAAATGGCGATGAAACGAGCATGTCCACCTATGAGACGAAATGAGTTACCCCACATGTCTCACTGTTGGACATATATTTTTCCTACGTATAATATGAGGTTCCTCTTTTGTATTTTAGATTATAATGGACTCAAAAAAAAAAAACGCAAAATTGGTAATTGTTCAGAGCAAACGATGAGGGAAGTAATACATCTAGTTATGGAAAGCGGAAGTTTAAGAACAGTTGCTGCTTTAAAATAAGTTCTGTTTCAAACTTTAACCAGATATGTTAAAAAAGCTAAACTGTCTGAAGAGGGGATCGAAATCATTTATGGGCTAACAATTACCGACTGTAGAAAACTTGGCTTTGAAATGGCTGTTGAAAACAAAGAAAAAATTCCTGACTAATGGCATGATAATCAAATGGCAGGTCTAAAATGGTTTCGTGGTTTTAGTAATAGGCATGCACGACTGTCGTTGAGAACACCGGAGGGTTGCAGCTTGTCTCGTGCAACATCTTTTAATCGGCACAATGTGTCAATATTTTACAAAAATTTAAAAGATATTATTTACTCCAGAAGTTCCTGTTATGCTGACGGAAGAAGAGTTTTTAACTTAGACGAGACCGTTACTGTTAAAAAATTTCAGAAAGTATTAGCTGTTAAAGGTGTTAACCAAGTTAACAAGGTGACAAGTGGAGAGCGAGGCACCCTTGTTACCACTTGTTGCATAGTTAATGCAACAGGCCAATACTTACCTCCGACGATGGTGTTTCCTAGAACACACTTTAAAGAGCACATGCTTCGAGGAGCCCCGTCTCATAGGCGTAATTCGGGGGTGGCAAGAGGTGGAAGTTGCCACCCCAGAATTGTACCGCCCCGTATTTTGCCACCCCAGAATTTTGAAGTAAAAGTCTTAATAAATTATTATAAGTCTTAAAAATTTACAAATACCTAAAATTGAAAAATACAAGTCTTCAACAAATGGAATTTGTTTAACTTTATCTCTCCATTAATCATGCTTAGTTTAGCACAGAAAGATATCATGTGTTTTGAAAACTTGTAAATCATAAACTTGGAGTAGTAGACTTTACGTAATGAAATAAGGAACATTAAATGCGTGAAGAACGAGAATGAGCGATGTAGACGTCGAGAAGTGGCAACTCTGTAATACGCAGACTGCATAGCGCGATTTGGCAACAGGGGCGGCCGCGCAGGTGACACTGTTGTATTCTTTAGTCTTTTCAACTGGAAGAAAACATGTTGTGTCGTGTGGCTATTGGTGTGTTTTTTAACCTCACTTCTCAGTAGATGTATTACATTAGTGCAGTGTGATGTGTGCGGACATATTGTTTTAGATTTTTTGTTTATTTATTATCATCACATAGACCATAATAGGTGACAAGTGATTCAGTGAAGTGAATTTAATTAGACCTACGCTATTACATTTCAAAGGAACCGTCATGTGATTGCATAGACTGAGACATGGTAAGTTTATTTCAGTTATTTCGTGCGTTTAACTTATTAGTCGATTTCTGGAGTTTCCTCAACTTCGTTTACCTACATCAAACTAAGGCTAATGCTAAAAAATTTTAATCTTTATCCTGACTGGAGGTCAATAAACGGCCAGCACCCAAAACATAACCTCAACTTCTAACTTTATTAGTTCTGTCAGTTAGGCCTATTGTTAGTGTTTTTCACTCTTATTTATTCCATTCCAAATTATATACAGGATGTTCCGAAATTACTAGTCCAAATTTCGGGAATAGATTATATTGAGCAAAATAAAGTGAAAATCAAGAATAACGGTTTTCCTAGAAAGGCTTCCTTTTCGAGATATCCGCCATTTTGTTTTTCTTCCATTTTAATTTATATCTCGAGAACGGTTTGACCGATTTTACTCAAACTTGGCATGGTTGTTAACTAAGGAACTATCAATTTTAAGAAGAATTACTAATTTAATTCAATCCTCCTTTTCAAAATACCGGACATTTAAAATTTTCTAACCTAAATTACGCGAAAACTAAATTTTATTAACAAATGTCAAGATACCCTTTTTTGTAGCCCTTTCAATTCCCTATCGAATGGAATAACTGACAAAACAATTGAATGAGAAATAGCAACACGCCAGGGCCCAAAATCTAAAAACATTTTGCCTTTATGTGTTCTTTTGCTATTCTTATTGATTTTTCAGGCTCAGAAGAACAAAAAAAGGGCAGAGTTCGCTGCTACCCTACTTTAGCCCAGGCCCAGCAAGGAAAAAGGAAACGGTTAGAAGATGAACCGCCAGGGTTGCTTTGGAACATGAACCAAATGTTAGGCTCGTCATCCTCTAAGTCAACCACAACTACAAAGGATAATACTCCTGCAGATGAAGTGCAGATGTCCAGCTGTTCCTCTACTTCAACTGACTAATTGACAATTGTTCTAATTAATAAACGTGACCCTGCTCATGGTTCAGGTTTGGTTAAGGCGTGTTTTAGGCAATCCTCATTTCAACCACGAGAATTAAGTTTCCCTAAAACGGATGGTAGTAAATTTAGGTCACAGTGGTATAAAATGTTTTCTTGGTTGGAATATAGTTCTATAGCCGATAAAGCATTCTGTTTTGTCTGCCGTTCGTTTTACAACCCAGAAGAAAAAAAATAATGTAGAGGATGTATTTTACACAAATGGAAGAAAGCTGTAAAAGAAGCAGACAAAAGTGGCACTGTTATTGAAAAAGTAAATCAAAAGTATTCCAAAAAGGTACAAGAGAATGTATTGCACTTAGAAGCTTTGTGTGAATCGTTGATATTTCGTTGCAGGCAGTCTAGTGCTCTAAGAGGTCATGATGAATCTACAGATTGAAATAAGAGAGGAAACTTTTTGGAGCTGATGAAGCTTCGTTCCAAAGATAATATCAGGCTCGAATTTGAAGTGAGCTACCCTAAATATCGATCACGTTTACAAAGCCGTAACTTTTTTATTTATTGATGGATTTTAGCGATTTTTGAATTATTTTTTTCTAAATTATTCAGATTCAAACGTCAGTTTAATAAAAAAAATTCTACCTAGAGCATCGCAAAAATTTTCAGTATATTTCAGCGACTTTCTAGAATGAGCTACTGTCCATTATTGGGGAGCAAATTAAGTTGCACAGGCCAAAGAAGTTAAAGAGGCAAACGTTTTTGCCATTATAGCTAATGAGACTCAAGACAGCAAAGCACGACCAAGTAGCTATTGTCTTGAGGCATGTTAATGATAAGTTAGAAGTTCCATCATTTTTAAGGTTTTACTGTGCTAAAAGAACTGACAGCGAAACACTGGCAAATGAACTTAAGAACGTTTTGATTTCACTGAACTTGAATATCAAACATCTGCGTGCTCGTGCTATGATGGAGCCTCCAACAAATACTAAAAAAAGTGTAAAAAGCTTTAGTGGTGGAACATCAACATTGAAGTCTTTGAGTGATACCAGGTGGGCTTGCCGTGTCGAAGCAGTGCGTTTTTATTAGATAATGTTGATACCACTCTTACGACTCTACGAGAGATTTCCGAGATACACCCAGACAGTGGTAGACAAGCTTGTTCAGTTTGTTGAAAAATATGGAGGACTTTGTATTTGACCTGCTATTACTCAGGGGAGTTCCAGCACAATGTGACATACTGTCAAAGACACTTCAGTCAAGCAGTGTGACCTACGAAGTTGTGAAATCTGTAAAAAACAGCACACTCGAAGTATTGCAATCCTTCAAAACAGATGTTTTTCACAAAGTTGTTCAATCACTGCACAGAAATTGCTGACAAGTGCGGATTTAGAGCCGCCGAGCTGCGAAGAGAGGGCAAAATTCCCTCAAAAATTGGGGGAGGGAGTAAAGCTCCATTTGAATCGGTATAGCAGTACTACAAAGTTTCAATCTCCTCGCCAGTTATTGATATCCTAAACGAGGAAATAGATGATGTAGACACAGCCAGTGTACAGTATGTATGTGTAAATATTACAATTTAGACAATGAACTTCTTGTGTCTGAACTGAGATGTTTTTACAAAATGGAAGAAACAAAAGTATTCAAGAAAGAGCTGACGTTTTTTTACAGCTAAAAACATACACCAGAAACACGATTGGCCAGGAGATGATGTCCTCGTTAGTTCTTTTGGCTATTGAAAGGATTGTTGAAGTAAACATTTCCGAAGTCATTGATGAGTTTAATTCAAGCCAGAAGAGAAAAATTCATTTTGCGTAAAAATAACTTGCGTAAGCTGACATGATCACATTGAGTAAAAGTAAAAGTTTTTTTTGTATTATGTTTACTTAATTTTTCCTTTTATCATAAACAAATCGGCTGAGCACACATAAATTAAAATTAGTGTGTGAACGATAATTACTTTACATGTGGTTTAGTTAATAACTCAAGTCATTAAAAATTATTGTTTTACGGTAAGTTTGTAACAATTAAATTGTTGTCTGAAAATGCTTCAAAAACTAACAAATTTAAAGCCAATTTTTAAAAATTTTCGCCGAACCCCCCTTCAACCTGAGAGTATTGCATCCCCACCTCCCCAACACCCAGGTAGGTCTTGCCACCCCAGTTACAAAGCTGAAATTACGCCCATGCCCCGTCTGGCATACTGGGACTTGCTACTCCTAATTGATGGACGAATGCGGATTTATTTATCAAACATTTTATTAAATGTTCGAATAGTTCTCAAGAAAATCGATCACTTCTAATTTTTGACAACCATGAAAGCCATCTGAGTATTGCTGCACTCAATTTAGCGAAGGCTAATGGAATAACAATATTGACAATTCCACCACACTCCTCAAATAAAATGCAGCCATTGGATGTTGGCGTTTTTAAGGCTTTTTCAGCAGCGTATAATGCAGCAGTTGATAGCTGGATGATGCGACATTCGGGTAAACCACTTTCGATATATGAGGTAGCTGAATGTGTTGGTATTGCTTATGAAAAAGGGGTTACCCTAAGTAATATAATAAGTGCAATTAAGACATGTGGAATATATCCCTTCGATGTAGAGGTGTTTACTGACATTGATTTCATGCCAAGCTCTGTTTCAGATCGCCCACTTCCGGAGCAAACAGAAGATAATGATACTGAAATTATTATTCCCAGCACCCTATTATCAGAAGGTGTTAATTTCCAGCCAAATGAAACGGACATTAAAGAAACTCAAAACGATGTACCAAACTTATTTCCAGCACCTCATTATCAGACGATATCCATAACCAGAAAAATACGGCAGTTGTAGAAAAAAAGGCAGGTAAAAAATAATTTCAAAAGTCCTGAGGAATTTAGAGGTTATCCAAAAGCAGAAGCTCGTAAGTCCACCAAAACACGAAAAAAAGGGAGAAGTATCATAGCCACAGACACTCCTGAAAAGGACGCAATTGAAGAAAGGAGCTTAGCAAGAGCAAACAAAAGCAAAAACAAAGATAAAGTTAAGGAACTGAATATTATAAAGGTAAAAAAAGAAGTGTTTGGCAATGAATACAAAACGGCGGAAGATGCAGTAAAGTCTGTAAAGATTAAAAAAGGGAAAAAAGAAATGTCTTCTGATGATTCAGAAAGCTCTGAAGATGAACTAATACTAGATTCTTCATCAGGGGATGAGTCGTTTGCAAGAATCGATCCAGATGATTTTCAAGACCTACACAGAATTCCGACAGAAAACGATTTTGTTCTAGTTGAGTTTGCGGTAAAACCAGACACAAGGAAGATTTATTTCGTTGGAAAGTTTCTTAAAACAATTAAGTCCAGTGAACAGTTTGAAGTGCACGATGAGGATTGGGAGGAGGGGAGGGGCGACTGACATTTCACAGTAGACACTGGATTGCGAGAGCAAGTTATTGTTGAATTGTTAGCGTTGCCGATTTTTTATTTAGATTGAATAGTGCAATTGCAGTTATTGCTACTTATCGTTATTGAAAATGGATAGATTATTTTGCTAATACAATGTGAACAAGGTACGGTCGTCTCTGATTTGTAAAAAATCAAAAACTTTCGTCTCTAACCTGTAAATTTTAACTATAGTAATTTTCACGTGTCAGAGCAGTTACGTCCCTAATATTAATACTGTCAGAAAACGCCGATGTTGTCAGTTTGTGAAAAATAATAGTTTGACAACTGTCAAATTTTAGCTTCAGGGGTTATGTTTAGTTTATCACAATAATAAACATGTGTTATAATAAAATATGCGTTATGTCAAATATTTAATGTCAGAAATGGTTGACAACACCGGGCAGAATTGCTAACCTAAATCAGTCCTATCTGTATCCTCTCGTGCACAATAGGGGGATTCTAAAGGTGGCAATCAAACAAAGTTAGTTATGACGCAACTGATCTGACTCGGGGAAATTGGTATAGCAGTTAGTTTGTTAACATAGAGTGCACTTTAAGCATATTTATGTATTTGCCTTATTTGTACTTATGACAATAGTCAACTGTTAAAAAAAGGCATTTATATTAAATATCGCATACTTACATGTAACGATTCTGCGTTTATCAATAAAACTGTTATAACTATAGGGGAAGGATGGGTAAAGCGGCCTAGTTGGGTAAAGTGGCCAGTGGTAGAAATAAATACTTCTGCCATGTGGAGACATCTTTTAGATAGTGGATTAACTAACGGAAGTGATGCAGTACAACCCAGTAATGCGCGCAACTGCTAAGGTGTATAACGTGCGACTTATTGTGAAATAATCACCAAGCTGCTGTCTTGATCTAAGGTAAGTACTTGCTTCACAATCATTTTCAGGTGTTTTTAATCGTTTTGTGACTCGTACGGGCGTCGTTTGTAACTGTTTAACAACACTAGCCATGTTAGACTAAGTTAGGTTATAATGCTTATTTACAATGGTTGTGAACAAATTATTTGAACAAACGGGCAAAGTGGCCCACTGCTAGACCACCATGCCCGACAGTTGGGCCACTATGCCGACAATTCATATGCCCGACTCAAGAATTCTTATGATAATTGTTCTGATAATGATGTTTGGTTTTAGAGAACAATGCCGTCTAATTACAAAAGAACTTCAAATAGCTAGCTGGAATGCTGACTCAATGAAAGCAGAAGCCGTCCGTAGTGGTGCAATGCGATATCTTAAAGCCAGTAAGGAATATAATGTTCCGCGAACCACATTGAAAAGAAGGGTTAAAAACACAAATATCGATGCTAAAGACAACAAAATCCTCGGGAGCTTTCGTAATGTTTTTAACAAAGAACAAGAAAAAGAAATCGTTAATCATATTTTTGAGATTGAACAGAGATTCTATGGGCTTACGTGTACTGATATTAGAAGCCTAGCCTTTCAGTTGGCCGAAAAAAACCAGCTGAACCATTCATTTTGCAAAACAAAAAGATTAGCTGGTAAAGACTGGTTGCGAGAATTTCGTAGGCGTCATGCAGAAGTCACGTTACGATCCCCAGAAGCAACGTCGTCTGCTCGTGCTCAGGGCTTCAATCGTCCTAGTGTCAGTAAATTTTTCATGTTATTGTCTAAAATACAAATGAAATCAAATTTTCCTCCACATAGAATTTTTAACGTGGATGAAACTGGAGTCACCACTGCCCAGTCAAAGTGTTCAAAAGTATTAGCTCTGAAAGGCAGAAGACAAGTTGGTTCGCTAATATCGGCTGAGCGGGCAATTTTGTCAACAGCTGTAATTTGTATGTCGGCAGGAGGAAACTTTGTGCCCCCACTAATTATATTTCCGAGAGTTCGCATGAAAATTGAACTTCAAGATGGAGCTCCACCAGGTACCATATTTGCGTGCCACAAGTCTGGTTGGATGCAATTAGATATTTTTACCACATGGTTCAGACATTTTTTACCTCATGTTAAGCCCAATGAACATGACCCAGCTCTGTTAATTTTAGACGGACATATGACTCACACACGTAATTTAGAGTTTATAGAACTTGCCAGGACAAATCATGTGACAGTTTTATGCCTACCACCGCATTGCAGCCGTTGGACGTCTCCTTCATGGGTCCTCTAAATACATTTTATGTGCAATCATGTGAAAAATTTTTACGATCTCACCCTGGTCGCGTTATAACACAGTTCCAGATAAGTAAACTATTTGGAGAAGCATATCTTCGTGCCGCAACATCAAACAATGCCATAAATGGTTTTCGAAAATGTGGAATTGTACCATTAGATCCCAATGTATTTGATGACTCAGATTATGTTGCTGCTGAAACTACTGATATGCCACTGATCAAACCCAAGGTTTCCATGCAAAATCAGAAGATTCAGAAGGAATAGACTCTTCAGGAGATAAATCTCCAACTAACCAAGTATCTTCGTCTAAGAAAGGTCACCTGCCATCTAGTTGTAAAACCACGACTCAGCATCTACTTCACTGGAAATTAATGAGCCTTCTACTTCTAAGAAAATTGCTGAACCTTTCATTCCTAGATGTTCCACTCCTCAAATATTTGCTGGACCTTCCACTTCTCAAATAATTGTTGAACCTTCCACTTTCAAGAGAATCGATGACCCTGACATGGTTAACACATCTTCATCTTCGTTCTGCATCAGTCCAAATAGTTTGAACCCAGTACCAAAACAAAAACAAAACAACATCAGTCATCCTTACAAGCACCCCTTATAAGGATGAACTTGAGGCAACGAAAATTTCTAGTGACAAAGTTAATCAAAAAAAGAAACAGGTTGCAACAAAAAACTTGTTTTCCAAGTAAGCTACAAAGAAACAAAAACTAAGTTGATAGATAGTGATTCTAGTGATGAGGACAACCCGGAATGCATTTATTGCGAAGAAAACTTTTCCAAATCTCGTAGCAAAGAAGGTTGGATTCAGTGTCAGCAATGTCATAAATGGGCACATGAGGAGTGCGCAGGCTGCGACGACCATGATGATACATTTTTG
The DNA here is from genome assembly GCA_036346205.1 of Vesta saturnalis. NCBI lineage: Eukaryota > Metazoa > Arthropoda > Insecta > Coleoptera > Lampyridae > Vesta > Vesta saturnalis. The sequence goes on from JARFJB010001442.1 coordinate 6,739,525, forward strand.
TATGATTTTTGCAGATCTTTCTAATATTTTGTCATCCATTATGCAAATAAAAAGTCAATAAGCTTGTAATATTTTTTTTAATTTTTTTTTTTTAATATTTTATCACCCATCTACTTTCTATCCTTAACCATACAATAACTGGAACAAGAATGATTGTTCATCATCAGCAGACAATGATAATACGTAGGTATAGATACCGATAGGCGCAAAATATTCATGATGACCACTTTACCCAACCAGGTAGGGTAAAGTGGCCATTTGTAAGCAAAGAAAAAATTATAAAAAAACAATATGAAAAGCTGTATTCTAGAGTACGAATTTGTCATGTTTGATACTAGAATGGATCCTTCATACTACAAGCAATTCACAAAGCTAAACTGGCAAAAATAAACCTTCGACAAGATATTATGGCTTAGGGTGGCCACTTTAGCCACCTTTCCCTAAATAGTAAATATCAGACTCCAGTAACGTACAAGTAAGGTAACATAAAATATTTATTCCTAATAACCGTTTTACATTGAGCGTCAAAATTTGATTATTTTAAAATGAATTATAAAATTTAAATTTGATTTATTGTCTTCTTATTATGTGTTACAGACATATGAACAATTACTTTTATGTTACAATGACACTCCAAACGTGCCTTTCCGAAATGTGCCAGGTTTGGTGCCGAATCTTTTGATGCAATTAAATGATTTTGAGTTGGATGTTTATTATATGCCACATTCCTAAAATACGTTAGTGGTGATTTTTTAATTTAGGATAAATGCATTTTTAATATTAATCAATATTTTGCTCATTTGGGCAATTCACTCTAGAATCTAGGGAAATAGGAAAAATGGCTCGAGCAACCTCTTGCGATTTTTTTATTCCATTGATTCTCGATTGAACTGCCATGGCAACAATATTTCGTGTTCAAAATGCATCTATCTCATAAAAAACAAATCACCACTTATATATCGTATTTACCATCGAAAAACTCATACGAACAAAAATATGTGCAAGATGTTAAGATCGTTCTCGTACAATAAATATCTAACACCACACGACCTTCCAACCTACAAAATGGAAATTAAAAGAAATGTAATAATTTTAATAACATTTTTTTTAGGATAATTATGCTATAGTCTGTAAAAATAAAGATTTTCTATTTCGGCTTAGCGCTTTATTACTCTGAGACATTGGGAATATACACGCGTTTCTTTCTAACGTTTCGGTTTCAATAGAAACGTACGCGACTTAAGTGAAAGCGTAAATTACCTGCTCAATGACTTAAGACCGCTCGCGAGAGGTAAACACAATGGAATTTTAATTCTATTCCAGAAGTTATAAAACGTTTTGAACGATTTCTAATTTTAACTATGTTGCAAAGTTTTTTTTGTGTGTGGATGCAGAGGTTTATTACTTAATATAATTCATTTATTTTGAAATGTGCAACAACGAAATCATTAATTGGCAATTAAAAAGGAATTGATATGCATAAACCAGTTTTTATTGTTTACTAATAGTGACATTAATTGTACATGCAGAACATAACGTACATTCTTATAAATAAAACAAAACAATCAATTCCTCATTATTTAATCTATTATAATAGGTAGCTATTTGCGTATTTAGACCACAAAATAATACATTGCCTCAAAATCTTTTTAAAAAACGAACTTCGAATACCGCCGTAACGAAAGTATAAAAAAAATCTGACCTTATCAAAAAGATAAAATTTGATAAGTTCGAAATTTAATATCTGGAAAAGTATTTGATATACCGGAATATTGAATTCAGTACCGAACTGAGTTCGTTGAAAACGTTTGGTAACTTCTGGAATAGGATTATATTTCCATTGTCGCGAGAAAGAAACGGCTGTATATTTCCAATGCCTCAGAGTAATAAAGCGCTAAGCCGAAATAGAAAATATTTACTTTTACAGACTATACCTCTTTTATAATAAGTTCATTACTACAATAAGCAACATTGTAAAAATAAAATAGTTTTTAACAAAATTCTTACAAAAAACGTGTAGCGCAAAGTGATGCTCACAGGAGACGGTAAGCAAAGGAACATAGGATGAGTAGATGTGGATGGTGCCGATGTGTGACGTCATCTATTTTAGATAAGAAAAACTACTGTAACCTAACATAATTAGATTAGATAAACAACACTACAATAACCTAACAAAAGTAAATTGGATAAACAAAACTATTGTAACCGAAGAGAAAAAAAAGTGCACGGCCGAGATTCGAACCCGCAGCCAAAGCGAGGAAATCGACTCCTGCCGTTACACCATCTGCGCTCTAGCAGTTTGATGTTGACAGTGTTATTTAAACAATTTTATTGCACTTCGTGGATTAAAAGTACTATTTGGTTCCCCCATTTCGGGGACTGAAGTGTTACTTTTAATCTCTAGGGATTAAAAAATAAATAATTCACTCTACTAAATAAAAATGTTATTAATAAAAATCAGCAATTAACATTTAAAATATCTACTTTTGATTAACATTTACGGATATATTTACATTTGTACAGTTATTAAAGTTAAAATATTTACCAAAATCGTTGTCCTTGGAATTAAGAACATTATTGAATGATGTTGAAATGATAGATGCATGGATAGTATTTATTTGGTTTTCTGAATCAATTTCTTTTTCATTTTCATGCCCAAAAATTTTTTCTGCTATAATTTTTTTTTGTTTATAGAGCTTTCAACATATCCCTCATATATGTCAATATTACTTTTCACCATTACCATCGATTTCACCATAGAATAATTCGTCCACAAGGTGGAAGCACGTACAATTTGGCTCTGTCATTGAAATATGCTAAAAAGACATTTTCATTGGTGGGATTTTGTATCTTCTTTTAACGGCACCATGTTATAAAATCTTCATAAGATTTTTCATACAGTTTTCTGGATTTTGAGGGCAATAGTTGGTTAACAGCCTCTTCAGCCGCTGCTTCAATATCAAACTCATCCATTTACGCAACTACGCGTCGTCAACAGATTAAGTTTTCACAATGGCGAATGTTGTTTATTATTTATTTACTCGTTGTTATGGCATTGAAACATCTGGGATTTTAAAAATAATTCATAAATTTCATTAGCCTTGAATAGTGTAGCTTCTTTATCAAAGTGACTTTTCTAATAATTTAAATTTATCATAGATGTAATATTTTAATTTTCAGAAAATAATATAATTATTTCTATTATTACTCCACGAAGTGCAAAAAATAGTATAGATATCACGGGATTGAAGTTCCTTAATTCCTTGAATAGTTGTTGGTCTCGGGCTAAAGCCCTCAACCAACAAAATCTATTCGCGGAATTAAATGAGACTTCAATCCCTTGTTATCTAATGTACTATGAAATACCTGTTATATGAGCTATGATGACATCACACATCGGCACCATCCTTATCCTATGGTCATCCTGTGTTCCTTTGTTTACGATTATGTTCACGTTTTGAAATCTGAACTGTCAAATTTGAAGTTATCAATAATTATTAATTTTTACCAAACATTTTTATAAAAACATCGGTTGTAGAAAAAAATGTGTGTAATTCGAGAACAAAGTGACATGTCAGCTCTCGTTCAGGTACAGAAATTATCATTTTTAATTGAACTGGCTCAAATTTGTCATGTTTTAGACTTGATTTAGTTTCAAATAAACTACCTAATCTTATATATATTATACGTTCATAATTATATTGTTTGTGCTGTTCTCTAAAGAATCTGATATATTAATGTTAAATATTACATTGAATTATAACATAAATTAGCTACCTTAATAGTACTTCAAAATGATAATGGGATTAGTAGGAATGTAGATTTAAAATTAATGTCATATCATTAAAACATCTTTCACAAATCGATTTGTAATAGCAAATTCTATTATAATATTGTTTGAATTATGTCTGTTTTGCTTAATTACACATCGCTTCTGAATTCGTTCCAGAATAACACGAATATGACGTACGAACCACTAAAATTATAACCTATAGGTATAACATAACTGTTTGCTTAATACAAAACAGCCCAAAAGTAAAATTGTGTGTCTGTTTCTATAGAATTTGAAAAATTGAGAATTAAAAACATCTTACCTAAAGAGGTACATTTCACTTTGAACAAAGCAATACGTTTATGAAATAGTGCAAATAGTATTTCATAACTAATTGTCATTTTTATGAATTAATATAAATATTCATCTTATATTGCATTTTTCGGAAACGCAAGTAATTTACAACTAAATCTATATTGTGATGCAAGCGTTTGTAAACACCAACAATTTCATGACGTATATCAACGTCATCCTGTTCTTGTGAAATGTGTACCTATTGTGAGAGAATTTCTATGTGCAATCTCAATTATTATCAGTTTATTGAGTCATGGATTAGATTTACAATTAAAATAGAGAATCTATTATAAATAGATTAAACTACGTTTCCATTTCCTACTATAAAATCAAATTTGTGGTTATAGTCGTTAATATTCTATAGTTTCCCTTAATTCACTACGTATTGTCTTACATCTTTTATCAGCAAAATGTTTATTTTGTCTGATATACTGTTACAAGGAAATTGAAAAAAAACTTACTTTCTACAAAACTTCACTTCAAAGTTTTCCGAAGAAGACTTGGAAAAACTTTAAATAACAAGTATACGTCAAAGTTACGCAGATATGAAAACTGGGGTAAATGTAGGTAGGTGTAAGGAATAAAATATTGTTCAAAATATGCGTAATTCTTTCTTATTGACATTTTGCGTGCTTTCGATTTCTATTTATTATGTATGAAGCTTACAATACAAAATATTTAGAAACTCTTGCAAAAAAATGGGGTTAAATTTGCCGTGCTTTAAATTAATTATTGTTAACGAACGTTATTGAATATTGCAACATAGAAAAACGAAAATACTAATAAATGGTAATAAGGCATCAATTATAATAAACTATTGGTAATAAACAGTATTCAACAGTTACACCAAAATTTTGCAAAAACATTCTACGATTGCAGTCAAATTAAGTCATACAGTAACAAGTACGTAACGTTTTGAACGCAAAATAAACATACCGGCAAAATTAGGGGAACTGGAAAAATTTACATTAGTTTGATTAATTTTCTCTTGAACCCTTAACTCGATTTTGATAATTTTTTTTTAATTGTAACCTGATTCTTTAAGAACACGTTAGACCTATTGCTGATTTTAACAATTGGTCGAAATGTCATATACAGAGCTGAAAAGAAAGTAATATTTTTTTTCTTAATTTTTGAGAAACTCTGTAGAGTGAACGAATGAAATTTGATATTGCCAGATTAAGGATTGATCTTTTCTGAGCATTTCCATTCTTTTTATTTACTCTGATATCGCAGTTATTAAGGGTGCTACAGGGTTTTGTTGAAATTAGGGCATTGACACACTTGTTATGGGTTGCTAGGGGGTCGAATGATTTCCCTTAATTTTTAATTATGTTACAGAGACCACTAAAACTAAAATTTTTATTATTGTATTTATTTGTGCTTTAGCGCATAAATTGGAGCGTGTTTAAAGGCCAACGGGCAAAAGGAAAACAATGGCAATAAATTAACTAACGATAACGATTCAAGACATCAACAATAACAAATGTTTTAATAACATGTGTGACCTGCACAGCAGTCATCCGTCTTCCCATGCTCATGATGACATTACCAAGCAACTCTTGAGGGAGATTGTCTCAGATCTCAACACAGAGCTGCTGCTGCTTGTTCGGGCAGAGCGGTTTGAACCTTCAAGCGTAAGCCTCTACCCAGCTTAAGCGCTTGTGATTTTTATTACAATCGCTTAACTCTCAAAAAGAGCTCGCATTTTCGCTCATCGTTCCGGCATCGTGATCTTCGCCGCTTCGAAAGTAGATCTGTCACTGCTTGCATACAGATAACACGAAGAAGCGGTCATCAGTAGAGGAGCCACACCCTAGCCGCAAGCAGGAGCCGCCGGAATATCAGTAGCAGCGGAAAATTCCAGAAGTATCCAGGACACAGCCAACAGCAGGATCGTCGTCAGGTCAAGGACACAGTAATAGGTATCATTAATAAAGAAATTTAATTTAATTACTTTGTTATTTTATTTTAACTGTGTATTTCCTCCATTTCGAATTGGGTCTCTGATTTCCAAGCCTTTTTTCCTCGGGGTGTGAGGCTGCACCTCGGCAGAGACCCGGCCTTTTCATAAATGATTTTATTTTCTTCTTAACCTATTCAAACCTATAACTAACAGCGCAACCGAGATGGTTAAGCAAGGTCGCCACCGAGCTACTGTCAAAGTTGTGTCCCTAACCCTGTCGGCACCCGCCACCCACACCGCCATCCGCTTCCTACTCACAAATCCTAATCTCACCACCTCCATCATCACGCACACGTTCCCACTCAAACGCATCTTCCATATCCACCACATCCACACACTCTACATCTCCACACGATCCACCTCTTCCACAAAACCATTCAAACCCGCTCACAAACCTGCACTACCTACACCCGCTCACACACATACACCTGCCCTGATACCTACACCCGCACACGCACACACCCTCTCCTAGCCACACCTTCTCAACCACCTACACCTGCCTTGAGTCCTAAACCCGCTTCACCCAATCCTATACCTACACCAATCCTCGAGATATTGCATCCGCAATATCCCGAAACCATAACCACACAAAAATCCTTATTCAACCCTTCAAACCTACTTCCTGTGGTTGAACTTGACGTTCAACCACAACCACACCTGTATCTTAGAGACATCCTCTCCCTTCCGGATGGTACGCAGCTTAGGCTGCGACACCATTTCGGCGATCCTACCGTTTCCCTACTCAACTCTCCGGCCCACGTACACCCAACACCACTCCTAGAGCTCCTCCTTTTCCTGCGTGATTCGTCACGTAGATAAGGACATCCTAGCCAAGAGATCCTCGATGCGATCGATCTTCCAAAGTGAAGAAGGCCGTTCGCATCATCTCGAAGGCCACAAACACCCCTACCTCCCTCGTCCGGATCATCACTCCTTCCCAAACCACCCTAGTACCTCCTCGCACGGTGTCATGTTCGGGCGACGCTTCATGCGAACCTCCTAATCCCTCAACCGCTCCCGAGTATTGCTCCACCTGCACGCAGATGGGGCATACCGCGGAGGAGTGCCCTTCCCGATCCATCCGGTGCCCTAACTGTGGCGGAAGCCACAGATCCACCCTGTAAAACCTCGGCAACCCAAAGTGTAACAACTGCGGGGAGCCCATCCTACCTACTCCTTTAAGTGCCGAAGCGGCGGGAACCTCCCAGTTCTCCGTCACAGATGGCAATCCTCGATCCCATCATGTCTGACGAGTCTGACTCGGAAGACACCATCCACCTCAAACCTATCCCCGACACCGATCCCGTCTCCATCAAATCCTTTATCCAAGTCCTTACAAACGCTCTCCTAGACCTGTTTCCCACCCACCAACGCCGTGTTTTCCGAACCTAATCCCTATCCTCAACTTCTTCCAACGGCAGATCAACGTCTGCGTAGCCGGTACGCGGAGGAAGGTCGCCGTAGTCCGCCAACCCTTCCTTAAACGCCTTTATTCCCAATGGATATCATAACAGGGACCATTAATGCCAGGGGCGTTCGTCGGAAACGCCCTACTAAAACACTTCCTTCACACGCACAATTCACGTCCTTCAATCACTGAGACCAAACTTTCACACAAATGCACACCAATTTAACACCTATAATACCTTCCGTAACAATAGCGCGCATGGAACCGCCCGCCTAATCAAAACTGTTTCCTCCACTCCATTTCAATTGCGCACCTGCAGCAACTCGAATGTGTTGCTGCAACGGTGCACTTCCCACTCCATAGTATTCATATCCTATACAATCCACCCGGCCACAATACACTTTCCGATGACCTATTAGTTATGCCTCCAGCCTCCCAAATGCAGTCATCCTAGGTGACTTTCAATGCCCGCCATATTCAATTCGGTGACACCGCAACAAATGGAAACGGCAACAGACTATCATCTGCTCTGTTGCAGTTGCCTGTTGAGGATCGCCAATACACAACCCACGTATTTCGACCACTTAGGTGCCTCAATAATAGATCAGTAATAGTTTCAGAACCAATAGCTCACTACTTCGATCGTGAGTGCTTTCTAGGCACCACGATCACTTCCGATCATATTCCCTTCTGGTCAAAACTTCATTTTGTCCAGCTCCCCATACCTCCTCAAAACACAATCATTAAAGATTTTCAATGCAGACTGGAATGTGTTCGCCGAACACATCTCCAACAACCTTCCTTCACCCGAATCTTCAAACCACCCAAGATCTCGAGAGAGCCATTAGGACCTAACTTCCGTAATTACGGAAGCGGTCGACACCTCAGTTCCACTTAAAAACATCGACATTTCAAAAACCGCTCCCACGACACATTGTGAACTGGATCAAAGAGAAGAGACGAATCTATCGTCAATTCTTGAGATCCAGGGATCCGGCTCAAGACCGAATATAACGCCTTAATCAGGCGAGAAACCAATAAACACACAGAAGACTTCCTGGGCTAAAGCCACTTCCCAGTTAGATTATCGCGACGGTAAACGCTTCTGGCAACAGTTTGATAGACTGACCAGAAGAAAAGTAACCCGAAATCCCATCTAACCGACCTTCAGGGCAACCTAATCTCCTCCGACCAAGGAAAGGCCGATTTCTTTGGTCACCACCTCAATCCACATTCCAATCCCCAATGATCCCCAATTCAATCCTGTGTTCAAGGATTCCTCGAGAACCGCCTCGAGGAATTCCGAACCTTAACCTTCCTGAACCCCTACTAGATAACCAGAGTCCTTTCTATGCCCCAATTACGCCCGACCAAATCAATATTTATTTTAAAAAGGCAAAATTCAGCCCCAGGCCACGACGGCCTGAATAGAAAAATCTTGCGCCACCTACCCGACCCATGCCTCCAACTTCTTGTAAATATCTATAACAGATGCTAACCTCGCACACTTCCCGACGGACTGGAAATCGGCCTCCACCGTCATGATACCAAAACCTCACGCCGACCTAACCTCACCTAATTCCTATAGACCCATATCCCTCCTGAGTTGCCTCGGAAAATGCTTCGAGCAAATTCTAGCCAGGCGGCTCAGGGAACACCTAGAATTTAACGACCTTCTTCCCAACAGCCAATTCGGCTTCCGTCCAAACCGAACGTGTCACGATCCCTTGTTGAAGCTGCTTACCGAAACCACCAGAGCATTCAACCACAAGCAATGCAATCTGGCTGTGTTCTTGGATATTAAGCAAGCATTTGACAGGGTCTGGCACGCCGGTCTCCTTCAAAAAATCCGAAACCTGAACATTCTCCAAACTCCTGCTTTCCTACCTGACCAATCGTTCGGTCAGGGTGAAAGTAGGAAAACCTTTCAGATCCTTTCCAACCTCAGCGGGCGTTCCGCAAGGTTCTGCCTTAGCCCCATCCTTTACACCATCTTCGCTTCAGACATCCCTCAAGTCACCCAACCCGGAGTAGTCGTGCGCAGTTTGCAGATGACACCGCCTTCTGGTCGGTTAATCGGAACAGCGAAACGGCCTCCAACCGCATATTCCAAAACCCTTCAGAACTTTTCCAACTGGGCCAACCGGTGAGAGTCTCCATTAACCCCTCCAAAACCCAAGCCAATCCTTTTCCACCACCCTAACTACGTCGAAGATAAATTCCCAAACCTATCCTCCAGAAATGTCTCGATCACCATAAACCAAGAGAGAATCCCTTCAAGACCAAATTACATACCTAGGCATCCTATTCACGAGAACACTCAATTGGCTCCCCGATGTCAGGAAAACACTAAACAGAATTAGAAACCGTACAAACCTACTGGGCGCCCTCCGGGGTCGAATCAGAGGTTGCCACCCCAAAACACTCCAACACATACAAAACCTACATCCGCCCTGTTATGGATTTCCGAGCACCAATATTACAAAACATAAACCCTAACCACCTTTCCGATATAGCATCCTGTGAACGCCGGATCTTTAGACGTATACACGGGCTACCCTTCAGGTACCCCAGCGACCTCACAACACAACACGCAAACATACCATCAATCACACAGAATCCAAACACTCCAGAAAAACTTTACACACAAAAGAATTTTCGGCGACACCATCCCAACCAAAGAAATCCTCACAACTTCCTACACCTACCAACCTCCCAAATTCCCGCGCAAAAACCCAAGCGCAAATTTAAACACCTCTCCGCGATCCTAACCCAATTATTGGACGACATCCCAGAGGAGATAGAAGAGGCCCTCGACAATACCCCATATGCACTCCGCATCCCCCCGTCAATTGGACAACGACCACGCAAGGACACCGGCTAACGAATCAATCACACTTCACCCTATACACCTAACCACACGCAAACCTAAACCTAAATATTCAAACCGATATTAATCCTTTTTTTACACCAATAACACATCAAGAATAAATAATTCTCTTTTTTTTTACACCAAAAATAATACATTCATGATTGTCAACCACACAATTACAAAAACAGCGCAACACCAACAACAATGGAATGACCAGGGCTGAAGAGGAGGAATCCTGAGCAGTCTACAATAAGAATATAAGCAAAGAATAATAAGCATACTAACCATAAGCATGAGCATACCAACCAAAAAAAAAAAAAGCTTGTTCGGGATTTTGAACTGCGGGATCTCTGCATCTTAATCACCTACTTAATATCTCCCAGACGTGTTCGATTGGATTAAGGTCTGGGGAACATACGGGCTAATCCATTACTCTTATTTCGACGGTATGTAAAAAGTCTGAGATATGACGAGACAGGTGAGGGCACGCATTGTCGTACATCAGAAAAAAGTTTTTTCCGATTTGAGGGGCGAATGGTACGGCATACTGTTGCAGAATATCTTGAATGTATCCATTTACCATTAACAATAACCATCTCTGTCAGCCTTCCTACACATATCCCACACCAGACTCTAACTGAACCTCCACCGAAGGAAACAATAGGAGTAAAATTAAACTGTTCTTGGTCTTGTCTCCTTTTATACTCGCCAGTTTGCCTCCAACGTCTTACATTGCGGTAAACCGTGGATTTTGATTTTCCTAATACATCGGCAACATAAGAGTACGATCGTCAATTAACACTACGCCCCTCGCCACATCAGTAGGATTCAAATCACGCATATTGGATTTTTAACAATCAAATTTTGAACGTGACTTTTGCTTCACCTTGACAATACCTCATGATAAACCAAAACAGACCCCCTAGCAACACATAAAAAGTGTGCCAATGCACTAATTTCAATAAAACTGCTTAAAAAAAAGATCAATATTTCATCTGGCATTATCAAATGATATCAAATTTTATTTCTTCACTCTGCAGAGTGTCTCAAAAATTAACAAAAAAACATTACTTACTTCTCAGCTCTGTATATGACAACTCGACCAATTGTTTAAAATCCGCAATAGGTCTAACGTGTTCTTAAAGAATCAAGCTAAAATTAAAAAAAAACAAAATCGAGTTAAGGGTTTAAGAGAAAATTGAAGGCAAACTTAGTGTAAATTTTGCCAGTTCCCCTGATTTGATCTTATCATATTGATATGCGAAAAGATAAAAAAACCAGATAGCTCATAATCATGCACCTTCGTGACTTTTAATTATCTAGTACCCCATCTCCCATTAATTGAAGAGTTCTAAATTGCCAATTAAGTCTCAAACATGTGTCTTCTCTCCAATATCTTCACGTTCCTCGGACATATGTCATAGTTTTACTTTAGTCCCTATCTTATACAACATTTTTATACATGTTTGTCTATGGCATTGCTTTCTAGGCAGCGCATCGAAACGGCCACTTGAAATATTATATACTTATATGTGTAAAAAACGCCCCAAGCTGTAACTCCGTTATTTTTTGGCGGATTTTAAAAATTCAAAAAACAAATTAATGGTTTGATATACTCTACAAGATATCACCAACTTTCATTTTTTTTATCTTTGCCCTCGGTGACAGCGATAGTCAACTTTTTTTTTCTTAATGGAAACGTGCTTATTTTTACGTCATATTGTAGACAATTTTTTTCTGAATTCAGCAGTATAACATAACTTAATATTTATTTAACATTTGCTTACGATTTGACATAATTTTACAAGTCGCTTTTTGTTTCGCATTCATTTCCACACATGAAAACTTGCCTTTAGCAAAACGTCAGATCGTGTCACTGAATTGTCAACATCACAATTTTTTGATAATTTTTATAATACTGTGAAAAGATCACTTTAATTTCTATGATGGATAACAGCACATTGACCGACATGCTCCAAGTGTACTTGAATGTAATAAAAATAGTGGGCTAGCAGTGCGTCTCTACATCAATCGATTTCCGAACAGAGAAATTCCAGATCGACGAAAATTCTCAAGACTTGAAAACAATTTAAGAAATTATGGTAGCTTCAAGAAGCCTCAAAGAAAGCATCGTCAATTTAATGAAGATATGGAGCTAGGCGATCTTCTCAGTGTTCAGGAAAAGGCGAGAACATCTACATGTAAAATTGCTAGTGATCTGAACACCATATCCAAGGATACTGTAGATAGAATATTAGAAAAGCACAAGTTTAAACCGTACGTTACGCAGAAAGTGCAAGCTCTGGAGCAAAATGATCACGATAGAAGAATTGTATTTTGCCGTTTTTATTTAGACACGGTTCGAGGGAATGGTAATTTCTATAGAAAAATAATTTGGTCTGATGAGTGTACCTTTAGCAATAATGGCATTTATAATAGAAACATCCATCGGTACTGGAGTCAGGAAAACCCTAGACTTATTGTAGAAAATAATTTTCAAAGAAGATTTACTGTCAATGTCTGGTGCGGTATTTTGGGCGATCGATTAATTGGACCATTTTTTATCGACGGAATACTTACTCAAGACAAATATTATGATCTTTTGAATGAAGATATTGAAGACTTTTTAGATGGACTACCCCTTGTTGAACTCAATAGAATTTATTTTCAACAAAATGGGGCTCTTCCAAATAATGCACATTTAAATTAATTAAATAACAGATTGGGACAAATGGATCTATTGGTTTTGGGGTTACCTTAAAGACCAAGTCCATTTAAATCAGCCCAGAATGAAAACTACGTCAAAGAAGAATAATCGAAGTTTATCGAGAAATACCTCCAAATGTTATAATGACTTATGGAGTGATAAGAAGGTGCGAGCTGTGCATTCGTTAAGGCGGCAGACAATTTGAACAATATTTGTGATGCAGATTTCACTAGTTATTTAAATGGCATTTGTTAATAATTACGGATTACTTAATTATTTAATTTTTATTTTTCCAGAAATGGTTGAATAAATATAATAAAGTTATGTTAATTCTGTTGAATTCAGGAAAAAATGTCTACAATATGACGTCAAATTAAACACATGTTTTATTAAGAAAAAAGTTGACTATCGATGTCACTGAGGGCAAAGATAAAAAAAATGAAAGTTGATGACATCTTGTAGAGTATATCAAACCACTCATTTGTTTTTTGAATTTTAAAATCCGGCAATAAATAACGAAGTTACAGCTTGCGTTTTTACGATACAGGCTCTATATATATATATATATATATATATATATATATATATATATATATATATATATATATATAAACCTACGGAACTTCTTCAATTGATCTTACTCGTCTTCGTCAATCCAAAACTCTTTTCCGACATTAGCGTTCGATAGTTTCCAGGCTATCCAACAAAATTCGATTCAATCTACTCGACGCCTCCCGAGTCCAAATCGGGTATTGCCACAACAAAACTACGCAACACATATAAAAAACGGCTGTTGTAGTTTACCGCACAACCCGTACACAAAAACATTACTCAAAGTCGCCTTTCCTTGACTGTTTCCTGTCACGTCCCTATAATGAATTCTACAAAAAATAAACGTAACCTATTTAGGCACCGTAGCAGTCACATACAGAATAAAAAAACTATAGAAAGCGATACCTACATAGTTTGTTCCACCCTATTTTGCATTAGACCAGCGCATGATTTTTTCTGTAATGGTATTCCCATGCCAAAATGGCAAGTAGTCAATTTGTCGCCGTCCTGTTAATGGTAGTTCTGCTGTGTTGCGTACTTACGTAACGCGTATGATGATAAAGTCTCATATTGAATTAATAATAATTTGTATAGAAAATGTCAAAAGTCATCGCAAAGAGTACAAAGTTATAAACTTTAAGATGCTATAAGCACATAAAAAATAGTGCAACGAGGAAAAGTAATGGGGAACTTATCGTAATGATGTCGATCACCTCGATGACTGAGTGCTGAATTGTATGTCCCATATCTGTTGTTCAGTGTTTTGGGCTCGTATATTGGAATATGAGGCCGTTTTTAGTGATTAACACACGCCGTCTAATGAAACTGAGGAGCTTGTAACGTCCCACAGTACCTAAAAGTGCAATTCGATGGTTCTCAATAATTAAAAAACTATACAATCTGTAAGAGTATAATATTGAACTTATTCGTAATGGTGCAAAATTTTTTAGAAAAATGAACTAATACACTTATCTTGACTTTATTGACAGTAATGCTAATCGGACAATTTTGAAGGACCTACAACTGGTAATTTGGCAATTTAATTCGAAAAATGACAAATTGTATCATCACGTTAAAACAGATTTCGATTTTGATGGGGGGGGGGGGGGAGGTCGAACGATGTTATTTATAATTTTGAAATCAATGTGTTGCAAGCACAAACGTGTCAATGGACAGAAAATTGTATGTAAACTGAAACACGCCGTTGTTGCCAAAATTAAGTTTTTGAGAAAATAGTTGCACAGTTCAAGCCAAAATGTCAGATTTGTGTATCTAGACAAAACGTGGATTTATCAAAATGGTTCCTACGCTGCCCAAACTACCCGAAAATTGTGTGATGGTTATGGATAACGCATCATATTATTTGGTGCAGTTAGATAAGCCACCCACATTTTCTAGTAAGAAAGATTAGCGGCAGGAAAGGTTAGTTACACAAAATTACAAAAAGCAACTATGGAACAAAATTCAACCTTTGAGGTTCAGAGGAAAAAATATAGTTGATAATATTTTGATTAAGCATGATTATGAAGTTTTACGATTGCTTTCTTATTATTGTCAATATAACCCTATTGAAATGGCATGACGATAAGCTCATTCTTACCATTGTATAATTATTGACAACATAAACAAACAAAAATATATTTTAATTTTACATGCGAAATTAACTTCTTTACACATTAAGCAACGTTAAGTTTATTATTGTTATTATTATTCGGATACTATCCGCATGTGGTTACTTGGTTAATCGCTCGCAAAAAAAACCACTTGAAAATGCAAAAGTATTTCGCAATCGCCTATCAAACAATATTTTTTCGAACCAGAAAACCAGAAAATTAACGGACATCAATGCCCTTGATGTTAAGTCTGGTATGTTGTGACGAAATAATTATGGTACCAACCGTCGAACAAGCATAAAAATTTATAAACGTTTTTACTGGCAATTTTGTAAAAAAAATGTTTGAAGTGAAAATTAAAAATGAATTGGTGTAGCAGTAAAAATTTGAAGAAGGTGTCTGAAAGTGTTATGTTGGCTTATTTGGAACATATAAATCCAAGAAATTGCGGCCACCAACACTATGGTCTATTTACTCTGTGTTAAAAAAACATTGAACGTCCAGCAAAATGTGGATATAGGAAAATTTTCTAAATTGATTAAAAAATAGAAGTACAGGCTATCGCCCAAAAAAATAAAAAGTCATGAAAAAGCAGTAATTGAAAAAATTATAGAAGAGGACTCAGATCAAAGCTATTTATTATTGAAGGTAAATTCTACATTAATTTTTGTGTTTATTTAACAAAATATTGTTTCAGACTATTTTAATCATGGGAATATATGGTGCATGTGGGAGAATCGAGTTGTTGTATTGAAGTATTAATATAATATTGAAGATAAAGGTTCAGTTAAGATTCTAAAACACACAGTCAAAGAAAATTTGTCATTTCTAATTTGTCTCACATTGAATGATATAAAAAATATCGTGGCTTACGTCCAGCGTATACTACTAGTTTCTAGTTCAAGATTTTTTTATTAAATAAACCAATTGGAAATGTACAAACCAAGTTGTTGGTGTAAATAAAATAAGAACGCTTCAAAAGAAATAGACACATACTTAAGATTAACGGAGGCGGAATGCTACACAGGCCATTGCTTCCGACGATCTTCTGCAGCCTTGGTGGCAGATTCTGGAGCTGATTTTGTCAAACTGGAGTGACGATCGTCGACAGTAGGGGATGGTTATATAGATGAATCCATTGAAAGTTTCAAAAAACATCTGAGATGTTTCACAATCTGAAACTTCGCAACCTGGTAAATCCATTTTTAGACGTTTGGAATCTAATTTAAAAGAATAGTATACTAGAAAATGTAACGAAGATCTAAATTTTCCTTTTAAAATAATTTGGTCTGGTGAAAGTATGATAACCAAGAATGGGATATTCAACCGACCTAATACACATTATTGGGCAAAATAAAATCCTTATTTAAAAAAAGAATCAAGACATCAACATAGACTTGGATTTAATATGTGGATGCGCATTTTGGGACGAACGATATCTGAACTTGCTAAGGACTGATTTGGAAAATACCTTGGATGAATTAGCTCTAGCGCTTGTTAACAACTGTTGGTTTCAACAAGATGGTGCCCCAGCACATAACTCAAGAAATGTACAGGACTAATTGTCATTGCGGTTTACAGGAAAATGGATTGGAAGTTACAGTGCAGTAGCTTGGCCAGCCTGATTACTTGATTCAAGTCCGTTAGATTTTTTTCTGTGGGGTTACCTGAAAAACCAAGTGTATGATGGGAGTTTCAAAAATGAAGAGCAGTTGTTAGTATTGGTTATGGCAGCAGTTAATACAATTTCGCCAGAAATGCTAGACCGTGTTTTAAATTCTTCAGTAAAGAGAGCTTACCTGCGTCTTTTTTTATGATTGTGGTCCTGAACAGGCTAAATAAGGCCTATCGTGCTAAAGCACTCAGGAACACTTAGGAGGATGGATAGAGGGATAATGAATTGCCAATAGATGCCTATGAACAGCTACCTTAAATTTTCTCATATCATAAGTGAGAGGAAAACAGGAACTAGGGAGATCATTCCAGAGTTTAGAAGCCGTGTAGAAAAATGTGGATTGCGCCCGTTTGGTACGACAAGTGGAGATTTGTACTGCATACTGATGATGTGAATGAGCGAACCGAGTGTTTCTCGCAAAGATAGCCGGAGATGGTATCAAAGAATGTAATTCACCAGCACAATAGCCGTTGTAATAACGATAATACAAAGAAAGAACTGAAACCATCCTTCTATGCTCAAGGGACTGTATGTGAGAAGTTAAGGACGGGTCATTTATAAGCCTAATCACTCTCTTTTGAATACGATCAACGATATCGAGAGCGTATTGGGGAGCACTAACCCAAAGGTGAGAATTATATTCCAGATGAGGCCGAATTTGGGCCTTATACAGCAGAAGGAGTTGTCGAGAGGTAAAGTACTGCTTAGATCTGTACAAAAGCCTATTTTACGAGCAGCTGTTTTGGTAGCTGACAGAAGATGGTCAACCCATGAGAGATTTGAAGATACAGTCATACCCAACAGAGTAATAGAGTCTGAAAACTTAAGAACTGAGCCATTCATACTTACAACAGGAAATGATCGATCTTTTTGGCGGACATAAGGCAACACTGAGTTTTGTTAGCATTAAATTTAACTAGATTATTGCTTCCCCATTCGAGAATACGTTGAATGTCTTTGTTGATTGAATTTGCCATTTCAGCTTTAATTTCTTGATTTGACATAGAAGGTGGATTATCACTATGAGTAGACTGAGATGAACTACAGTGAAGAGTGCTATCGTCAGCAAAGCAATGGATGGGGTTAGTTGTTGAAGAAATAAGGTCATTTATGTACAGCAGAAAAAGTGTAGGCGCTATAACGGATCCCTGTGGTACGCCCGCGTTAATGCTAACTTCTTTTGAAAAAAGCCATCAACTACGACACGTATTCGTCTTTTATCAAGGAAACTAGAAACCCAGTTGATGAGCATATCATTTAACCCAAACGAGGTGAGTTTGGCAAGTAAACACTTATGCCAAACTCCTTTGAGATATCTAAACGACTACAACTGTTTCACCGGACTGCTCTACTGTATTGTTCCAAACTTGGGTCACATATGAAAGAAGATCACCTGTTGAACGACTTTGCCTAAACCCATATTGGTGGTCACTAAGGAGTTTGTTAGTTTCAAGGAACGTGAGCAGTTGCTGATTGATTGCTTTTTCCATGATTTTAGACAAAATGGAAGTGATGGCAATTGGTCGGTAATTTGAGGATCGGTCTTATCGCCTTTTTTGGAATAGGTTGAACATTTGCTAACTTCCATGATGAAGGAATTCCCAGAAGATATAGAGATCGTATAGAGCTTAGATAGGACTGGTACTAGTTCGGGGAACATTTCTTTAAGACAATAGCTGGGATACCGTCTGGGCCAGTCGCCTTATTGAGATCAAGCCTACTGATGATCGATTCCAAGAGCTTGTACCGAAAATGAATTGGTTTCATAACGTATGAAGAAGAGTTGACTAGGGCACATCTTTTCCAGAATCATTGAGACACGAGTTTGATGCAAACAAATCCACAAAAACGTTGGCTTTGTCTACAGAATCAGCAACTACCGATCCGTCAATAGATGTCTTTTACTAATGGCTTTTGCTAAAGACCAAAATTTACGACTGCCTAAAGGAGATGTAGCTAGTTCATTGCATTTTCGTTGTTCGAACAACTTTTTAGTTTTAGTGATGACACTTTTGCAGATATTTCTAGCACCAACGTATTCTACACGACTGTCAACAAATTTTTTAGATTTTCATTTAATGTAACATTTATTTTTAAAGATATTGCATCAGAACAAGCCTTATTGAACCAGGGTTGGGAACGTGAATGACCTACACGGTACTGTTTTTCGGAATGTATAACTCCATTCCCATGAGGATGACTTCAGATACTGAAAGAGCGATGTCCGAAGAAGAGGACGACTTAAAACAATATTCACGCCATGGAAAGGTTGCAAAGAAATCCCGTAAATCACTCCATCGAGCTGACTTAAAACACCACAAGGTTCTAGAAAAGAACGGCGACCTATTTGAACTGTTATTGTAATTATTTAACTTTAATTAAATAGGTTTAAAAGATTGGAGTTATTAAATTTGTACATAAAAAAATATTATCAAATACTAATATTAATGTGAATTTTTCTTAAAAATTAGTTTCAAAACCATAATGTGTAATACATAGTTAAATTCGCAATAAAAAATACTATCCAATACAGGGTGTTTCGTTAGTTGTGGCGATATAAAAAAATAAAGTTGATGATTGTTTCTCGGAGACGAAACTTCGAATAAAAAGTACCTTTTGTTTTTAAAAATCTTTTAAAATAAACGAAGGAATTACGAAAAAAGAAAAATCCAAAAATTGCATTTTGTTTCTTATTTCGGAAACGATAAACAATAATGAACTTTTGCAAACTACATGTGAACATGCCTAAATTATACAACTTGTCTCTAATTTAATCGCCTTCGTTTCTCTTACCGTTCTCAAGATCCCCATGTTGTTCATCCTTATCTTGGGTACGTTTATTGTAACAATATACTTACTTAACTGACTTAACTATTGTTCACAAATTAATATCAAAACCAATATCAAAATTGATTAATTTGTCAAGATAATATATGTAAACGCATAGAAGAAGTCGGTAGTATGGTATTTACATAACACCGGAAATTAAAACTGAAATGTTTAAATTTGCGTTTATGTTTATGAATAGTAAAAAGTATTAACTATAATTACAAACTATGATAAGATAAAAGTAAGGAAAAGAATTATCCAACATAAAAAAGGATTGCGTGGAACACTTAATTTAAATAATCGGATAACATGGTGTGCTTAGAAACAACAAAAAAATAATTAAAAACGAGGATTTGGAAATTAAAAACAACGACACAATAAATTTTAGTTTTCTGTAAAAAATATCGAAATTGGTGAAGTTTCAGTGTGTGCAGAAATAGACCAAAAAGTAAGTTGTTTTCAGGGTATAAAATATGTTAGCTATTGCATTATTTAAATGTTATTTCAAACATAATAAAGAACCCTTTAAATGGAAATACTTCCTATGTTAACAATTTACACAAGTAGAAGCTTATGCTTTCAAGGGTTAGCTACGCCCAAAGCGTGGGTATCTAAAACAATCGAATGTTAAGGTACACTAGTTTAATGGCTTACTGCTTAAGTGCTCTAATTAAATTCTTTAATGGCGTAGAAAATCATTTCATACAAAAAATTGCAAAATATCAACTCTTTCTAATTGAATCATATTATTTTTATTTCCAATTGATTAAGCTATATAGGACGTTTGCAGTAATTTCATTAATATGCTTAAATTAGAAAAACAATGACTACTTGTTAAATACTGTAATTTTTAATCTAAAATTGCAAAATATGGTTTCGACCGTGAAATTGTTAATTGAATATGAGGGTGGTGCGATAATGAAATACAAGTGAATTGTCCTTATAATAATATTAATATTTGATCATTTTTCTTAAGGAAACATATAAACTAGCACTAGCATTAACATTTATATGATATTGTTGCTTTATCCTCACATAATTTGATTCTATAATACTAATCTTACCTTACATCTAACAATTTTTATATTTAATTTTTTATAAATATTAAATCTAACGTTCTGTCGGCACTGTCAGGTCAGTGATGACCCACACAATAATTCCTACAATTTTTAATGAATTCTGTGATGCTTAACCCCAAAGCAATTACCATTACCGTGTCCTAAAAGCGCAGAAAGTTCGTGAATGGATAATAGATTTTGAATTGCAACCAAACAATCGCTTTAAAATGACTGATTTATTGAATGCTCTTGCATACCATAAAGACACTTTTGCACGGCCTAGTGCCGGTTAAGCATACATCTGTATATATATATATATATATATATATATATATATATAGGGTGGAAAAAATCTCACTATGTTGTATGGGTACCTTTGTTATAAATTAGCAAAGTTGGGCAGAATTACATGCAGATTTAGAACCCGGCAAGAAAATTGACCATTGTTGCCAAGTTTCCGGTTTATTTGAGAAAAACTGAAAATCGTTAAAATCTTCAATCAACGTTGGCTCGTTAGTTATTAAAAATACAGTAAAATCTTAAAGAGGTTTTTTAATAGATAATTTTAAGATTAATTAGATGCACTACTTAAAATTTTTTTCTAATCACTGCTTTTTGAGTTACAACCCTAACTTACCTTTTTTTTAAATAGCAACCATAAGCGAAAGTTAGTTTATTAAATTCCTTATTTTTTTCTGATTTCAACGATATAAGAGCGTTTCTTCGATTTTTCTCAAAATTTTTAAATGTAACCACACCATTATTTTATCACATCCAGACAATATCTTAAATTTTTAAAACACTGGTAAAAAAAAGTAGTTCGATATCTTTATTAGTTAAAAAGTTATAGCAAAATGAAAATATTATAACTCTAATTTTAATCATTATTGTATTACCTACGCATACCTTGTTTTAAATTTCTCATAACTAATTAACAAATCTGGTTTATGTGCAAAAGAATATAAAAATTAATAAAATCTTTACTTTTTAATTTACTGACTTTAAATTTAACCGCCTTGGACGTGACAATAGTATATTAAGTATTAAGAACAGTAAGGGCCTTTTACCGGTCAAAAACAATGTTTGGGGACTTCGCGAAGTCTGAGGCCGGTGAAGCCCTTAATGTTCGTAATGCTTATAATGTTTTTTGCACGATAGAAGCATTTTTTCTGAATACATTATCTTGGCAATATACAAAGTGACGTTTTCATTATTATGCGGAATTTAATGACATTCTCAAACTAGTAGGCTTTACAGTAACGTTTCGAGGTGTTGTCACGGTGTCACAAGTTATTTACTGACAATTTCCTCTGCTTATAATAGTGAATTTAAAAATAAATCCTTATAAAAATGAGTGATTTAAAGTCGAAAGTGTAGTTCGTGAAATCGAACAAGCTTCGTTACGAGAATGTATATAATAAATATTTCTTTGAATGTTTTTTGAATTATATAATTATATATTTAGATTTTTACTTACCGCGCTACATGCGCGGTAAGTGAATTACTTACCCGACTTGTGTATCCTAGTCACCAGTAAAAACAACCTTCTGATCTCACAACAAACACGGTAACTAACTAAAATCGTCCTATCGTGCAAAAATATTGTTTAAACAAAAAAAGCAACGGCGGCAGTGTAACGTTTTCATCTAGAATGCTTTTCAAAAGCAATGGATTCTCTAATATGACACATGTATTTAATTTATTGTTGTTGAATGCTATCTACTTGTAACATTTTTCGTTTAAAATTCTTTTGAAGTTTGCTTACTGTTTTTTTTCTTGTTATAAATTTTTTTTGAGTTATTAAGTTGTTATTAAAAATGTTATATTCTACCGCAGAGGCGCCGTTTTTAAAACGCCTGCATGTCTGCTAGGCAATATGCGACAAAATACTCTGAAAGGCAACATTACACCAAAAAAGTGTTAAGCGTTTGGCAAGTCGTCTTAGACAAACTGGAAATGTTCATTCCAAACCCTAGAAGACAACCACCAGTCCGAAGTGAAGACTCAATTATGAATGTCCTTGCGTATGTAGAAGTGGATCCACATTTAAGTGTAAGAACAATATTGAGTTATTTAAGGGTCACTAAAACGACAGTCCATTCCATTTTAAGTGATTTTAACTTATATCCGTACCATATCGCTTTTCACCAAGCTCTGGTGGAAGCTGATTTTGAACTCAGATAAGATTTTTGCAATTGGTTTAAAAATATGATGGAAGAAGAACCGTAACTTAGTTGTCGAATTGTTAGTCAGAAAATAATCCTCATTGGCTACGAGAAGTGGACCACCAAAACCATTGGAGTGTAAATGTTTAGTGCGGTATATTGGGAAATAAAATTATTGGCCCGCATAATTTTAATGGTTATTTAAACGGTGAACTATACCTCCAATTTTTGGTCAATGACCTTAATATTAGAAGGGTAATGCGTTACCAACATGCCGGATGTCCCGCATATTTTTCAAACATTTTTTAGATACCACTTACCTGAATTGGACCCGGATTGGACGAGAAAGCCTATTTCCTTAGCCAGTCAGATCCCCGGATTTTACATTTTTATTTATGGGGTAGACTAAAGGTTTCAGTCTACAAAACTTGTTCTACCTCGCGAGAGGATATGATTGGCCGTATCCATCAGGCTATAAGGAGCATATCAAGCACTCATATTGCAAAGGCTGTTCTGAGTACACACCGTCGAATAAAACATGTATTTTATGTAACGGAAAACATTTTAAACATTTATAAAGAGTGAATAAATTTTGTTGGAATTTTATGTATAATGTATACTTTTATTCCTGCTAATTGCATTCCTCTTGTCTCTATTTATTGGTATTAACTACTAAAGCTTTAATTATGCAGTTTTATAACAATACGTAAAGAGTTAATAAACAACTAATTTTTCTTTGATACTTTTTTTAACATATTTAGGGTACTTTTTAATTGTCATCAAATAATAACATGAAAGTTTTTAAACATTTCAAGAAAAATTGAAAATACTACAAAAAATAAAAAAAGTCTCTAGCTGTGACTTTAAGAAGCAATAAGACGTAGAACTTATTGTTATACTAACAGTAATATTCGATACCATCTCGGGCTACCTTTGCTAGGAATACTCGGTTCGCTCATTCACATCATCAATATGCAGTACAAATCTCCATTTGTCGTACCAAACGGGCACAATCCACATTCTTCAACACGGCTTCAAAACTCTGGAATGATCTCCCTAGGTAGCTGTTCACAGGCATCTGTTGGCAATTCAATGTCCCTATATCCATCCTCCTAAGTGTTCCTGAGTGCTTTAGCACGATAGACCAAATTTAGCCTGTTCAGGTCCACAATTATTAAAAAAAAAAGTAATAAAATAAAATCTATGTCTAAAAACCCTTTTTTTTACTAGATACCAGATTTGGTAGAACTGAAATTATATTAAGATGCTTTTTTATTCTTCTTCCAGCTTTGTTTGCGGCTGTTTGACATCTGCCAAAATTACTGAAGGGTGTCACACCGCCATTTTTTGCAAGGCAATTTCAAAAAATGAAAACGCTGCACTTGGGCCAACGTGATGCGCCTCTTTCTTTGCATGTTTACTATGTCAGAGAGTACCAAATTCCAAGACAATAAATTAAAAACTAGTAAAAATATTACCAAAAGTATAGATTTTAAATACGTATTTTTAATATTCTTGTACATAAATGCAATTTTTTTTAATATTTGTGAAAAGAAAATGAAACAAGACATGCGTAGGTAATAAACTATTTGGTTTTGCATTTTAACTAACAAAGATATCGAACTGCTTTTTTCACCACTATTTTACAAATTTAAGGTACTTTGTGGGTATGATACAATAATGGTATGGTTACATTTAAAAATTTCGACAAAAATCGAAAAAACTGCTATGTATATAAAAAACGCCCTCTAGCGGTGGCTTTAAAAGCAAAATATAAATTTTTACATTGGTATGCTTAACAAATCTTTTTTTGATAAATGATTCGATTTGATGAAACTAAAATTATGGTGTAATTAATCAGATGCCTTTCCCCTCTTCTCTCACCGTTATTTTCAAAACATTTTGTTTCCGAACACTTTGCGATGACAGGATGCTGAGATACCGCCGGAGGCCGACTTTAATAAATATATATATATATATATATATATATATATATATATATATATATATATATATATATATATATATAATGTAGCGTCTGTTTGTAACCACTAATCGCCACACCGTTAGACCTCATATTTTGACGTAGGTTTATCTTGGTCACCATTGGGTTTATGGATATTGACCATCCCGATGGGAGGTGTTGGTGGGCAAATTTTTGAAAAATCTCTATAGCTCTGTGTTTCATATTCGGAATATATGTTCTTTAGGCGACATAAAATTATTGCACAAAATCTATTTTATTAGTAAGTATATGTCAATTGCAGGTCAAGGGCTGTGGAACGACTAATTTCAAGGCTGACAAAAAAGCCTAAAGTAGTAAATAGTTTGACGCCAGCTATACGTTAAAATACGAGGATTTAAAATTAATAAAACTTTATTTTACACTATTTAGCACTAATATTAAGCAAGTGTTAGTGCTTTAGTTTCAATATTGTTTCGTGATGTAATTAAATTGAATGAAAGCTTCAGCCCATAGTGCAGCATCGGTCAGTATCGATAGTTTGAAGTGACACCACTGGACTAAGTCCTTTTTAAAAGATTTAGTTTTTACAAATTGTCTGTTTGAATGGTTGTCAAAAAACAAATGTACGGCAACATTAAATGTTGAAGTCATTTCAAAATGGTTTTATAAACAGTCCTATAAGGTGTAAAACATTTTGTTTGGTATAATAAATGCTTGGTAAAGATGTGTTCGCTTGATTAATAATTCGGGTGACAAAAACGAACCTAATAAAAGCAAACAGACATTTCCTTTCCGTTATTTCAAATTGTTTTTATAAAGCGCCCTATAAACTTTAAAAAAATTCACTTAGTCAAAATTTAGGAGTGTGGTTAATAATTCTGTTGGAAACATTAATTAAAATCAAAAAGCTATATTACCTCAAAAGCATCATTCAAAGAATGCATCCTCATCCTTTCACGTTCGTTACTTTCCAGTCTTCGTAAATTTCTCTCTCTCGCACTAATCCCTGTTTTTCTTCTTCTGGTCGTTGTACTGCCGCTAGAACTACCACCACTCGTTGTACTCCCTGAGAACGCAATATGACTCTTTTAATAACTTTAAGGCAAAAGAATGAAAGGTCATTTAGGGTTGCACGAACCTCCTGTTCTCCGCCTTGCAATTTTTCTGCTTGTCGCTTCATCACTGCTCGATTCTGACATCTCGTCTCGACTGTTTTTGCTTAGTTCCATATCGTCAACTTCCACATCTTCATCCTCCTCCTGCCAAGGGGTTGTCACCTCAAGTGACCTCATTGTTTCTAAAACAAAAAATAAATGACTTAGCATCAATCCCGTTTAGAAGAAAATAGATTATATTTAAACTTTGTTACTGAATATCTAATATTTGTTCTATTTTAGGCAAAGCTAGTCAAGTCACTGACCATGTCTATCTTTACACATTATAACCCTTAAGTCAACTATCCATTACATAAACGACCCTAAATCGTAGACCGTTTGGTTTATATATACGATTGGGTGAGATGTAACTGTTTCAGTAACGATCTCTTCCCTCAGTGAACATATTTTTAAGAAAACTTACAAACGAGTTCATCACTTCTCAACCCAATACCTGCAATTGTTCAGTAATTTTGAACGACCGTCGTCTGTAAAGTATTATCGAAAGTCCCCCAATTTTGATGACATTTTAGCTTACAGACTACAAACTAAAAATCTTATTCGAAACAAATTCGTATATGAAGACTTTGCAAACATGTATTTGGTTGTTACGTCCGGAATGTGCAATGTTCCCATAATCAATACTAAATACAATCAAATTTTCGTAATGAATTTAATACAACGCTCTAACGAGAAATCTCAAATTTTAACTATAAAGGACAAATTATCTTTTAAAACCATTTATATCTTGGGATACTTTATTAAACGTGTATTGAGTTCGATTATTGTTTTGTACAATCCCTTACAATTCCTTAAATCAAAGTGATTATGGGTGAAAATTTATGCAAGTGGTACAATGAAGCCTTTAATTCACCACTTGGGCTGAAGTAAATTCGAAGTCGAATTTTAGATAAAATGTTTCTCCATTATAGGTAGTTAAAACTTGAGATTTGCGTTTGAGCACCTTTCGCGAGTTTTGTTAATTACGGTTGCATTTTAGATAATAATGGAGAAGACATTGAATGTTTTAAATTTGTTATCGGTAGAACTTTGAATGATGAAAAATAATTTATGTACTCATTGTATGGAAAAACAATCTTTCCACTTATCCCGATGCATCGAAACAAGCTTTTTCCGCACCCCGGTGTTTTTCAGTTTCCACTAGTACCGTACCAAGGGATATTTGCGTTACACGGTTGGCATTACGTTCTGATTAATACAAATGTCACTGTCAAATGTCAATTGTCATTTGATGCAAACTCAGTTTCAAAAATGTTTATTATTGAAAATCACTACAAGGATTATACAGAAATGTAAGTTTACATTATTTTTAAGTATGTAAATGTGAACGTACTTATTAATCAAATTATTTTTCAGAAATCGAAGAAAAAGTGCAATTGTTAAAAATTGGCACATTTACAGTACAATTACTGAATTCCTTGTGTAACTGATTCCTTCGCTGTCGCTCATTTTAACAAAGTTTAATAAAACTTAAGAACAATTACTCCCTGCGGTCGTGCTGCAAACAAAGAGCTCATGCGGGAAAATTGAATTTCCGAACCAGTTAGGTAAATAGCTATTGTCTTTACAGTCAAAAGTTAATATTGGTGTTAGTGCACTGTTAGCTCAGCACGTCAATTTTAAAATCACAAGCAAGCGTTTATTGAAAAATGATTTTGAAAAATAGTTTTTCCAACACCACTTAAAATTTGACACTTGTATTAGAGCACCTTGCGCGGATCGCGTTGATTAAAGTCGAAATTAGATAATAATTATAAAAGGTTGATGTTTTAAAATGGATGTGGGTAGATGATATAATATAGAAACGAATAATATTAATTATTTTCAAAAATTATTGGTCCTTTATACTTACAGTTTGACATTTCTGTTAGACTGGTTAGATGAGTAGTCGATCAACTTATTAAAGATATCAATTTTAATAAATAAGCACTCACATCTTATCAAGAATATGATGTATAAATTAATTTGGAAAATATTTTTTTCTGAAACTATCTTAGAAACAATTACTTTCGTCTCTAAAAAGGACGAGGAACATAAGGTTTTCCTCTGTAGTGAGAAAAGTAAAAAAAATGTTGCCGCGTTAATAATGACATTTAAAAAAAATCATGCAATTAAACAAGCCGGAACTAACCTAAAAAATGAATAACATAGTTGCCAAGTCTACATAACTTACTACACACAAGACAAGCTGTGTAGCGAACTTCATTACAATAATTATTCAATTGTTTCAGAAAAAATTATGTGTAAAACTACTACCTTAATTAGTTACTGTTTTAGGCGTCCGTTAGAATGTGCGGTACTTAATTAATCCGGGAAATTTTATATTAATTAGTAATGACGGATTATGACATAATATTCACATTGTGGGGAACTCATTCAGACCGAAAAAATACACTTTGTTTCTTAAGGTTGAATACGAAATACAGAGTATTTATCAATGGAATCTGTTGCTAATTTTACATCAATACTATTCTTAACGTCTTGGATTCAATGTAAAATATTTTGAAGATACACAATAGCGTATTTAGTCAATAGTTTGATGTAATTCTTTAATATTGTTTAAGATATTTTAAAATAAATCTTTTGAATTAAATTAGGTTGGAGTACGCTATATTTTTTGGACACTGGTTAATAATTAAATTCGTGATGGACGATATCTGTATTTTATCCTTCTAATTCAATTTATATTGTCAATCTTGCTTTTCTAAATTCAACAGATTTGCTTAAACAAAAATTGAGTCAAGCAGAAAAGAATATAAATTGAAAAATTATTAATGTTAAACTTTTGAAAAAAAGTACGCGAAATTTAAATACTTGAGAGTTCTAAAGAAGCAAGGTTATTTTCTGCCAAGAATGGTAATTAAATGCGCCTACTGAGATACAAATTAGTTTTAAATCAAAATATTTAACACGTTCATCCGTCTATCTTCGTTAAAGGTCAAAAAAGATCAACTCATGCAGCGACGTAAAGTAAAATTAAGTTACGTTGTTTACATTAATGTTTTTAAGTTAATTTTAAGCGTAATTTAGAAAATTTGGCTTTCTAATGACCTAGTTTATAACAATTAATTTCTAAAGCTTATTTGCGATCAAGACTTACCCGATATTTTTATAACACCATCACTAACAACAATTTTTTTAACAACCACAGATTATGTACGTAATTTTTCAAACCTTTATATAATTATGATCAATTTAAAATTTGATTACATATATTACAATAACGGTAACATTATGTAACTGGCAAATTCAGTAGATAATAAATAAATTTTTAGAAAGCATAATTTCCCAGTTATTTGTACGAAAAACATGTTCAACACGCGTTACTTTTCACAAATATTAAACCTTTGTCAAAAAACGGCTATTATTTTGCGTTAATTTTTATCAAATCGATGAGATTAGATAATGGCTTATCACGTGCGATTTAAAAAAAAAGAATTAAGATAAAGAAAAAAAGATAAAATACGAGTGTTGTGTTTATCCACAAAAAAGATAAATAATTGTAATGAGCAGTTATTTTATATTCAAATGTTTATTAGTTTAAGAATTTTGAATATTTAACTTGACTGAAAAATTTACTCGTATATTGGACACATCAGTCGATGTATTCGTAAATATTTATTAATTACATATTTACATAAATTATACCAACGAAGATTATAACAGTTAAAACTTGTAATTTGTAGCGCTAATAAGTTGTGTGCTCCATTGTTCTTAATCTTGTTTTATTATTTTATAATGAAATGATGGTCTGCTTAATTCTTCTGTTCGGAAAGACAAAGTGTGATGTTTGTGGACTTTGTTAAAATATTTTAGATTATTATGGTCGAGGAGTTGTCAATTTTCAGATTCCACTTTGTGACCTTAAATTTGACTAGATCCTTAATTCGTATGCCACTTTCAAATTAAGAATTTTCGCAATTTTACACTTCTACTATAACTTGATTAAATATTATAAAATTTCTTCTTCGGTTATATCATTTTTTATTGTTGGCCTTCGTCCGTTAGAGGGTGTTCTGATATATCAAGATAGCTTAATAATATTTAATGTAGCTATTCTTTGCTAAAATAAAATTTGAATACATAGTTGGCTTGATAGTTATTTATGTAATAAGTGCAAAAAGTGTTTATAGCACGCGAGACCTGGACAACTTGCCGATTACTTTTAAGACTTTTTGTACGAGTTGCATAGAATATTTTTTCTATGTTCATTAAAAAAAGGGTTCTACCAAGTGACCATAAGTGTCGGTAAATAACAAATATTTCATAATAATGTAATATTTAGTTATTATTTATTATCCTTTTTAGCATGATTTACTGGATATTAAATTCAACGATACTTCATTTGCCAGTACTCTGATTTCTGGTGGGTTGTCAAAAAAATCTTCACCGTTACTGTTCATATTTTCAATGATATTTCTCGTTTTTAGCTATAAAACGATTCTTACATTTGCACTTTTCTGTCATTTACTTAAACTGACAAACTTTTAATGAGTAGCAAAAAACATGTTTGTTGTGATTTCCGGTAAACAAAAAAAAAATTAGAATATAGCGATAGAATGCACATGAAACAACCTTCGTACACTAGATCGTAATACAGCATATTTTTTTTTGTAAATCTTTTAAATGAAATGAAACGTTTAACTGCTTGAAATTTAACAATAATGTTTTTTTCATTATACAATGATTTACTTACGTTTCACCTAATTAAACAGTAACACTTCAAAAAATAAAAGCAAAAGCGCAATAACCTAGAACCTCTATCATTTGTACAAATGAAGTTTTAATTCTCTTGTCAATTTATATGTTACTGACATTTTTATATTTGGAGCTGTATCTTTTAAATCACCTTAGCACGCATGCGGAGCGAGGAATAAAACTTTTATTGCACAAGTGCAATAAAGTATACAAAGGTACAAAGAGTAATGACAAACGTGCTAAACTTATACTGCTACACACTTACAGATAATAGGTACATACTTGAAAACAATATTCATACTGCCTAACTTAATATAGGAAATGATAATCCCAAATTTAAGTTAAAAAGGTGGAAAGAATTGCTAAGTCTCTAAGAATGTAACAAGGTAAGGAACGATCCAGGAGCAAATCTAACGCACTCGAATTGTCGCTTATCACACTACCAAGTAAAACAAGAACGTCCTGGATTTTATAAACGCCATTTATTTTTAATAGTGATTATACCGTTTGATTTTATTTTAATAAAGTATTTATGTTAGCAAGGCGCAAAGAAAAGGATATTAAGAAATAACAAATGCAAAAAGTAGTCGTAAACGGTTCACATAAAGCGCATTTTAATCAATTTGCTATTGTAGAGGGATTGAAGAGGGGAGAGGGTGATAGGTGCGGTAGGGATAAGAGAGATTCACTTGACATCTCCTGACACACCTTTACTCAATCAAAGATTATATGATTTCACTCGATATTAAGCGCGTTTTAAAACAATTTTTATTCTCGTCCACCCTTCGTCCACTTTAGAAAGGGACTATAGGACGGCAGGGTGCTAAGGGAACACCTGATATTGTACTCTCAAAATTGGCTAATTTTTACCTTAGACTCTTCGCCTCCTTTGAATGGCGGTATTGAGGGGAGGGGGGCTAAATGAAGGTTTACCTTGTGATACACACCTTTCGTCTCCGGGGGGACTATAGGGGTGCCATGGTGTTAAAAGGAGGTTGACACCTGATAATTTTTTTACTTGATACCAAAATTGGCTATGTAGTTTAATTATTTTTACCTTAGAGCCATCGTCTCGTATGGGATATTTGGCAGAGAGTGTGTGCTAAGAGAAAAATTAGCTCCTGATAATGCTTTTGTTGAGACGAACATCACATCTTTAACGTGGTGGGAAATGTTTTCATCAACAAAGTTTGACCTGAAAGTCAATACTTTCAAATTCCTAGTTTTGAGTAGTAATATTAGACGACTGTGAACTCATAGTTAAACTTTTTAATCGGAATAAGCACTGTTAAAATTGAAACACTTTTGCCAATACACTATAAGTTTATTTATGCTGCTAGCTTAGAAATCCGGGCTTGTAGAAGCCACTAATTATTGAATTGCACTTTTGAAGCGTTTGGTTGCTTACACTTGAAGTGGTTATCAGTTGGTAATAGTTCTTTCATAACTCAGTGTATTCAACTTTTGCAAGATTAGTTGAGCAATATGTGAGCAAACGTTGTCCAGCAAAAAAATTGGACAAAAGATGGATATAAAATCTGCAATGTTTTATGCATCCAATCGATTTGCTGACAGTACTTGTCCGCTGTAATCGTTACTACAGAATTAAAAAAAAAACTGCAATGAATTAATCTGACTACAGGTCACCAAATAGTCACTATCGTGTTTTGTTGTTGCAATTTTAATATTGCAGAGTATAGTATTCGTTTAATGACTGAGCCAATCGTGGTTTATTGTCAAGAAATTGTACCCTCTTGTTGCGTAATGTCAAGGAAGATACGATTCTTAATCGACAAATTTTTTTGAGATTTAATTCGTAAATTAGGAGATACTGTTGCATACAGGGACAAGTTTCATAATGGGAGATTTCAAGTTATTCCAGGAATAATATACGTAAAATTCTGAATAAATTAAAATCTAACCTACGTCGTTTACAGGCATTAATAAATAAAACATCAATACGTGTTTATTGTGGCAAAATTTTCTTGAGCTAAGTATTTTAATTAGTTATTGAAATGAAATTGTGTACATTTTTTTAGTGGGACGTTTTGTAATGGTAAGTTTTCACGAAATTTTATGGTTTTATATATATATATATATATATATATATATATATATATATATATATATATATGTGTATATATATATATAATATATATATATATATATATATATATATATATATATATATATATATATATATATATATATATATATTTGTATAATGTGCATTGTTACGCTAGAATTATATGTAAACCCTACATTATGAGGAGAATGGCGTCATTACTGCGCTGGCGTAGTAAGGCTAAAACAGAAATTTTGGTCTTTATCGTGATCATGATACCGGAGACAATTGAAATTGTTATGATATACTAAGTTATGTTGCTAGTTAATATTGCCGTTGTCATTTATTTCATAACTTCCTGAAAATTTATTTTTACGGAAATATAACCTCAACCAAAATTCTAATTATTTCTAATACCAATGCAGTCACTACTGTTCTAGTAAATTGTAACTAATGTAGAAGTTATATCAAACAAAGTAGAGCCTTTTGAAATTCTAAAAATGTTAATAAATGCCCGTTTAGGTGAAAATTAAAATCAACAGCGTAGTAGTGCACATTATACATATATATATATATATATATATATATATATATATCTGATAATATTAATAATAATCTTTGAATGTGCAACTACAGTTGTATAGTGGGACAACAAAATTGCTAGTTCATGGTGAGGCCAAATTACATTGTGGTGCTAAGTGGGGTTACATCATGACGCTAATACCAAGTGTTTGATTGGGAAATACGCATACGTTAGGGTGGAAAGATATCACCGAGGATTCTATTACATTATCGTGTTTACCTCTACACACACACACACACACACACACACACACACACACACACACACACACACACACACACACACACACACACACACACACAAATATATATATATATATATATATATATATATATTCTTTAAAAAGGGTGATTTCAAGCATGATACATGTGCGAGACATTTAATTGATATAATTTGGTTCACGATGGGTTGAAAGTGGATTTGTTTTGGGTCAAACAATCTGAATAACATTTATACAATTTGATTTAATCATAAAAAGCATTGTGCTACCAACAAAATGTCAGGAATGTTAAATAAACTTGTTTCCGTAAATTCAATTTAGTATTTTAGTTTGTTTCAATAAAATTCAATTTTTCGAATATATTTTGGCATGTGAATATTTTACAGGTGTTTAACACAAAGTGTAAAGATAGATTTATATTAGGGATATTGTATAAATAGTTTAGAGTGCAGGAAATTTGGTAAAATTTAGGAAAGGGTATAATTTGGACTCAATATGATTATTTCTCACATATTTTTGGAAGCGATTGTGTGACAAACTTAGTGATGCAATTTAAATAATAAGAACAGTGCATAGAACATATTCACACAAAGACATTTACATGTAGATACATTTTATAGTGAAATTTCAAGAAAGTGTGTTAAACGATGTGACTTTTTAATGCAACATTAATTTATACAATGCAGGTGAAATGAACATTAAATAAAATAAAGACAATTATTACAAGTCATTAGGATAACATTTTGTGTTACATAAACGTTTTTAAGTGTAAGTTATTTGTAATTTTAGAATTAAGTTTGGTTATGTTTTAAATTTTATGTTTTTCACAAATTTATAGTTTTTTGATAATATTAGGCTTAAATTATATTATTAAAGTGATTAATAGGAGGTTTCCTCAATATTTCATAGCAATATAAAGTATACAATGCATTTCAGCGCAAAATTTCATGAAATGGGTGTTGAATTTATAATTTTTCTAGATAAACATAAAATTCTTTTAAATTTACGATTTTGGACCTTAAATGTGTGTTTTACTATGCTAAATTTTACCAGGATTACATATATGTAAGTAATTTAAGTCTAGTTTGTAAGATTAGGTAGATATAAGCAAATTTAAATTACATTAGGTCATTTTGCATAATATTTAAAGGAACCATATCTGGTTGGATGTCTATCTATGCGAAATTTTACACAGATTTCATTTCTGTCATTAGATTTTGAATCCGTAATTGTATAAGAAAGATATGGCTAAATTTCTATTTTAGTTAAATTTGTAAAATTTTTCAACCAATCAGAAACATGGTTGCATAGTTAGATTTGCTAGAAAAAAATTGAAGATTTAGTAACAACCAAAAGGGTATAAAAGGAATTGCCCTGGAAGTGGATCTCTCTCTATAATTTGTCAGTTTTTTTGAAAAGGTTAAAATAGTGTTGTGTTTTTGTGTTACAAGTAAGTTTTCCTAACCTAAATAATCATCGGGAAAAAGTTAATAAAAAAACGGAGAGAAGAGTATTCAGGTGCAATTGGTATTTTTTTATACCGATAATAATTTAAATATTTAAGTTCGGTTACCGATACCTGTACGTTTTCGTAAAATTCATTACGAATTAATAATTTGTGTGACGATTTATGTTGAACGTTTAAAGTTTTCGTTTTGTTGAACTTGAATTTGGTTACGTTATACCAAAATAAATTCGTAATCATTTTTTGTCATTTGTGTTTTATTTCTTGCTGCGAATTTCTTTTAATAATTTACATTTGAGCCGGAACCTAAAATATAGTGACATTAATTTAAACCTTGGACAACCAGTAAACATTATATAAACGTTACATTCAGAAAGCATTAATATATTTAAATAAAATATTATCAAGTTAAAATTTGTGGTTGGAGTGAAGCCGCATTGAAGGAGAAATATTACCAGTTACGGAAGCGAACGTGATCAATAACCCGAGCACCAGATAGCAGCTAATGGGTATATGGTAGCAGTAAGAATTAATATATAAAGATCTTCGAAAATATTGGAAAGTGCCTGCATCTAATTGGAACAACCTGTATGAAGACATCAATTTGGATTTGGAACATTTATATGTGAGTTACTTTTTAATATAACCCTATCTATTGTGTTCATTGTTGTGTTTGATTTCCTGCAATTATTATTTTTGGTTATATGTATAGGTGTATATTTTCAAATAATACTTGTGTAAACACCTGCAAAAGAAACAGAATTTTAAATTATTTCCAAAATTTAAAGTCAATTAAAAGCATAAACATACAATCAACAAGTCATTGCTTGACAGTTCTGACATTTAATAATTTTATTCAGTAACGTTACAACGCATGCGTTAAAAGTATAAATTCTGTTCAGATATATTTTTTTTACATATATGATATTTTTCATAAAGGGCAATTCATATAATTATATCCAAATCAAATATAATTTCCCACTAAATCCTGAAATCTATCCCCACATTGAGATTTGAGATAGTCCGGTGCATAAATTATAATTATTTTAATATCATTATATTAATATTTACAAATCAAATTAAATACTGAACTCTATCCCATTTTCCCTAATAGAAATAAATAATAATTATATCATCCTATTAACATCCCAATTTAATATATATATATATA
The DNA here is from genome assembly GCA_036346205.1 of Vesta saturnalis. Lineage (NCBI taxonomy): Eukaryota > Metazoa > Arthropoda > Insecta > Coleoptera > Lampyridae > Vesta > Vesta saturnalis. The sequence continues at coordinate 6,775,839 of JARFJB010001442.1, forward strand.
TATATATATATATATATATATATATATATATATATATATATATATATATATATATATATATATATATATATATATATTATAGTATGCATAAGTAAAATATGTGTAAAACAAACAAAATACAACTTAAAAAAATAGAAAACTAACTCACTATTTATAATTTCTCAAAGTGGCCACCATTTATTTCAATTCAGTTCAGTGTTTTTTTTAACAAGATTTTGAATTTAATCTTCTGATCACAGCTGGAAAGTCCGGACCTGAATTCCAATTTTTTTGTGCTCTATTCGCCCTATACTGGATGAAGAATTTATGTATCTTGGTTATAAATAATCTGAAATCTATTATAGGGTATTTGAAACCACTTGGGTCTATTTACCTTTAATCTATGCGCATTTCCCGATTAAACACTTTGTAGAGAATTTCATAAGAAAGAATAATACGCACAATTCTAAAATAGTCAAATAATAAGGTAGAATACAGTTACCAACAGTTTAGATGAATGTGAGCTTGATCTAAGTAAGTTTGAACAATAAAAAAAACCACAACAAAGCTTATTAGGAAACAAAAGTACACACACAAAACCCTGAAAATGTATAGAACTATGTTGTGTTAGCTCTATTCTCTATTTAATGATAATATGAAGTACGAGAAGCTGCTGATCAATATGCAGCTAGGAAATCAGCGTTATTGTTAAATTTTCCACGACTTTAGCAGGCAATAATTAATATTTAAGGTATTACCATTAGTTAATTAATTATAACAATGGTATTATAATCAAATTGGTTGAAGGAGCGTGTGTTGCCTATTACACAATCCACTTTATGAATTGAATTTATGTTATGAATGGTACTAACGCAATATACTCGGAAATGTTTCTGGTTAAAATAAAAAACATGACAAAATGTTTTGTATTTACCTTACAGAGCAAACAAAAGTAAATGTATATAGACGCTGTATCTTTTTACAATAGAGATGTTTTTGAAATATATTTCGTATGTTTAAAAGAGACAAAAATGTAATTAAACATTGCCGTTCTAGTTATTAATGTTAGTATAATTTCTCGTAAATATAATAAACAACATATTTTATTTATTTAGTTCTGTGGCTATAGATGTATATAGAGAGCGGATTTTATGCACTATAAAATGCCGAAATATGTGCATATATATGCACTTAAAACTTAAAATATGCATCAAAAATGCATTATTAATTCAAAATATGCAAAATATGCATAAATATTGAATCTTCTATTTACCTGTGTTAATTCCAAGTTATAACATTAATATATAAAAAAGTATATATGCTTGTAATCTTTTAATAGGAAAAGATAAATTGCATACAAACTTATTATTTTAACATTCAAAATTATGTGTTATTTAAAACTACATATTTACTTATACACTATACATTTATAAAAACTGCACTCTGTCATTACTACTTACAAAGCAATTATTATTTTAACATTATTTTAAAATTATGTGTTATTTAAAAATTACATATTTACTTATACGTTATAGATTTATAAAGATTACACCTCTCATTACTATTTGCAAAACAATTTATAACTAAATATTTTCCAAGTTTTCGGGCAGAAAATTTTGGCGTCTGTCCGATGGTATGTTTTTGTACAAAGAAAACTTCTTTCTACATCCACAGAAGTTATGGGTGCATATTTTAATGCGGCTAATATGGCCAAATCTAAATTTATAACAAGATCATCGGAATTTTCCTCAAGTTTCAGAACTTTATTATTAACTTTTAGTAACAACTGATATCCACTGTTTTTTGTAAAATTTTATTTAATTTATTAAAATAGTTTTACCAATATTTCCTGAAACAGCAGAAATCAGCTGTTGAAATTTATTAATTATTTGCATAGATTCATTTAATGACAATGCTTCCGTTTCTAATTTAGCAATGGTTGAACTTACAAAATAGTAATTTGCTTTTATAAATGCCAGCTTATTGCGCAATTGTGTTTTCTTTAAAATGGATTGAGCTTTTGAACGTAAGTACTTGAATTATCAGAAATTTCTAAAACTAACTCCTTTATTTTTTCCAAATGCATAAAAAGACCTGCATTTAACCAAGTACCCCAACGCGTAATCACAGGCTCTGGTGGTAGAGGATATTAGGTAACTTTTCTTTGTACAATTGAATTCGTAACGGAGCTTTTAAAACACTTTCTTTATACTACTTGTTAAACTATTTACTAATGGAAATTGATTACGAATTGTTTCTGCTACTCTATTAATACCATGTGCGAGACATGTTACATGTATTAAATTTTCATAAAATAATTTTAATTTCTGTCCAGCTGTTACCATATACGGTGCTGCATCAGACAGCATTAAAACTATTTTATCTGTTGCAACAATATCAGGAATAAAAAATTGCATGAAAGCTTCGTTTATAAAGCGAACTATTGTTGTATGATTGGTTTTCTCAAGAACTTTGGAAGCGATTAAATATGATATACTAGACTGCGCCTCACTTAAATAACCAATCATTAAATTTGCAACATATCGCCCGTAACAATCTGTAGTTTCATCTACTATAAAATAAAGATATTTGTTTTTGTAATTTTCTTTATATGCCATAGTTTCAAGATATAAATCATTAATATACCTTTTTCGAAGCGTGCTTTCATCTGGCACTTGCTTTTTACTAATTTTTCTAAAAATGCCCTAAAACTAGGATTTTGCAATTTCTTTAATGGAATATTGGCTTTAACAAGTGCACTACACAATTCGAAATTAAATTCCTCTTGTGCATTTCTTTTGGCCGTTTCTTGAAACAACGACTGGCGCAAAGGTGTCTGACAACTTTTGTTTTCTTAAATGTTTCTAATTTTCTTTTAGGAAAGAGGTTTCAATGTGCTGTGTAACTTGAGATTTCCTTTCGCACATGATCTAAGGAAAAATTAATTTTAAAAATAAGTATCTAATTGCGTTTAAAACTTATAAAACGGTGAATTCAATAACCTACATCAATTAATAAGGGTTTAATTTCCGAAATCAATTAAAAATATGTAATGGTACTTATTATTTTCCACAGGCTATGCAAAACACTTTTTCATCATCCAGACGTAGCTCGGATATATTTTTTATCCATACTTGAACTAAACTATTTTTAACTTTCGGCATCTTGAAGTTCACTTAACAAAGCCGTACCATTCAGTTACGTCTTCGCCCAAAGAATGTTTAAAATTTTGCATTTTGTCCGTTACTCTCAAATTATTTTCAAGAAGGATTAACTAACTAAACATTTACCTTGAAAAAGTCCAAATAACTTTAACCCTTGATTGGGAATTCCTCAATCAATGCTTTAACTATCTACTTAGGTACCATTGGAATTTTCAAATACTACGAAATAGCGGCATTGAAACTTCATAATCCGGAAGTATTAACGTTGCACTTAACTGCAGGTAATAATCTTTCTTTAAACCTGTCTTATTCATGTCAAAATACATTTCGTAGTTAGACACAATAACAAAATTTAAAATAAGTTAGAATAATGCATTTTAAAGCGAATTTGGAAGATATAGAAAAATGCGAAATATATGTTAATTATAAATAAAAGGCAAAATATGCATAAAATTGCAATATATGCAGTATTTGGCGAAATATGCAAATATGCAAAATTAATTAATGTCAAATGATTGCATTTAGTGCAATTCGTCTAAAAACAAAGCGATATTCTTCAACTATAAAAATAAGCGATATGCATTTTGCATAAAATCCTCACTCTAGATGTATAGATAACACATTCAGAAGAAATATAAAACTTAAATTTTATTATTGTGATAAAATAAACACAATCCTTGAAGCTGAGATTTGACAGTTGTCAAACTTTTATTTTCACAACCTGACAACATCGGTGTCCTTCTGACAGTAGTAATATTAGTGACGCAACTACTTAGACTCGTGAAAATTACTATATAAACGTACGTCGAAATACGCTTCGTTTCCGAGATACAAAGTGTTTAAATTTAAATTTTTATTTATTATTAATTCAAAGAGTTTTAAAGATTGACTCGAAATTTGCAAAACGCTATGGGTAGGTTGCTGTCTATATTCCTAAAAAGTTTTATTATCTAGTAACATTAAACCAAAAAATAACACAATAAATAGGCTCAAACTTACAACAGATGTTCAAAATGACCTCTCTCATTGACTGTCGTATTCGCTGAAATGTTCCTACTGTATTTCTTATTGTGTCACAGCCGGTTGTAATTCGATTCTAAGGATTTCCACATAATGACCAGATAAACCCCAAATGCAGAAATCTAAGATTAAATTCAGGAGAGCAGCTGGCCATTTGCGAACCTCCCTACCTACCAACGATTTGGACATACTGTATCTAAGTGACGACGTACATTAATCCTAAAATGGGTTCGTAACCATCGTGCATAAACCATAAATTTTGTCTGAGCTGGTAGAGGAATTTCTTCAAGAAGTGCAGGTAACTCTTCCTGTAGGAAGTGATGATAAAATTCGCCATTTAATCGTAATGGGAGGAAAATGTTTTATTTTTGCAAAAAATTTAAGAGACCAATTTAATTCAAATTTATGATGGCGGATTTCTACAAAAATATCAAAACGGAAAAAGTCAGTGGCGCACCATTCTGAAAAACTAAAAGCTTCGGATCACCCCAAAAAATGCACATTTATACCTCCAAAGCCTTTTGCAAATTTCCGGTCAATACCTTTAAAACTCTTAAACTTATTATAATTAACAAAAATAAATAAAAAATTAAAATGTAAACACTGTACCTCGGGCACGAAGCATATTTCGACCTACATTTATAGCAACTTTTTTTCACAAACATCAATTTGGAGGTATAACGGAGATATTTTTATCGCAGCTACTGGGCTTTCTCATAAAACACCATATTTCATTAAAATGCCTCAAAAATAATTGATTTTAAACCAAACATTTGAACTTCCTGTGCTAATAATACAAACCCGCCAATAACTTTGCCTTTTAATGGCGGATGGGTGGAGCTAATCCTATGTTGACAGAGTTCCGCAATTTCTTGCGCCACTACTATGGCGGAAACGTAACTTTAGACACATCCCACCATTGAACATAACCTATTTATGAAAATGTAAACTTTCACCATTATTACACATATTAAAATACTTATCTTTTTTGGATTTTAAATAGTGTATTTGTATATTAATTAAAATTTCAGAAAGTTGTTTCATCATATTTAACAATTTTAATAGATATTACTACTGACGAAGATAACTGTAAGTGTTATCGAAACGTTTTAATATAACCTATTTATATTACTTGTGAATAGCTTGTTTGTTTTTTCACTACGCAAAGTCGCAAAATAAGATGACTGGCCGTTCCATTACTCGATGTAAAAATCGAACGAATAATGGGGTCCACGTGTTTTCCTGCCGCAGGGGGAAAACATTTATTAAGACAAACGTGAATAAAGTTTATCAATCGGCAAAACTTGCCATCAAGAGCCTGTATTTGCGAGGTAAGTGTGTGAACAAATAGTGTCTATTGCTTGAATGACGTATATTTGTCTGTAAATAGGCGCATTTCGATCAAAATCAGTTGGAGTGTAATCGACAAGATGGACAGAACATGAAGGTTTCATGGATAATGTAGTTTCAAGAATTAAAAAAAAAAAAATTAAAATCTGCCCAAAGACAAATTGTAAGGTTAGAAAATAAGCTTAAGAAAATAAAAGAAGACAAAGGAAGGACACCAGAAAATTTATATAAGACCGTATTTCATGCAGATCAGTTATCTTACTTGAAAAATGGCAGTCATCGTGGTGTTGAATGGTCTGCTGCAACTGTAAACAATGCCTTGAAACTATACATGGCATGTTGGGCAAAAGGGTACGAAAAACTTCGTATACTGTGATTGGTTTTAATTGCATAATAATAATTATATGTCACTTTCAGGAAACGCTGCTTCAACTTCAACAGAACAGGCAACACATGCTTTGGTCTTCATGCTGGCGGGGCCTGTCTCTCGATGGAAGTAAACCGTTAGTTACGAGTTAACAAGAAATTCCTATAATGCCCAGGAGGCATGGCAGAAAATAGCAAACATAATAATAGCTTCAAATCAAGTTGGACTGACGGTGAACATATTAATATCAGTGAACATATTAATATCAGACATGGAACCACAAAACAGGGCATTGTGGCATCTGTTGAAAATAGGACCCACAGATATGGAAAAATAAACAATTCCTGTAAGCATCCAGTAAACTTGGAAGCCAAATTATTTGTAATATCAGATCCCATTCATATTTACAATAATGTTGTTGCATCTTTATTGAAGCAGAAGGTATTTCTATTGGACTAAGCGATTGTCGAGAAGCACAAGTTGCCTTCAAGTAACATTCACATAGAATGGCAACCATTTCAATGTGGGTTTACTTTTGTCGACCCAGATTACAAAAATATTATTTAGATAATGAAAAAATTTAATTCTTTTTGTTAGGGCGTTTAACCCAAGACGCGCTAGAAAGTTAGTGTTTTCCGTGATTCGGACGCGAACCCCAATTTCTAGACCAGTAGGTCTTTGAGATTAAGAACATTATCTCAATATGAAACTAGTGTAAGAAACAATTATTGTCCCGATCAGGGTGAGGCGTTAATTAAATATTGTAAAGAGTTAAGTCTCAAATCAGCACCAAATGAAGATTGCGACAATGATATGCTAGACTGTGTAGACTCCTACATACCTGAAATCGAGCCTGAAGACTTAAGTGAAGACAATGAACACTGTCTTTATTACGGGGGTTATGGTGGGCCAGCCATAACCTGCAATGACTTAAATAAAAGTTCAAATTTTCCTCCAGGGGCGAAGACTCGAAAGCAAGTTGCGAAGCCCTATACCTGTGTTATAAGTCAGCATTAGGCCCCCTTGTTAGAATACAAGTTCAGATTTCTCGCAATAAACAATCAGAATGTAGAGATTGAAAGGTTTAAAAAACATTGAAAACAAAGATGTGGCAAGGGGCTAAACCCCGAGAGCAAGTTGTGAAGTCCTACACCTGTCTTACAAGTTAGCATTAGGGCCCTTATTAGAATACAAATTTAAATTCCTCGCATAACCAGAGACTTAAATACAAATTTAGATTTTCCGACAAGGTGTCCACCTTATTATTAGAATACAGATTCAAATTTACCCCTTAACCTACAGAGACTTAAATACAAATTCAGGTTTTACACCTAGGGTCAGGACAAGTGTCAGCTGAGTAAGTCTACAGTTAGTATTAGCCCGTCTTATTAGAATATAAATTTAAATTTCCGCCAATGGCCTGGGTCTAAGCCAGCCCCAAGTTAGAGTTATACCTGTTATAAGCTAGCATTAGACCCGCTTATTAGAATACATAATGTAAACACTTAAATACAGATTCAAATTTCCAAGAGCCCAGGGTTGCGAAGCCCTATGTCTGTCTTATAAGTTAGCAATACGCCTTATTAGAATACAAGTTCATATTTCTCGCAATAAGTAATCAGAATGTAAACACTTAAATACAAATTTCAAATTCAAATTTCCCACCAAGGGAACAGGGGCTAAGATCGGAAGCAAGTCGCGAAGCCCTACGCCTGTCTTATAAGTTAGCATTAGACCCATTATCATGATACAAGTTCAAATTTCCCCTCATAGATGGCTCCACAGATAAATTCAGATTTTTGGTCGAGGGGCGAGGGCCTGAGAGTAAGTTGTTAAGCTCTACATCTGTCTTACAAGTTATTGTTATACCCCTTATTATAATACAAGTTCAAATTTCTTACAATAAGTAATCAGAGTGTAAACACTTAAATACAAATTCAAATTAAATTTCTCGCCAAGGGACCAGGGGGCTAAGACCCAAAAGCAAGTTGCGAAGCCCTATGTTTATCTTATAAGTTAGCAATAGGCCCCTTATTATAATACAAATTCAAATTTTCCTGCAAGGGTACCACAGCAATACACGAAGGCCCATGAACAAGATCCGATCACGACAAGGGGCGAAGACCCGAGAACAAGTTGCGACACCCTACACCTGTCTTACAATCTCGGTTATGTTCGGGGAGGGTTGGAGTGGGGTCCCCGAAACAGTCTTCGCCGAAAACCTCGCGTCGCAAAATTATACCTATATGAATAATATAAAATGCTTAGAGCCCTCCAACCATCATTAGCATAAAGTAATTATTTTCTGATTTCAACAGTTATGTAACCGAAATAACAACTTTTCACTATTCAAGTACATCTAATGTATATGAAAAAAAATACCAGTTCTGCATAAGTGAAACCTTTATGAAAGTTAATTGGATTCAAATTACATTATGTACACGTTCTTTACGCGTGACAAAAAATTCCGCCAATTAGATTACACTTATTTTTAAAAAACAGACTTGATTGTTTGTGACGTCATTTAGTGATGTATTTTTAAACTAGAGAATATTTTTTTTTAATAGAAGTTGATCTCTCTCTCTCTCTCGCTCTCTCTCTCCCTCGCGCGCGACTATCGTCTCTATCGCCTCTCTCATTTCTTGCGTTATTAGGTTAGACCGAATACACTTACAATATTAGGTTAAACACACGATTTTAGGTTAGGTCAATGCGCACGTGCGGGATTATATTACAATTCTTAAAAATCTAAAATAGAATCAGTTCAAAAGAATTTTTACCGTTAGGGTTTCAAGAATCCCTGTAAAGGCCTGCTTGGGAGCGCGCGATTCAGTTTAGCAGAAATGACGAAAGTAGTACGCACGATACGAGGGGGAAGTAAAGAAAAGGTATTAAACATAGATAAGAGATAGAAGAGGCTAGGCGGGCTGCTAAGGAAACTAAACGAAATAGTGAAACTAGATTTACGGTTTTATGAAATGCATAGGATGATAAAGAGACTGCGGCTCAGCAATACATCAAGCAGCGTAATGAAGCAACGTGTAATTAGTATAGATAAGGAATTATAAGTATGAAAGGTGAAAATGAAGTGGTAATATATTGTTAATTTTGATATGTATTTGGCAAATATTATGTCTAGAAATATTTAGCAAAAAGTGCGATGTAAAGATGCTTTTAATATGTTTTAAATATGTATATGTAATAATGAATAAAGTAATTTTGAAATGCAAACACGTACAATATTAGCCGCTCCAGTGCGACGTCCCCCTCGACGAACCATCTCTGCTGCCGCTCATCCGGCGACATATCCTAAAAACCGTGCATTTGTTAATCTAGTCTTGCTTGATTTTGAAAATAAAATAAGTTTTTGACTACATGTTTAGTTATAAATGATGAGATAATCAAATTACTGTATAATGCTTGTTTTTCAACCATTCTACTCTGATAAATAAAAGCGTTTTTAGTAGTTTAGTTGTTTTAATTAAGAGTTCCGTAACAAGAGAGAGGCGTGCATGATCAACTACTATTGCAGAAAAATTAGTCTATACACCACTAGATGGCGCCACAACAATCCCTAATTCATCCTGCCGATAAGTGACGCTACCTTTATTACAGGAAAAATATTCATTAGCCCATACACCACTAGATGACGGTACAAGCAAATTCAAGTTTCGCAACAAGGGGCTACGACAAGAGGGCGCAGACCTAACACAAGTTCTTATAGCTGTCTTACAAGTTAGCATTAGAGCCCCATTATTTCAAATTGCCAGCCAAGGAGGCCACGACAAGAGGGCGCAGACCTAACACAAGTTCTTATAGTTGTCTTTTGAGGTAGCATTAGGGCCGCTTATTAGAACATTTTCAAATTTCCTACGTAACCATTGCAGAGCCTTAAGCCTCCAATCAGAGCTCAGAAGCCCGGTGGAGCTAAGAACCAATCAGAAACTAATCAGTTAAAAGGGGCTGTCCTTAGGACCACCAATCAGAATATTGTATGCGCACGCATTTGCCTACTTTACAGGGGCTGAACTGCCAAAAAGCCTCTTAATAAAACGAAAAGGGTCCTAATTAGGGTGAAAATTCCATCAAGAGGCTGAAAATGGCCCAAGAAAAGAAGCCATAAAAAAGGAGTGAACTGACAAAAAGGTTCTTAACACAACTAAAAGGGATTAGGTGAATATTCTATCAAGGGTTAAAAATGGCCTCCGAAAAGAAGCCATGCAAAAAAGGGGTGAAAAATACGATCCCCACGTGGGCATATAAAAAATGGCGGCCAAGGTCCCCAGGTCACAAAAATCCAAGATGGCGGCACGTATCCCGGTTCTACTAACATATCCCACCTCACAATTGTACGATTACATCAGGAAAGCTGAACTGTTTTTGAGAAGATGAAATTGTTCATGCTAGACAATAAGATAACCTTTACAGATGTGTTTGCACAATTTATGAATGAACACGAATTTCTATATTATTAAAATTGCCATGATGTATCAAAATTTGTAAATCGCTTTTTTTTCATACGCGATTTTTTTTGCTTTGCGTGACCATAATAAAAACAAAATTGTAGTCATCGGCAAAATCATCTAATATTGCAATGCGTGTTCTTGTTAAAACTTTAAAATAAATTATAATATATATATATATATATATATATATATATATATATATATATATATATATATATATACAGGGTTTTTCCACAGTAGGCGTTCGTTAGTTTATGTGGTTAGAAACAATTTAGAAATCTGAATTTTTGGACTTAAGGGTTATTTAAGATTCTCTTTCATTCTAAAATATTTTCAAGGTCATGTTACTTCCGGTTATACCGGAAGTCGCCACTAACTTCCTTATTTTAAATGGAACACCCTGTATATTATTTTATTTTTGGATTCTTGAAAAAATTTTAGGATAAGTCTTATAAGGGTTTCCTATACCTATAACTGTTTCTTAGATATCTTGATTTTTCAAAATTTTGAAAGATGTAACCTATTTTCAACACTGCTTGTCTTACTTATTTTTGACTGATGGAAAGTGCTTCTGGAGTAGACAGAAGAATAAGAACTATACTTTTGAAATACTCATTGACAATTGATTTATTGCATACATGGTGTTCAAAATTTGATGAACTATTAAACAATTTTCAAAGTTGAAAAACTTTGTTAATTCAAATGTGACACCCTGTATATTATTGGATGAATAGATGCAGCATTTAGTTATGCATCGTTTGGCTATAACATTACCTATACCTATTATCGATAATTTTCTTGTTAATTAATATTTTCTACTTTAATGTGATTTTTGACAGAAACTGAAATGTTTTTCAAAAATAAAATGAACTTAATTCAAACTACACAAATTCTATTTTATTAAAACAATGAAATAAAACAGGAAGATAACAAAATTGAGAGCATAATAACAAATGAAAAACATAAAACAATTATTTGAACATAACTAGAAGAAAAGTGATAAAAAAGATAAAATGAATCATTACAAATGTTCCACAGACCGCCAATTGATTTAAGCATTTTATAACTCGTATAATTCCGTATTTTTATAAAAGCCGATAAAATTCTGCAATCTAGTGAGCCTTGATTTTGACACGCATTAAAACATTGTTGTTGATTTAATGTCAAATCAGTACAATTTAAGTGATTTTGTAATTTTTAAGTATTTTTTTAAGTACTGTTCATAATGGAATGTATTCAAGAATGATTTATTAAATTTGTTTTACACGCATGGTGAATGTGGACGAATTGTTAGGCGAACATGCAGGTTGTTTAACGAACGGTATCCACACCTACCATTAATGACACCTGGAAAATTTGCAAGAATTGAAGCTCGATTTATTGCAACTGGAAGTATAAGGGCAACTCGAACGCATTTAAAGCCAGTAATAGATAATGAAGTTAACAAGGTGAACATGTTAGCATATTTTCACGCTTATCCACGAACTTCAATTACAGCAGCTGCATTGGATTTGGATATTTCACAAACATCAATCCACAGAATATTAAAGAAGTATAAAATGCATCCTTTTTCGGTAATAACTGTGCAAGGATTACATCTTGGTGATCAGGCACGACGAGTTAACTTTGTGAATTTATTCTTGTACAAATGACCGAATATCCGATATTTCTTCACAACGTTATTTTGACCGATGAATCAAAATTCAGTAGAGAAGGATTTTCAATCGCCGAAATAATCACTACTGGGCACAAGATAATCCTCATGTAACAAGAGAACGTAATCACCAGTTCCAATTTAGTTTTAACGTTTTTGTTTAGTTATGGATAATAGAGTGACATATCAAGTGTACGATGAAAATTTGAATGGGCGAGATATCTTGAAATTCTCCGTGGATTTGTTATGGATTTTCTAAACACTCTACCTGCATGTGACAGGGCAAACAGTTGGTATCAATTGGATGGTGCTCCACATTCCACTATAGCTGTACACCAACAGTTGACATTGATGTTTGAAGATCGGTGGATTGGCCCACAAGGACCTCGGAACTGGCCACCGAGATCACCATTTGACGCCCCTGGACTTTTACCTCTGGGGTCGTATAAAGAATTAGTGTACTCTAGGCCAGTTCAAACTAGAGAGGAATTGCTAAATCGTGTTCACAATGCATTCAATAGTATGTGTCCACACGAAATTCGGCGATCTATTTCTCAAGGAGTATATGATAGAGTTATAAAATGCTTAAATCAAATTGGCGGTCATGTGGAACATTTGCAATGATTCATTTTATCTTTTTATCACTTTTCTTCTAGTTATGTTCAAATAATTGTTTATGTTTTTCATTTGTTATTATGCTCTCAATTTTGTTATCTTCTTGTTTTATTTCATTGTTTTAATAAAATAGAATTTGTGTAGTTTGAATTAAGTTCATTTTATTTTTGAAAACATTTCAATTTCTGTCAAAATCACATTAAAGAAGAAAATATTAATTAACAAGAAAATTGTCGATAATAGGTATAGGTAATGTTATAGCCAAACGATGCATAACTAAATGCTGCATTTATTCATCCAATAATATACAGGTGTCACATTTGAATTAATAAAGTTTTCAACTTTGAAAATTGTTTAATAGTTCATCAAATTTTGAACACCATGTATCAATATCAATGTCAATGAGTATTTCAAAGTATAGTTCTTATGCTTCTGTCTACTCGAAGCACTTTCCATCAGTCAAAAATAAGTAAGACAAGCAGTGTTGAAAATAGGGTTACATCTTTCAAAATTTTTGAAAAATCAAGATATCTGAAACAGTTGAAAAAGGTATAGGAAACCCTTATAAGACTTATCCTAAAATTTTGCCAAGAATCCAAAAATAAAATAATATACAAGGTGCTCCATTTAAAATAAGGAATTAGTGGGACTTTAATGAAATGACCTTGAAAATATTTTAGAATGAAAATTATTGTATTGATTTGAGGTTGTTATTTCTTCGCATAAAATTATGTAAAAATTGTTATAGATTGGGACAAATTGGTCAAAATAAATTGTAAGAGGTAAAAATAGTAAAGTAGCCTCAATTTCAAATCACAATTCACTATATTAGTGACTATTTTACCAAATTTAGTTTTTAAGGGTATATGAAAATTTCAGATAATTTTCCTTTCAAATTGGCCGTAGGCATTTAAAGGATGTGTATTTATATGTAGTAGCATCACATATTCATGTGGAAATCAATTCCAGGCCTGAAAAGTGCATAAAATTAGTATAAAATCAATAAATCAATGTAAAAATCAACATGTTTAATAATTGGAGGAAGTAGTTCGTGTAAGGACTCATTTTATTAAAAAAATTATGTACATTCCAAAAATGTTGTTAGTTTTAAGATAGGTTTAGGGGTTCAAGAGTTATGAGCTTTTGAAATTAAATTGTAATTTAAGAAAAGCATTAGCCAATCAGAATTTAGGAAAAATTTGAAATAATTGTTGATAACAATTGATGAATGTGGTTTCTAACGATTTGCATATAAATAGAAGTGCTGAAGGATTAGTAGCTCTCTCAGTTTTGCTCTGTTCCAACAACTTGCTAAGCAAGATGTTGCCAATTTTTTTCTCGTAAATATTTCAAACAAAATAACGTCACTTTCAATAAAAGTAAAGTGCGGTTTTAGTATCGGCAGTGTTTTAAAAACAAGTGATATTCATTTGTCGGTAATTATTAAATTAAGGTTAGTTTACCTTTTAAATAAAATTCGGTTGTTATCGACAGCTGCGAGTGAAAATATTTCCGGAGATTCGACATTGTTTTTTTAAGTTTTTGTTTACGTTTGATATGGATTTTGTTAATTGTGTTTTCTCCGTATTTCTATTATTATATATTTTAATTATTGGAAGCGTGTTTAATTTAAATAACCTTCAAACAAATGATGCATTTCAAAAATTATTTTGAAATAAAACTAATAAAGTGTGATGATCCTGAAAATAAAGAATTATCAATATGAAGAAATATTAGTGAAACTTACTTAAACGAATAACCATTAAGGGGCTTCACTACTTCCTAGAGACACTTATTTTACAACAGATGGAAACAAAGTAGTAAAATTTCAGTTTACTTTAAGCTCCTCCTTTTATTTCATGTAAACAAGTTCTTTACGAAATGTGGTTTATTGTAATAATAGGATAAAAAATCAGTATCTATACTTACGATTTATTACACAAGTTTTTTATTATTCTAGATCTGCTTGTTCGCTTACGGCGTCTTGACAAAGACGGTTTTGCTTTAGGCATCTTGAATACTATGAAACTCTAGGAACGAATACACACTATACACTGATGATACAGAATAAACATAAATCCAAAAAGAAGGACCTTAAATAGGTAAATTCAAAGTATACCTACTCTCTTTCTAAATTACTAATGGGTTTACGCATAACAATAAACCGGTAATGAATGCATTTTAATCCTTTGTACTTAAGAACTTAATCTTACAGTGCAGCGGATGTCATTTAATGAGGAATTTCCGTTAACTATAAGTTTAATTAACAAAATTTTTAAATAGCCGTTTGCTATTTTTCTTTGAGTACATCGATAGCATTTTATACAAATGAGTCATTCTTGTACATTTTAAAATTGTCAGGTCGAGCGTCATTAGGGCTGCTTACTATATAATGCACATTTATCTTGTACCTTAATTCCTATTGGTTATTGCCGGAATTGTTAGGCGTGAACCTGTGACGGGCGTATTTGTTAATACAATTACTTTCCCATCTTAATTATCCATATATTTTTTTGATAGTTTATAGTCATTTTATATTATTCATTATAATACCTGTATCCTGTTGTCCAGAATACTTATAATTTTTTAAAACGGGCTACAATAGCACGCTTCGAAGTACTTCGTAGCTTCATAGCTGTTAATGCAAAAGAAAACATGTTGTGAATGTAGAAAATTTCTTGATTTTCAACGTTTATCCAACTATTCTGAAGCTCCTGTTATCAAAATAATTTTATAATTATTTTTTTAGGGAACCCTCAAACACGTACTTCTATACTCCCAAATATTTTATACTAAAAATAATTTTTTGTTTTCATGTTTTAAGGTAGTGTAGCCCCTTAAGAGAGAAGCAAATTTGGATGTCAAAGAAGCAGATTTGGATTTCGAAGGAGCTGTTTTCTACGGTCAACTACATCAGCGTGAAGAAGATAAAGAGGCCATTTTCATGTGAGTGTAATAACTTTATGTATGTTATTGTTGACATTGATATTTTCATTGGTGTGTTAATGATGTCCATATGTTGTAATAAACATGATGTGCGACAACTTGTATGCATGTCCAAAGGGAACATTAATTGAGCTAAAATTAAATGGTTATTATAATATTTACTAAATTCAAACATATTTATACTTACATGTACATAGCGTATTTTCTTTTTGCTTTCAATGAAAGGTCATATGAATGCGTATTCATAGCGCATGCTCAGACATTATACATTTGAAGATTTTTTTTATGTACAGGGAGTTTCACATATATCGATGCAATTTAAAAATGATAATTCTATTTCTTTGAATAAATTGGTTATAATAAAATATAAATGGGCGACAACTCAATGTGAATTAATCACATTACTTATAATTATAAATATTCAAAATCATAATATAAATCGACAAACTAATAATTTACTTTATCATATAGTTTTAAAGTGTCTTCTAAATTTGCATAATAATATTAATTCATTAAAATCAATAAATAAAATATTAGTTCAATATATATATATATATATATATATATATATATATATATATATATATTATATATATATATATATATATATATATATATATATATATATATATATATATAGTTTAGCGTTTTGATACAGAATCATTTTTTTTCAATGCGTTTTTCTACAAGTAAAGAAATGTGTAAAAAAGTGTTTGCAATTTCACAGCCCATTACTGAAAATGTAAGGCTTTATTGCTAAAACTCAAACTTTTGAATTTGCCGCGTTTGATTAAAAATGGTGGAATTTGCGGAACTCTGTCATATAGGAACACTAGTCTGCAACTTTTAAGTGCATTATAATAAAGTTATCTGTAATCGATAGAAAAACAGTCGATTTTTTATGTAGAAACCTTTACGAAAGTTCATTTGCAAAGTGGTAACTTTGTGGCAAAATAGTAAATAAATACTTAATTATTGAAAGAATCGCAAATACTAAAAGTATTAATGAACGATTATGATTAACGAAATGAAAATCAGACCAATTTACTTTTGAATCCTCTCTAGCTTAATAAATCAATTTTCAATTTTTGTGAGACATCC